>CM040125.1:11323974-11681162 GCA_022559845.1 Amorphophallus konjac
GGGACGGGGGGGGGGGGGGGGGGGGGCCTCTTCTGAAAATCTGGGAGGCCCCTGTACGCTGCTACTACCAACTCCCATAAGATTTGTGATTTCATCACAACCTACACATACAAGGAATGGAGGTGAGGTTTGGTCAGAAGAAAGGAAGAAAGAATGAAAAAAGGGCAAGAAAACTTGGCTTACGAATTGTGATTGGGCCCTTTCGCTGAAGTGCCCTTCAAGGTCTGAAAGCCTCCTGGAACTACTACCACTGGACCTGCTTCTCTTCGAGGAATGGGAAGATTCGCCCTCCATCCAACTCTCAGAATTTTGAACTCCTCCTCTCCCGTGAGAACTTGTGCTCCTCGAGTTAGTCCTCGATATACCTTGGAAGATAAAAGGGACAAGAATTTATAGAAATGGAAGGTGTGCGGGCCAAGATTACCTCCATCACCTGTTAATGATAGCCCTCGCAATGAGGCACCGGCCAAGCGGTCCCATGTGTCGCTTCACCGCTCGCACAGGGTGATTGACTGGACGAAGAATAGGACGAATAGCCCCTATGATTGTCTAGGGATACCCTATCATGATTTGGAGGACGTCCGCAAAATTTGACACAACATTGGGAAAAGAAACTAGGGCCGTCTTTGTTTGACTTCGACGGCAGATTCCCGTGGAAAATGGTCACAAGACGCGGTTCTCCGCTCGAGGCGGAGTCTCGGCAGACCCATCACATGGGAACAGTGCAAAGGAGAAGAAGTGTAGGGAAGAAGGAATGCACAAAAGAACAAGTAACAGTAGAAAATCAAATCATTCCATTCATAATTCTACATAAGCTGTCACAAACACTACAATCATAGAGAGGTGGCGGGTCCACTAGCTCGCCAATCCTCACCATCACTCATCTCTCTGGGCACTCTCCTCCTCTCCCCCGAGGTGAGGGTCCCTCAGAAGCCTCCGGGATCCCCGTACAGTAGCACCTGCCTCGCCTCTGGGCGCCTGCTCCGCAGCAGTGACTCGCTGCTCCTCCCCTGGCGTGGCGAAGAAGCCACTGGCGGCAAAGCGACCGGACTGGCGGAGTCACTCACCGAACTCTCGCGCTCTCTCGTAGCGCGTCTCCATCCCTCCTAGCCTCTACACGACGGCCTGAAGGCCCAGCTGGAGCTCCCTCACTTGGGCCTCCAAGGCCCTCCTCTCGGTCAGATCCCGCTGTCGCTCGGACCTTCTCTCAGCTTTCTCTCTCTCTGCCTCTCTCCTCATCATCTGCAGAAGAACCCTTAACTCCAGGATGTCTGGAGAAGGTCTCTCCTCACCACGATGCCGCAGCTCCGCTACAGTCGCCACCCAGGCGTCACGCTCCTCTTCCGCCCGGGTCGCGCGGGCCACCGCACCGGCAAGTTGCTCCCGGAGGGAGGCAATCTCGAGAAAAGGGGCCGAGGAGCTGGAAGATCCGCCAGCCACTCCCATCGTCGCTGTCTGCTGGGCACGCTGGAACAAAATAAACAACGGCCGTCAGTGAAACTCCAAAATCTGAAGATAAAAGTGCGGCACGTAACTTACCAGGAGCGACAGCTCATGTTGAGCGACGGCCAGCTGCCGCCTAGTCTCTGACAGTTGGGCGCGCGAGCCGCCGATGCCACGCGTGTCCCCAGCTTGGGGAAGCCCCGCGTAACTCTCTCTCTGCCGCCGCAGGAAGTCGGCACTGTCCTGCACCAGTACACCCCCTTGCTGTCCAGGGAGACTACGGGCCAGTCCTCGAGCCTCGCCTTGCCGCGACTCTCCCTCCTGACGCGGCTCGGCTCGTCCGCACTCGCCCACTCATCGGCCAGACCCAGGGTCCTTGCCATGTCCTGCACCAAGAAAGGGGTCCCACATCAGTCAAAAAGAACGCGTCCCCTGTCTAGGACGCGTCCATCATTTGAGTGCAACACTCACCGAACCCTTTCCCCCCTCGCGCGACTCGCTTCAAAACCCAAAATGAATTAAAAGAGGAAGAGATCGGAGGACCTACCGGACCGTGTTCACCTCCTCCCGCGCCATCGGGCCCCTCGGGTCCCTCGGGGGCCCGAAGCGGGCCTTCCTCCTCCATGGACGCCGTTCCGTGCTCTGGCGCGTCCCTCCTCGGGCGAGGAGTTCCTCGTCCCTCTCCACCTTCACCATGATCGGGCCCACCGAACTCCATCAATCAAAAGAGGAGGAAGACGAAAAGGGGGTAAGCGAGTTTCGACAGAAGGCGGGCTCGTTTGCGGGTAAGGCACGGGAGAAGAAAGGCCACCCGACGCTTTAAATTTGAATTCAAGGACTAAGACGCGTCCTCGCGCCTGGACGCGCCCAAAAGGAGGAGAAAGGAAACAGAATCCCCCCGTGCAAAGCGTAGTTCCCCGCTGTTCAGAGCAAGGTCTCGTGGAGCATGCCTCGAAGGACAACTCAGTGCAAAGAAGAAAGTGTGGGAGAGAGAAAAGTACACACAACACAAGAAAGCCATTTTCATTTCATATAATAGCCGAAAGTACATCATACAGCGAGAAGAGTGACGTGTACAAGCAACTCTCTAACTCTCACCATCACCCTCCTGGTCATCTCTCTCCTCCCTCCTCTGCCGGGGATCCCTAGGGGGCCTCTGCGAACCCTGAGAAGCCGTGCTCGCCTCGCCCTGCGGTGGCACTCCAGCCTCGAAGGCGCGACGACGCTCCTCGGCCGAAGAGACCAGATAGCTGCCCATGGAAAAAGAACCAGACTAACGAAGTCGCGCCCCGCGTTCCTTCGCCCTCTGGTACCGCTCCTCGCTCTCCCGAAGCCTCCCCTCCGCCGTGCCGAGACTCAGTCGGAGCTCCAGCAGCTGGGCCTCCAGAGCCCTCCTCTCGGTCTGATCCCGCTGTCGCTCCTCCCTCTCTCTCTCCCTCTCTCATCACCTCTCTCCTCGACAGCTCGAGGGCGATCCGCAGATCCAGCACGTCACGAGGGAGCTCCTCAGCCTCCCGTCGACGCTCCTCCTCCAGCTCCACAATCAGGGCGTCACGCTCCGTAATCCGGGCGTCACGCTCCGCCACCCGAGCGTCGCGCTCCTGCTCGGCACGAACAGCACGCGCCAGGGCCTCCCGAATCTCGGCCACCTGTCAAAGGACGCATGCACCATAAGAGAACAACAGTGATAGAAGGAAAGCAGCCAGAAGAGAGTCAAGGTCAGGCAAGCGCTCACTCGAGCCTCGCGGTCACGCTCGGCCTCCTCAGCCCGAGCCACCGCATACGCCAGCTGCTCCTGGAGGGCAGAAACCTCCGGAGGAGGACCCCGCGAACTGGAACCCGCTCCACCAGCCGTCCCGGCTGCCGCTGTCTGGTGGGCCCGCTGAAACACAGGGCAAACGTCAGTCAAAGGCTAAGCATCAAAAATCCAGGTCACAAAAAATGCATCACATAAACTCACCAGGATCTCCAACTCCTGTCGGATGGCCACCAACTGCCGCCTGGCGTCTGCCAACTGGGCCCGCAGGTCGGCGATCATGGTATCACGAGCATCCTGCATTGCACGTAAGTTAGTACCACATGCATATACATATAGAAAAGTGAAGCAGTTTCATTTCACTTACCCCTGCCATACCACCCAAGGAGAGGCGGTCCCCGTACGTAGTTCGGTACCGTCTCATGTAGTTTGTGCTGTCCTGTACATGGGACACCACTGGGACCCCGCCCTGCTGCCAGTCCTGGTACTGTGCTGGAAAGCGCGTACGTCAGTCCACAACCTTCGCCTTCCCCTTTGTCTTCCGCCCAATGCGGGCCGGCTCTTCTACATCAACCCACTCTTGGGCCAGCCCCAACGTCCTCATAACCAGCCTCAGCCGAAGCGGCTCGATCTCGTTCAGGCAATGGACCCACACGTCTCGCCTGAAACGAGGAAGACCCGCTACAACCCAGGGCTGGCCAGCATCGCCCATGTCCAGGTAGGGCCTCCACACCACCTGCATCACCATACATACATCATGTTAGTTACCATTTAGTCACATGCATAAACACAAAAAAATCATACGCATCATACCATGGCCTCGGGATACTCGCTCAGCTCCCGACGAAGTGATGCCAGCTGGTAGCCGTGGGGTGCTGCAACCACGACCGGCCTCCACCGCCGCGCCAGAGGCACGGCCCTCATGTTCCCATGCCTAGCCCTCCCCATCGGGAAATAGTAATAGCTCCACACCTGCATTCATCATACATCATTAGTACAATAATTGCATATTTAACTATGGGAATGCATAAATAAAATGTTTACCTGAAGAAAAGGTGCGAAGCCGCTGACTGTCATCTCCTTCTCCGAAGTCTGGGAGAGATCAGCAATCAAATGGGCAAGCAGAGCCGCTCCCCACGCGTAGTGTCCCACTCTGTCCAGATCCGCCAAGATCCCGAGGAAACGGCAGTGGATGCCATCCCCCTTCGTCCCCAGCAGAAGGCGGCCCAGGAAGAATAAAAGAAACCTCCGAAGGTCTAGATCCACCAGCTCCCTCTCGCTCAGATCCTGGGTGAAAGCTGCACGAGCATCCCCCTCTAGTCGAGCCAAGAACTCCGCTCCAGTCTCGCTAACCCGCTGGCGCGGGTCGACGTATCCGAGCGCCTCCATGATCTCCACTCGGCCAACTACCATGCTGTCTCTATCAGTCACGCTCGTCTCTAACCACAGCAGGTCCAGGGCACTCTCTCGGTAGTCGGGGTAGGTGACCCCGCTGACTGCCTCTCCGTCAACTCGTAGCCCGGTAATCCGAGCCACGTCCTCCAGTGTCGGCACCATGTGCCCCCAGGGCATCAGAAACGCCCGGCTCGGTGCGTGCCACCGCTCCCTCAGTGCCTGGATAAGAGGAAGGTCGAGCCGGAAGGGCTCGATCCTAAGGAAAGCCCCAAAGCCCATGGCGTCCACACGCGCCCTCTGGAAGTCTGGCAGCCCACGATATGCTGCCACCACAAGGGACCAGCTGATCCGTCCCTTCATCACGCCCTGCACACCACAAAACCAACAGAGAACACATCAGCATCATGAATAATAATAAACAATAACACTGTATATACTACTTATTCATTTTATTTTATTTTTCTTTTTAAAATATTTATTTTTTTTTCTTTTATTTTTAGAAAACCCCAAAACCAAAACAAAAAATATATTAATAATATATATATTATCATGGAGGCGTCCCGACGCCTCCTTATTTTTTAATTATATTTCTATTATTTTCATAAATAAATAAAAAAATAATAATAAAAAAAAATAAAAAGAAAATGTGGAGGCGTCTAGGGCCCTGGACGCCTCCTTTCCCTCACTCCCCGGCCTTCTCTCACAGCCTCTCACCCGTCCGTTTAGCCTATTGAACCACAGAGTGAGAGTTCCGAGGGGCTTACCGGATCGTGCTCGTCCTCTCCCGCGTCGCCAGCGTCCACTGTAGCCTCCAAGGCCAAAGGAAGGGCCTCCTCACCCGCGGCAATCCCCTCCGCCGCAGCAGCCTCCTCGGCATCATCCCTCAGCCTCCTCGGACGACGAGCCCGTCGTTTCCGCTTCTGTGGACCCTGGCTCGATCCTCCTCGCTCCATTGGGACTAAGAATGGGTCGTCCGGGGTGACTGGGTCGTCAGAATGAACAATACAAATGAGCAGAGGGTGAGGCC
This sequence comes from Amorphophallus konjac, assembly GCA_022559845.1. NCBI lineage: Eukaryota > Viridiplantae > Streptophyta > Magnoliopsida > Alismatales > Araceae > Amorphophallus > Amorphophallus konjac. The sequence continues at coordinate 11,329,596 of CM040125.1, forward strand.
CCCCCCCCCCCCCATATATATAGAATCCACCCTGTTTGGGGCGTCCAGGCGCCTGGACGCCCCCACTTTTTTTATTTTTTTCAAAATTCAAAAATTTAGGGGCGTCCAGGCGCCTGGACGCCCCCAAAACAAAAAAAACCAAAAAAATAATAAATAAAACGTTGGGGCATCCAGGACCCTGGACGCCCCCAAATCAAAAAATTAAAAAAAAAACAATAGGGGCGTCCAGGCCCCTGGACGCCCCCAAGACAAAAAAAACTTAAAAAATCAAAAATATAAAATAGGGGCGTCTAGGCCCCAGGACGCCCCCATAATAAAAAAAAATATTTCAAAAAAAAAGGTATATATATATAATAAAAGTAAAAAAAGATAAGAGTATGTATAATCCAAACAAAAAAATAAAAACACAAAGAAAAAGAAAAACCACAAAAAAGACAATAATAATTAAGGGAACTGGTCCAAAACTGCCAAATACCAGATTTTATTCCATCAGAAAAGCAGAGTGAGCTACATCAGGGGTTTAGGCGCCTTAGGCCTTAACTTCCCCAGTTCGGTTACATAAGCCCTCCACGGCTCGCATTCTTCCACCACGTGCGCTAAGGCCTTTCCCGCAACACTTGTCTTCCAGGGAGCTTTAATGGCCTTCGCTTCCTTCGCGTCCGCTTCAGTGCCCAACTCCCTTTTCTTCAAAGGAACGATGCCAGTCGGTGGCGGGAACGAATGGCGTGGGATGCCAATCTGGAGGCAGCACCGATGCGCATTATAAAGGACGAACTCGGTCGCACCGATCAGTTGAAGATCAACTTCGGGAGAAGGCCTCATGAGGAGATCAAGCGAAAGTAAACATGCCGGTGCGCAAGTGAAGAAGCCTTGTGTCACGGTGCGGAAGTGAGACCGCCAATCTTCACGTTTCTTCAGCCACGGAACGCGGTTCACTACAGTACCACCGAAGCCTAACACGTCGGCTATGTGGTGAAGCGGGCTTTGTTGGAAAAGCTTCGAAGCAGTTGGCATTCCCTCGCGGTGGTCGAATTTGAAGTGCAGATCAAGCCAGCAATTTAAGACAAGTGCGCAACCAAAAGGAGGCTTACCCATGCTCGAGGCAGTAAGGCCGCTGTAAAGATAGGCAAGAACGGCGGGTCCCACCCTCTTTCCACGCCAGATCCCGCAGATAGCACTCAGTTGGTCTTCCTCCACTATGTTGTCGGTATAAGGAAACAAGAGAGCACCCGCCAGACAAATGGTGAACCCCTTCATGATTCCCTCCAAATAGTCATCGTCTGGTGACCCTCTCAGGGCGTCCATGACCCACTCCGCGAGCTTTTGGAGATCGATCCCCTTTTGAGTACGGACCTTTCGGGCTGCGTCGGGCAGCATGAAGCTTCCAAGGACGCTTTCAGAAGTCCCCCGTGTCAGCATCCGCATAGCCTTCACCTTCCCGTCACTCTTGAATTTCTTCAATCCGAGCAGAAGTTCCACCTCCTCAAGGAGGATGGTCACCTCAAAGGTCGGGAAGATAAAAGTGTGGGTCTGGGGATGCCAGATCTCCACTAGTGCGCCCATAGCCGCCCAGTCCATACGAATCTTCTCATAGTGTTTGGCGTGAATAAGGAGCCCCTGCAGATGCCACTTCGAGAGTATGGCCCTCATGCCGATGGAGATGTTGGAAGTTAGCTTTGAAAGCCATGGCAGTTTGGAAAACTTCCTCGGGCCCGGGAAGAGTGGATATGGCTGGAAGAGAAAAGAAAGAAGAAGAAAGGAAGTAAGTAAGAAGAAGGTTCACGTGGAGAAATTTGAAAAGAATCAGCTTACCATATGCGACATGATCGTCCCACTCAAATGACCCTCGAGGTCGGAGAGTCGCCTGATCTCGCTGCTAGGCCTGCTCCTCTTCATAACGCGGGAAGACTCTCCTTCCATCCTGAAATCTCCAGATTCTCCTCTCTTTCCTCTCCTGAGCTTCCAAAACCCACCTTGATGCTTTTGAATGAACTAGCCTAAGGGGAGTTCTTATAGGAAGGGTAGGGCGCTACAGGACAGAACATGTCACATCAGCGGTCAATGTCAGGATTTTGGCTAGATCTCCTTTCTATTGTGGTGCGATTCTGTTAGGATTCTGTTACTTTCTGATGTTATTAATCCATGCTGGCCTGTGCAGGTTTTACTAACAGACGTCTTTGTCCTATCTCCTGTCCCACCTTTCAATGGTTGGTCCCACCATGTCATGCATCGTAGTATATGATACCTACGTTACTAGAACATGTCAAGGACCTTGCGGCCCGAACGAATCTAGGATTTGAGTTCCCCTTCAACAAAAACAGTGATGATCCTGGAAGAAATTGGGTTGTACGGATAGGCCGTTAATTTGTGGTAGCATGGGGACGACGGTACCATTCGGTGAATTGGTGCGTGGATAAACGGTCCCCAGCCCAGTATCGGCTCACCGGATCGGTATCCTGACCCGTTCTTAACAAGTTAACAATATTATCCTTGGCTATTTTCTATTTTAATTTGTTTTAAATTTTTATTTTAACCCAGCATGCATTCATATAGGACTTTGATTTATTGCGGAAGATCATTCAAGTGATTCAATTGCGAAAGTCGCTGTGCTTCAATTCTTACAAAATATGAGATATTCCACTCCGAATGAAATACTGAGTTTCCTTGAGACGGCCCTACGCTGCTCTTTCAAAGGAGACCCTTGTTTGGACAGACCCTCAGATATTCCTTTACTTTTGACCTTGTTTGACCCACCTTGGCTGTAGCACTTCCACATTGGCTGGTAATCGCTCCCCAGGGGTGAAACCTACAGGTTTATGACCCAGGTACTTCCACACCGAGAAGTTGGTCTCTTTTTCGTGCCTGAGCGCACATCTCACCCTCCCTTATTTGATCTCCGTCCAAGCAATCGTCAATACTTGAAAGACCTTCTTCAAGGTCGCCTCATTGAAACTTCAGGAAAGATTCCAAACAGTAACGTCAAAAGCGTGTCTCATCACATCTTGGCATCAACTTATCAGTCCGCTCCCACTTCATTTCACTCCACTTCGATACCATTCCACTACGTGTCGCTCCCTTGCAAAGCAGACGCCAAGGCGGGGCAGCTGTAGACACGCCATTCTTGACGTCTCCTGAGAAAGTCTCATATTACTATACAACGCCCCGCAACGGCTTACGCATTTTGAATCGCCCGAGTGCTTCCTTTTCTTGGATCTTCTTCTACCTTTCTCGGCATCCGGAATCGTCTCGTCACGACATTCGGACGGCATCAACATCAGTTGAACGCATCAGGAGTTTCCGGAACCGAGAAGGATGTCTGCCGGGCGGCCGCTGACTAGGACCCGGGTGGGTCTTAATAGGGGCGTCCAGGCCCCTGGACGCCCCCATTCTTTTCTTTTCTTTTATTTTATTTTATTCTTTTCTCAGGGCCTTAAACTAAATAAAAAATATATATATTAATGGAGGCGTCTAGGTCTCTGGACGCCTCCATAAAAACAATAATAAAAAATATTTGTAAAAAAGCCAGTTGGCATAAAACACAAAAAAAATAATAAATAAAAATATATATATTTGGAGGCGTCCAGGCCCCTGGACGCCTCCATAAAAACAAATATAAAAAATCAAAAAAAGCCAGCCTTGGCATAAAAGACAAAAGAAAATAAAAAATAATATATTTTTGGAGGCGTCCAGACCCCTGGACGCCTCCATCAAATCCCTCACGGGCGCCGGCCACCGAACGACGGTTTGTCGTGTGTGAAAAAATCCAAATTATAGAGACGTCCAGTCAGCTGGACGCGCCCATTTCTGAATCACGAGGCGCCGCTCACAAAACCACGCGTTGTGCCAAACTGCGTGCGGCCGTCGTCGGTTTTCGGTGGACCTGTTAGAGGCGTCCGGGACCCTGGACGCCCCCACAAAAGTATTCCAAAAAAATAAATAAAATATATAATAAAATATTAATTTGGCCCTGATGGAGGTGTCCAGGGTCCTGGAATCCTCCACCCTCCGGAGCTCTATAAATAGATGCCCACCCCCTCAGTTCTGGAGAGCTTCGAAGTGATCCGATAGGCTGCCGGAGCCCAGAGGCTACGGAGTCATTTTCTAACCCGTGGGTTCTTTTGTAGGTGGAGGTTCTGCCGGCTTCTCGGGTGCTCACGCTCGCGAGAGGAAGGTCGTCTTCATCCACCGCGCTTCCACGTCATCCCCACGCTGCCGGAGCTCCGTCGGATTTCACCATCGGCACATCCAATAAGCCAATTCTTTCCTTTTCTTCGTAGTTCTTTTACATTCATCATTTTGCATCCTCTATCCCCCTTCATAAGGGCGCCTTTTCTTATACACTTCTTACATCCATCATCTCATTTTACTCCTACTCGAGTCCGAGAGGGGTTTAAAAGATAACACCAACCAGGTGTGTGTCTTGCCATCATTTCGTTATTTTTTATCGCAGGGATTTGAATACTACACCTCCATCTTTCTAATCCACTTGTCATTTGTTTGTCGTTATTTTGTAAGGGTAGCCGAGGAAAGCCCTCTCCGTCGGCCGGCCGGAGGGAGAGGAAGAAGCAACCCGCCATCTCCCGCTCTTGAGGTAGGCGCGATCACTTTCTTATTTTGGGGTCTTTCGGCCCCTGGCGATCACATCTTGTTTTCGAGGCCGCGGCGAGTCACTTCCCCAATGGCCGTTTAAATTTCCGTTCTTATATTCTCTTTATACTCTGTTATATTCTGCTCATATTCTCGAGGCCGCGGCGAGTCACTTCCCCAATGGCCGTTTAAATTCCCGTTCTTATATGTTATATTCTTATCTATTCGTGTTCTCGAGGCCGCGGCGAGTCACTTCCCCAATGGCCGTTTAAATTCACGTTCTTATATGTTATATTCTTATATGTTTATGTTCTCGAGGCCGCGGCGAGTCACTTCCCCAATGGCCGTTTAAATTCCCGCTCTTTGTATTCTCTTTATATTCTGTCATCTTATTATCTGCTCATATTCTCGAGGCCGCGGCGGGTCACTTCCCCAATGGCCGTTTCAATTCTTGTTATTTAATTTTTGCACCATTCCCGTCCCCCCGAGGCCGCGGCGAGTCACTTCCCGCTATGGCCGTTTAACCCCCATATCTTGCTATATCACACTTGTCCCGCTCGCCCCGCCGGAGCAATCTCCCGTGGTGGCCTCTTCTCTCTCTTCTCTTATTTCTGTGTTGCAGCAAACAAACAAACAAAAAAAAGAGGAGCCCGCGCGCGCTCCGCGCCCTCTCCGCTCTCCCCCGAACCGCGTGACGTCGCTCACAAATAGGTCTACCGGCATGAGTCCATTTGAGATTGTCACAGGTCGTAGGCCTAGGAAACCCGTTGACCTTGTCCCCATGCCTATCCATGCTAGAGTGTCGGAGTCGGCTGAGTCGTTTGCTAGGCATGTTAGGAGTTTGCATGACGACATCCGTCGTCACATTGAGGCCAGCAATGCACGGTACAAGGAGTTAGCCGATGCCCACCGACACCACCGAGAGTTCCACGAGGGCGAATACGTCATGATCAGGGTAAGACCTGAACGGTTTCCCTCTGGAACCGTTAAGAAGTTGCAAGCTCACGGAGCCGGTCCCTTTAGAGTGTTGAAACGCGTTGGATCCAATGCGTATGTTGTGGACCTGCCCGAGGAATATGGTATAAGCTCTACCTTCAATGTATCGGATCTTATTGCATATAGGAACCCAGCGGTGATCCCTAGTGAGCCTTTTGAGCCATCTCCTCCCCTTGAGAGTGATCCCACACCTGAGTGTCCACTTCCACCTCCAGCCCCTTTTTCACGGCAGCGTGAGCATATAGATCGTATACTGGACGAGCAAGTGACAGTTACCAGGAGTGGATCTTACCCGCGCTACCTAGTGCGATGGAGAGGACGGCCCGCTACTGAGGACACATGGATCACACATGGCGAGTTGCAGCGGATCGATCCGGACCTTCTGGAGCGATACAGGAGCGATGCAGACCCTTACTCGACAGGGTCGAGTTTCTCCCATCCGGGGAGAATTGGTGCGGACACCCGAGCAGTTGAGCGGCGCGACATGCCGAGCCACCGGTACCGCACACGGAGCACGACTCGAGCCACCTCAGCGTCTATCTGGCTCGGAGACAGCCTGGAGACTCCGCCTTGAGCCTCCCCATTTATCATATTTAGTTAGCCTTTATGTGTGTGTAATTTGTGTTTATTTCGTTGTATTCGGTTTGCTATTTTGATTGTAAGAGGGGCTTATGTACAATTTGGACCCCGTGGACCCCACGGGCCCCCCAGGCCCCATCCCATTGAGCCACCTCAGCCTAGGGTCCCATGTGGGGTCAGTCAACCTTCCACATGGAGGCTTCTAGAAGGGTGGACCAAGTGGGGGACAAGTGGCTTGGAAAGTCCACATTTTGGCCACCCACCCCACCTACCAAGTCAAGCCACTCTCCTTGGTCCAAGGGCTGCCCCCCTCCCCTTATTTTTTTATTTATTTTGTATGTGTGTGTCACATGCCATCCCAGCCCTTCATCTCCCACCCCTAGATCCTACGGTTGTGGATGGATGAGAGATGTAACCTATTTAAGCTTGTATTTTCTATTTTGATGAATTAATGCCATTTGAATCAAAGTAATTCTTGGAGCTCCAGCTTGGTGCGCCCCCTTCTCCTCTCCCTCTCCCCCTTGGATGCTGTGAAAGCTTCCATTCTGAGGTGTGACTCCTCGTGTATCGGTTCCGACGATCGCCGTCGCCGCCACGAGCCGCTATTGCACCGCCAACGCCATCAACGGAGTTCTGCCTGCGCAGTACCACAGCAGCTTGTTTGAATTTCACAAGTCTTTCCCGAGCTCATTTGGCTACCAAATTTGGAGTAGTTGTTCCTGGGATGTTCCTATCCACCCACAAAAATCATGCCAGCATTCAGACCACGTTTCCTATATTTTTATTTTCGTCCACTCTTCCATTTTGGTTCTACCAGAGTTCTGTCCAGGTTCACCACCGTCCTGAGTTTCATGTCTTAGAGCCACTTTTTGATTTCTGTTAGTTCGCCCAATTTAACTAGGGATTCCATCCATCCACCCCTTCATCCACAATTTTTCTTAATTTTTGATTCACCCATCTCATATTTTCTAAAAATCGTTCTCAGACCCATCTACAGTTCTGTCCACCTGTTCTCAGATCCGACCACCAGTCACCCCAAAAATCATAGAAAATCGCCGCCACCTCCAAATCAAATTCTAAAAATAGTCCCAGTTCCTGTGGTTTGATTCCCTACAACTCCTAAAAAGAGCTCAAGAGCTGAATCAGAGTTTTACTAGGCGGTCAATGGTGGTTCTCAGATAAGTGCCCTGCAGATCTGAGATTTCGGTTACTGTATAACAGGGACTTGTAAATTCAATAAAGCTCTGATCCGACCAGATCCAGCAGATCTCTCTAGGTCTATATTGAAGAATTTGAAGAGAGCTTTCCAACGATAGCTCATGCGTCTCGATCCGACATCGGGATTGACCGCAGCGGCCGTTTTCGCCGGAGCGCGCGCCGGAAGACAGCAACCAAAATCCGTGGGTTATTAGTTCAAGAGTTGGAAATCGGGGCCGATCGACCCCCGATCGGTGTTCCCGGCCGACCGTCGTCCGTGGAGGCGCGCCACCAGGGGTCCCCATCACAGTGGGTCCCACCCCCGCAGATCCGGAGGACAGCGCCGTCCGTGGGCCCCGCGGGCCTGTAGAAGCCGCTGTTCGGAAAGCCCGAAAACCGGAGTTCGGCACCGCCGGGCGACATCAAGATGCTGCCCGTCAACCCGAGTTGCGTGATTACCGGACCCCACATGTGACCTTTTACCTCCCTGCGTGGAGTGGGTCAACTTAGTGTATTGCTATAATCATTGTTAACCGGGAGTCCGTAATTCGGCCGGGGTTGTCTTCGCCACGCCGGGTGCGTGGAGGTAATGGTCCGAACCTCTTGGCGTTCATTTGCTTAGCTAGTATATGGTCTTTTGCCGCTGCCGAGAGTGTAGGTACTATCCCGTGTGTCCATGTCACCTCTGTGAGAGCGAGAGTGACCTGTCCCACGACTCGATCCGAGTCCGGAAGTTGAGTCAGACTACCCTTGACCTCTGCCGGTTCCTTAACCGTGCACGGTCCGCGCTTTCCCTCACTTGGGACGACGAGTGAGCTTGCGTTCTGTTAGCGACGTATAGCCCATAGGAGCTCTCCGTGTCGGGCCTAATATCTCTCCCATCATGTGTTGCTGGTCGTGTCCGCATCTAGAGTCCGAGGTCCATACCACGTAGAGTCGGTCCCCGTGTCCGTCCCGCATCAATATGAAGAGAAGTTTACCCCGCTACGGGACATAAGAAGCAGCAGAACCCACCTCCGCCATGGAGGCATAAGGAGCCAAGACTCCACCCCACCGTGGGGGCGTAAGAGGCAAAGACTCTACCCCGTGCAAATCTGCCCTGCATGGGGGTATAAGAAGCAGAAGACACACCCCGCCCGGGGGCACAGAAGCCATCAAGAATACACCCCGGCTTAGGGGAATCTGAAGAAAAAACATACACCCGCCTGGGGGCATTGAAGCCGTAAAGAGTACACCCCGGCCTGGGGGCACGGAAGCAAAAAGAATACACCCCGACCCAGGGGGCATACGAAGAAAGCTATACCCCGGCTTAGGGGCATGTGAAGAGAAATATCCGTCGGGCCTGGGGGCACAAGAAGCGTAAAGTTGCACCCCGATTTAGGGGCACTCGAAGAGAAACATACCCCGCTCGGGGGCATAAGAAACAAGGAATTTACACCCCATCTAGGGGCATAGAAGCCATAGGGAACACACCCCGCCTGGGGGCACAGAAGAAAAGCTACACCCCAACTTGGGGGCATATTAAGAGAAAAATACCCCAGTCCGGGGGCATCAATGAGAAAGGAAGCGCAGAACAAAAAGAATAGTCATGGAGTAGGCATGGTCTTTGCACCCGTCTCTTCACAATAAACAAAAAAAGGAAGAAAAGAAGAAGAAGAGAAGAAAAGAAAGAGGATCGCGAGGCAGACGTGGTCTTCGAACCCGCTTCCTCACATAGAAGAAGAAGAGAAGAAAAGAAAAAGGATCACGAGGCAAACATGGTCTTTGCACCCGCCTCTCCACACAAAGAAGAAGAGAAGAAGAGAAAGAAGAGTCACGAGACAGACGTGGTCTTTGCACCTGCCACCCCACACAAAAGAAGAAGAGAAGAAGAGAAAGAACAGCCACGAGGCGAACATGGTCTTCGCACCTGCCTCCCCACACAAAAGAAGAAGAGAAGAAGAGAAAGAAGAGACATGAGGCAGGCGTGGTCTTTGCACCTGCCTCTCCACAAAAGAGAAGAAAAGAAAGAAAAGAGACATGAGGCAGACGTGATCTTCGAACCCACCTCTCCCCACAAAAGAAAAAGAGACGAAAAGAAAGAAGAGAGACATGAGGCAGACGTGGTCTTCGAACCCGCCGCTTCACAAACCCTTCTCCTCGGCTCTCGTATCCTGCTACCCGACGCCCTTCGGCTCAGCCATGTCAGTCAAGGCCCACTATCAGGATTAATCCATCCGTCCCACCGCGCTCTCCGATATCTGTCGGCTTTATAGCCTGCTTCTCAAGCTTGGCTTTCATGGCCTACTTCCCAAATCTCGGCTCTTGCAGCCTGCTGCCCAGAATTTCGGCTTGTAGCCCGCTTCCCCAATATTTTGACTTCAGTAGCCCACTTCCCTTTGGCCTTCGTAGCATGCTTCCCGATTTTGGCTCCCGTAGTCTGCTCCCCCGATCTTGGGCTCTCGTAGCCTGCTTTCCTTAATTTCGGCTCTTGCAGCCTGCTTCCCTTTGGCCTTCGTGGCCTACTTCCCAATTTTGGCTCTCGCGGTCCGCTTCCCAATTTTGGCTCTTGTAGCCTGCTTCCCAACTTCGGCTCTTTGCAGTCCGCTTCCCATAACTTCGGCTCCTGCAGCCCGCTTCCCAATTTTGGCTCTTGTAGTCTGCTTCCCCGATTTGGCTTCCGTAGCCTGCTTCCCATGATTTCGGCTCTTGCAGCCCGCTTCCCAATATCTTTGGCTCTTGCAACCTGCTTCCCAGAATTCGGCCTTCACGGCCCGCTCCCCATAACTTCGGCTCCTGCAACCCGCTTCCCAATTTTGGCTCTTGTAGCCTGCTTCCCCGATTTGGCTTCCGTAACCCGCTTCCCAATATCTTTGGCTCTTGCAGCCTGCTTCCCAGAATTCGGCCTTTACGACCTGCTTCCCAAAATTCGGCCTTCACGGCCCGCTTCCCATAACTTCGACTCTTGCAGCCCGCTTCCCAATACCCTTGGCTTTTATAGCCTGCTTCCCTAATTCGGCCTTCACGGCCCGCTTCCCATAACTTTGGCTCTTGTAGCCTGCTTACCTTTGGCCCTCGTGGCCTACTTTCCCAACTTTGGCTCTTGCAGCCTGCTTCCCTTTGGCTTTTATAACCTGCTTCCCAACTTTGGCTCTTGCAGTCTGCTTACCTTTGGCCTTCGTGGCCTGCTTCCCAATTTTGGCTCTCGTAGCCTGCTTCCCAGAATTCGGCCTGCACGGCCCGCTTCCCATAACTTCGACTCTTGTAGCCCGCTTCCCAATACCCTTGACTTTTATAGCATGCTTCCCCAATTCGGCCTTCACGGCCCGCTTCCCATAACTTTGGCTCTTGCAGCCTGCTTCCCTGATTTGGCTCCCGTAGCCTGCTCCCCGATTTTTGGCTCTCGTAGCCTACTTCCCAACTTCGGCTCTCGGAGCCCGCTTTCTTGATTTCGGCTCTCGTAGCCCGCTTTCCCAGTTTCGGCTCTTTTAGCCCGCTTCACCAATCTTTGGCCTTTGAGCTTGCTTCTCGGCTCTCGTAGCCCGCTTTCTCGATTTCGGCTTGCAGCCCGCTTCCCAACACCTTTGGCTCTTATAGCCTACTTCCCAGAATTCGGCCTTCACGGCCCGCTTCCCAATATCTTCGGCTTTGCAACCCGCTTCCTAGTTTCGGCTCTTTTTAGTCTGCTTCTCAACTTCGGCTCTGGCAGCCCGCTTCCCTAACCTCGGCTCTCGCAACCCGCTTTCTTGATTTTGGCTTTTACAGCCTATTTCTTCGGCGTCCTCTGGCCTTTTGCGGCATGTTTCTGGCGTTCCTTTTGGCTTTTATAGCCCACTTCCCCAATGTTCTTTCGGCCCTTTGCGGTCTCCTTCCTCAGCACCTCGGCTGCGACATTGATTCTGTATGCACATACAAGATACATATACGTAACGACAGTATGTTCTTGCGCAAAAAAAAAGAAAGAAGAAAAAAGAAGAAGAAAGAAAAAAAGAAGAGAAAAGAAAAAGAAAAAAAGAAAGAAAAGAGAGTGAAAAAAAATAAGAATTACTTGGCTACCCTGCTTGCATGTTTGCTTAATATAGAATAATGCACCTCCTTGGAATTTTCTAGGACCGTGCTTCCTTGCTAAATAATATCGCCCCGATTCCGGATCCACGTGCGTCACAGCACGCGCTCAAAGGGAACCCGATCATGGTGGGTGCACACGTCAAGGGGAAGAGTCATGGCTGAATTGCTAAGCCCAACTCACAAAATAAACCTGAGGCAACGCTCCCACACTTAGCACTTAATGTGTTCAATAGCTTTCAACCATAGAGATTGCCCGAATTCCTTCTTAGCACTCTATGGAGACTTGAATTCATGCACTCGCGTGAAGGGTAATCGTGAGGAAAAAGTTGCCTACCCCCACTGTAAAAAAAAAAAAAAACATGAATCCGAGTAGCCGAGAATCCCCACTGAAACAAATGAGGAGACTCGCGCGAAATGGTGAAGCGAGTTACAATAAGGATGAAGCCTGGTAGTCGGGAATCTCCATTGAGACATATGAGGAAACTCGCGCCGAACGGTGAAATCCACTACAAATAATAAATAGATGGGGGCTGTGTGAAGCTACCGAAAGTCGAAAGCCTGGAACTCACATGTAGGCACTAGAGTAATCCTCGAGTGTCACTAGGAAAACCTGCTTATCCCTATGGTTAAGGCTCTTTGTTCACTTATTTGTGTTTGCACCGCCACGCCACAGAGAATTGCCTCGGGTGAAATGCGTGAATTTAAGCTATGCATGCAAGACATGTGACATCCTCTTGACGGGTGCACCACTCCTTAGCTGTGCCTTCTGGCCCGCACCGTGTTTGCGAATTGTGGGCAATGTCCCTATCCCATCCCCTATAGAGGGAGCTGCCTTATTTATACTTATGTTATGCCTGCTGACGAATGCCTACATGCTTGAATAAAGAAATAAATAATAATAATAATAATAATAAACTCAATTTCGGCTATCGCGGCCTGCTTTCCCAGTTCTGACTTGTACAGCCCAATCATGGCCCTCACGGCCTACTTCCTGCCCTTGCGGCTTGCCAATCTCCCAATTTCGGCTTTTGTAGCCAGCTTCCCGATTGTGGCTCTTGTAGTCCGCTTCCTCAATTTGGGCTCTCATGGCCTGCTCCCCAATTTCGACTTTTGTAGCCAACTTCCCGATTGCGGCTCTTAAAGTCCACTTTCCTGATTTCAACCTTCACGGCCTACTTCCGCAACACCGATTCTGGCCCTTGCGGTCCACTTTCCCGGGTTCGGATTTCACAGCCGATGCTCCTGGCGCATTTAAGAACATCAAATCCTTTCATTCTAGATCAGACCTTCTGTCCGGCTAGAGAACAAAAAGACTCTTCACTCTAGATCGGACCTTCCGTCCGGCTGGAGAACAAAAAAATCCTTCCACTTTGGCTCGGACCTGCCGTCTAGCCAGAGAATAAAAAGATTCTCTCCACTCTAGATCGACCTTCCGTCCGACTAGAGAATGAAAAGATTCCTCTCACTTTAGTTCAGGCCTGCCGTCCAGCTAGAGAACAAACAGACCACTCCATTCCAGATCAGACTTTTCGCCCGGCTAGAGAATAAAAAGATCCTTTCACTCTAGATCGGACCTTCCGTCTGGTTAGAGAATAAACATATCCTTGTCACTTCAGCCCGGACTCTCCACACATCCGAAGAATAAGGGACTCTCTTTCTCTAATCTGGCTCGTAGACTTTCCATCCAATTGGAGAACTAAAAGACCTTTCTTGGTCGGTTCCCCCGGCGTGTTAAAGAACAAAACAACCTTTCACCTTGGCCCGAGCCTGCCGTTCGGGTAAGGAATCATCCCCTTTTACTTGCGCTAACACTAGCCCGTGTCAGCGACTTGAACCTCTCTCCGTCCCTTCGGGTGACGAATATCCCTTTTGATTTGGACCTTCCATCCAGATCATGGAATCAACAAACTCTTCTCTCCGTCCCCTCGGGCGACGAATATCCCTTTGATTTGGACCTGCCGTCCAGGTCATCGAATCAACAGACTTTCTCTCCGTCCCTTCGGGTGACGAATATCCCTTTGATTTGGACCTGCCGTCCAGGTCATCGAATCAACAGACTTTTCTCTCCGTCCCTTCGGGTGACGAATACTCCTTTGACTTGGACCTGTCGTCTAGGTCATAGAATCAACAAACTCTTATCTCCGTCCCTTCGGGTGACGAATACCCCCTTTGACTTGGACCTTCCGTCCAGGTCATGAAATGAATAAACCCTTCTCTCCATCCCTTCGGGTGACGAACATCCATTTTGATTCGGACCTTTCGTCTGGGTCACTAAATGAATAAACCCTTCTCTCCGTCCCTTCGGGCGACGAATATCCCTTTTGAATTAACAAACTATTCCCTCCGTCCCTTTCAGGTGACGAATATCCCTTTGACTTGGACCTTCCGTCCATGTCATGGATCAACAAACTCCTCTCTCCGTCTCTTCGGGTGACGAATATCCCTTTTTCGATTCCGGCCTTCCGTCCAGATCATGGAATCAACAAACTCTTCCCCCCGTCCCTTTCGGGTGACGAATACCCCTTTTCGATTTAGACCTGCCGTCCAGACCTTTAAAAAAAGAAACCCTTCTCTTCGGCCCTCGTAGCCCGCTATCCACAACCTCGGCTTCTATAGCCCGCTTTCCAATAGCTTCGGCTTTCATAGCCCGCTTCCCGGGTTCCGGCCCACATGGCCTGATTTCTCGACCTTAACTTCGGTCCGCGGACCCGCTCTCCCCATCATGTTGATGAATCTCTCAATCGATCTGCACCCACAGGCCCCGCTCTCTCATCCCTCTCTCGCGCCGTCTGCGGCTGGGGGGCATTTGTGGACACTAAAAATTCTCACCCATGTTTGCATGTAGAGGAATAAAGAAGAGAAGAAGAGAGAAGAGAAGATGAAAAGAAGAAAAGAAAAAACACCTTGAAATGCCCCCAGCGGCACACTCTGGTTGCCCTCTCAGCGGCACACTCCCAGTTGCCCCCAGCGGCACACACACACTAGTGCCTTCAACGGCACACCCCCAGGTGCTTTCAACGGCACACCCCTTTGTGCCTCTCAACGGCACACCCTGGTACCCTTCAACGGCACACTTGTGCCCCCTTCCAGCGGCACACCCCTTTGTGCCTCTCAACGGCACACCCTTGGTGCCCTCTAGCGGCACACCCTCTTTAAGCCCCCAGCGGCACACTTCCTGTTGCCCTCCAGCGGCACATCATCAAGGCCCTCTCAACGGCACGCTTCAACCAGCCCATTCAACGGCACACTTCAAGCAGCCTCCAACGGCACAACGTTGCGACCACCAGAACAGCACAATCCGACAGAATGTACAACGGTCATTAGGTGGGCCCCTTGGCGCGCATCATGGCCACTTCAACGCCAGCTAGCGCCTTGCCTTGGTGTCGCCCTCTGGTTGGATGTGGGAGATCCCCACCTGACAATGAGGATACCGGAGTCAACCTCGGATGGCAGTGCCATCATGAGGTCCCCCCTTCCAACGACACACGTATAAAAGCCTTCACGAAGAGAAGAAAAGAAAAAAAAAAGAAGACAGATACGAAGGGAGAGACGGACGGAGAAGAGAAGAAGAGGAAAAGAAGAAGAAGAGGAGGGGAGGCTCCTGCTTCCCCCCCGCCGCTCCGACCACCGCCGTCGGTGCGAAGAGAGAGAAGAAGAGAAGAAGAGAAAAGGGGCTACCCTCCCCGACTGCTCCGACCGCCACCCATGTGGGAAGAGAGAAGAGACGAAGGGAGAAGAGACGAAGAGAGCCCGGCCACTGTCTGAGTGAAAGAAGAAAGTAGAAGAGAAGAAGAGAGGGAGAGAGAGGTTCCAATGTAGCAGGAGGGACTACATTCCCCCCCCCCATTGTCTCGTTGCTTTGTTTTCTTTCTTTCTCTCTTTGTTTTCCTTGAGCATGTAACCCCCTCACGGTTTCTTCATGAATAAACTGTATGTTTGCTTTGTCCACTTGCTTGTGTGTTCTTAATCCACCCCCTTTCCCTTTCAGTGCATTGACGGTTTCCTGTATGATTGTCCGCTCCTTGAGGTCCCCTCAGAGCTCACTTGACCAATGAGTGGTGCTTCTGTGAGCTTGGAGTCCGCCCTCATGGCCACAGGCCCAGGTTGCTCGAGGGCGTTGCATGGTCCCTTTGGGCTCTTCTCAAGGGCCTGATCTCCCCGTCTAACCCCCCCTTTCTGCTCCAGCGGCACATCTGCCTTTGCCCCTCTCCGGCACGCCCCTTGGCCTACACACCCGCCTACGCCCACTCCGGCACACCTCCCAGCTGCCCCAGTCCGGCACACCCCCAGCGTGCCTTGCCCAGCACGCCCTAGCGTGGCCTATCCGGCACACCTTTTCTCCGCTGGCCGCTCCCCTCCGGCACACTTGCCCGTGCCTTCTCCGGCACACCCCGTCTGTGCCTTAGCCCGGCACGCCCTGGCCAGCCAGCCCGGTGCACCCTCTTGAGCCCCTCTGGCCGGCACACCGGTCCCTCCTTCTTGCCCGGTGCACCCCCTAGCCAGTCCTAGAATACTCTTCCATTCGCCGTTCCCTCCGAGTTTTTCGAGATTTTATTAAAGGTGTTGCCGCTCCCGGACGCCCACCTCCAATTGTCGGGTTCCACCACTCCATGTGGGCGCGTTCCCTGTATCTCCCTTACCATCCGGGTCAAAGGGGAGATGCTGCCGAATTTTCGTCAAAACTAATGAACCCATTAAAAGACGAAAGGAAGCAACAAATAAATAAAAGAAAACCCCCACATGTATCTGATTTGTGCTTACGTACCGCGAATTGACCCATAGACCCAACTAAGCCGCTTGCATGCCTGAATTCGTGTGTGCAACCTCTACATCTAGCCTAAGCAAATTAAACATAAAGCCATGCATTCCATGAATAAAAAGAAAACCACGAAGAAAAGAAATTCCTCACATGCTTCCTATGAATAAAAGAAAATTTTCATGAATAAAAGAAATCCAACTCAAACCCCCCCCCACATGCATTTCATGAATAAAAGAAAATCAAGTCAAAACTCCTCACATGCGTCTCATGAAAAGAGGGAACTTCCCCAACCCAGCCTCAGCTGCATTGACCTTGGCAAACCTTGCCCTCTACACATCCCTAATGTGCATAGACCTTGGCAGACCCTGCTCCTTCACCGGCACACTCGTGCCTCCTCGCCCGGCACACTCCGCCTTCGCCCTATCCGGCACACTCCGCCTCCTCCTCCGGCACACTTCGTGTGCCTCTATCCGGCACAGTCTCACCTCCCTCAGCGGTACACCCTTCTACTGCTTCCAGCGATACACCCTCAATCCACCTCTCCCCGGCACACCTCCAACCTCCCAGCCCGGTACACCCCTTTGGAGCCCAGGCCGGCACACTCTAGCCCCTTTCAACCCCTCCCCGGCACACTCTCTTGGCATGCCCGGCACACTCGGCCAGGCCCTTCGCCGGCACGCCTCCCCTTCCTTACCCGGCACGCCCGCTCGCGCCCTTCGCCGGCACGCCCACACACTTAATCGACAAATCAACCATCCGAAATAAGACCAAATTGCCATAAAACGAGCGAACAAAAAGTGCGTCCACAACACCCACACTCGTTTGCTTGACCACATGAGGCAGGAGACAAAGGGAAGAGAACGTGTAAGGTTTGAAGTGACAAGATTTGCCACAGCCTTTCTCACGTTGGAAAGATTGCATGACGATGCCATAAAGAAAGGTTTGCGAAGATTGTTCACTTCAGATGCATGGCATAATAGTGTATGGGCAAAGACAAATAAGGAAAAAAATGTTTCTTCAATTATTTTTCAAGTGAAGTTTTGACATGCCATTGAAGAGATGTTGAGAGCATCTCAACCCATTTTGCAGGTTTTGAGGTTGGTTGATGCAGATGAGAAACCTGCAATGGGATACATTTATGCTGCAATGGAACATGCAAAGAAGCAAATAATTGAGAACTTTGGTTCTAAGGAAACTAAGTATCAACCTGTGTTGAAAATTGTAGAGCGACGTTGGAAGGATCAAATGAATCGTCCTCTACATGAAGCAGGATTTTTCTTGAACCCTAAATTATATTATGAAGCCCGTACGAGAGATGGTCGAGCTGCAGTTACAAAATTCTCAAATTCTTTCTTAGCATGTGTTGAAAGGATGGAGCCAAATACTGATATACAAGACAAGATCAATGATCAGATGGTATTATATATGAATGGAAGAGGTGCTTTTGGAACCTCAATGTCAATCAGAGCTCGTGATAGGAGATTACCAAGTGAGTAATTTGATTAAATTATTATTTTGTGTTTTATTATTTCACGAGAAAGTGTGATTTTAATTATATTTTTCTTGTTAAATGTTACTCTAGCTGATTGGTGGATGCAATATGGAGATACACCAGAACTCATGAACATTGCTTTGAGGATTTTAGGATTGACTTGCAGTTCTTCTGGTTGTGAACGTAATTGGAGCATATTTGAATTTGTAAGTAGTCTTTTAAAATAAATTTGTAAGAAATCTATTTGTGTTAAAGTCATTAATCTTATCTTTGTGTTTTTCCAGATTCATACAAAAAAGAGGAATAGATTAGAGCAGAAAAGACTTGATGATTTAGTCTATGTTCAATACAATCGGCGCCTTCGTGAAAGATTCTTAGAAAGGAAGAAACATCCATAGAGATATGATCCAATATGTTTAAGAGATTTAAATTGGGGAAGTGAGTGGATGACTAAAGATGGCGATGATGTAATTCATGAGGAGATGACCTTACCTGGGAAATGGTGGATATGGCAATGGGCACATCAGAACAACGTGCTAGAAGAGACACACTCTCAAGAGGAAGCACTTCACATTCTATGGAAGAGGGTGATGATGAACAAGATGAATGGGAGAATGAGGAAGAAGAGACAGATGATGATGATGCACCATGGGAGTCAAATGATGAAGGTGGTGATAAAGATGAAGATGAGGATCATGAAGCTTCAAATGAAAGAGCACTTGAGAATGCAATGTTTGGTTTTAAAATTTAGATATTTTTATTTTTTTGTTGGATATTGTATGACTTTTATGTCTACTATTGTCTATGGTACTTCCTTAATTCCTCATTTATTTGTTTTATTATATACTTGTCCATGTGGTGATAATTGGTGATGTTTGTTTCTTTTGGTATAAACATTATATTACTTGTATGCTGTTTTAAATATGATTTGCAGATTTTTGGAAGAAATTGGCAAATATCAAGTTAGTATTTGACTATTTTCTTCATTCTAAAAGTCTAATTTTGTTGTTAAGTTTATCTCAAAATTCATTTTTATATTTTATTGCAATGTCATTTCTATTAGTTTTTATTTTTGTCCATACTATTGTTGTTATCTATATTTGTAATGATCATGATTAACTTTTATATAAAAAATTACATATATATTAATGATCACATTTGTTTATGAACTTGACGCCTAAGCACCCCTTAGGCGTGCGCCTAAGCGCTTAGGCACTCAAAGGACTCCAAGCTCTCCTTGGTCGCCTTGACAACTATGCTCCACGCATTGTTCCTGCATCTAATTCCACTGCTAGTATTGTTGTAGGCCCGGTTGCAACCACCGGTGTAAAATCCAGCACTGATCCTATTGTTTCGACTGCATCCACTCTTCAGATTTGGAAGGATACCGATGAGATCATCATGGGATATATTTTTTTGCTCTGTTGATCCTTCCATCCGTCTGGACTTGCTGGAGCTCACTATTTCTCGCCTTTAGTGGCTTTATCTGGCCAAGCGCTATATTCAGGCCAGTGGTGCCCGTAAGTATTAGCTGCGTAGTGAGCTTGATAGTCTCTGTTAGGGTGAGCTCTCTATTTAGGATTTATTCACTCAACTTCGTCACATCTGATCCAAATTGGATGCTATGCATGCTACTGACCGGGTTTCTCATTGTTCGTCTAGCAAACAACGAGATCGTCAATAGCCCTATCATTTTTTGACGTGCCTCCAACCCTAGCTCGAGACCCTTCGAACACAGCTTCATCGCTCTCCTCTCCCTACTTTAAATGATGCCCTAGCTAAGATCATTGCTAAAGAGACATGGCTCTGTGCTCTTGGTTCATCTTTTGCTTCTTCTGAGACAGTGTTGGCAGCCTCGACACACTATTCTCGCCAGCATACCTTCTCTTAGGCTTCTTTTGGAGATACCACTGGCTCTACGGCTCGGCTCTTCTTCCGCTATTGTCATTTTTGAGGCCATCTTTGGGATGCTTGTCCTCAGCTTCTTCGCAAATAGAATCATTTCGCTCACCCTATAGCTATTGTCGTTGATGTAGAGTGTTCTACTTCAAATCTTTCAATCACATTTCATGCCGCTCCAGATGTGGCACAGTTGATCAGCCAACAGACTCACCTTTCCTCTTAGTTTCAGCAACTTTAGCAACTCTTTCAGTCTAGTGGTTTTCTAAATGAACCTTCTACTATGTCTACCTCCTCTGGTACTGTCTTACCTAGATTTTAGAGCATAGGGCTTCTCATCACATGACTTTTGATGGATCGTTACTTGTAGATTGCTCTCTTGCTCCCACTCACTTGCAGATTCACACTACTGAAGGCACTCCCCTTTGTGTCTCTCAGTGTGGTACGATCACTCGCAAATTTGACTCTTCTGGTAGCTTAACCCTTTCGCATATGCTTCATGTTCCCAAACTTTCTATGAACTTAATTTCCATTAGTCGTCTTGCCAACGCTAAATACATTATCTCATTCACCTCTTCTTCATGTTCTGTGTAGGATCCGCATATAGGTCAAAGCATAGAAACCGGTCGTAGAGTGGGAAGCTTGTATCACTTGGAGTCACTACATGTTCCTCCTTTGGCCGTCATCTCCTCTTACGCTCATGGGTGGACTTTCTCTATTGCTGACCTATGGCATCGTCATCTCGATCATCCTTCTAAAGCTCATCTCAAGTCCTTGTTTCAGCCTGGAGTCCTAGGGTCTCAGCAGTCTTCCATTCATTTGTCTCATTGTGAGGGTTGTAAGTTTGCTAAGTATTCTGCCCTCTCTTTTTCTTCTCAAGAGTCTATATCTCCAACACCTTTTGAGTTAGTGCATTCTGATATTTGGGGTCCATCTCCTTTGCCTTCCATGACGGGGTTTCTCTATTATGTCAGTTTTATCAATGATTGTACTCACTTCACTTGGTTTTTTCTTATGCACCGAAGATCTGACATTCCTTCTATATATCGTCAATTCTCTGAGATGGTCTACAACGAATTTCACTATTGCATCAAAATACTTCATGCTGATGGTGCTCACAACCACCTCTCTACTGATTTTCGAGACATCTTGTCTTTGCATGGAACCCTTCCTCAACAATTCTGCCCACTCCACAACAGAATGGAGTTGGAGTTGCTAAACACAGGCATCGTCACATCCTTGACACTGCTCGAACACTTCTTCTCTCTGCCTCCATTCCTCGTGTCTTTGGGCAGAAGCTATTCTCACTTATGTTTATCATATCAATATCACATCGTCCTTTGTTCTCTATGGGTGTTCTCCTTACGAGCGCCTTTATGCTACATCGTCTACCTATCAGGATCTTCATACCTTTAGTAGCACATGTTTTGTTCTACTCCCTCTCATGAACACACAAAACTCTCTCCACGAGCAGTCAAGTGTGTTCTCCTCGGATATAGCACGGAGCACTATGGATATCATTGCTATGATCCTATAGCACGTCGGCTTCATATCTCTCGTCAGGTCACCTTATTTGAGAACGCTCCTTTCATTGCCTCTTCCTCTTAGGTTTCGACTCAAGATCTCTCCTCCTTATCAAATCCTAAACCTTCTCCTCCGACCATTACTTCGAGTTTTCCTCTTGATAACTCTTCTCCTGCTCCTTCCCCCTTGCCTCACGAGCCTTCTTGACCTCCTCAGCCTCCCATTGTCCATGTCTACAGTCGGCCTCCTAATCCTAGAGATGTTTCTGTACAACTGACTGACGATGTTGGTGACTCTCATGGACAAGACTAGCCCACTACTGCTCTTGTTCTGTCGCATGCAGATCCTCCATGGTGTAACCCTCCGCGTTACCCCATCCTCCTGATAGGCTTATTCTTATTTTGGCTGACTCCTACTCTCCGCAGTTCTCTACCTTCCTTGCAAACCTTCACACCTATCAGGAGCCTCAGAGTTATCGCCGGGCAGTTTAGTTTCTCGAGTGATGGCATACTATGGAAGAGGAACTTCAGGCTCTTTAGCAGGCTCAGACTTGGGATCGTGTTCCACTTCCTCTTGCCGTTTATTCTATCAGCTGCAAGTGAATTTACAAGATCAAGACTAAGTCTAATCGTAGCATTGAGCGTCATAAGACTTGGCTTGTGACACGGAGTTTCACTCAAGAGTATGGCATTGATTATGAAGAGATTTTCTCTTCGGTTGCCAAAATGGCCATTGTTCGTACTCTCCTTGCTATTGCGGTTGTTCGTCAGTGGCCTCTCTTCCAGCTTGACGTGAAAAATGCATTTCTTCACGATGACTGTTTACACGCGGAAAGAAATAAGAAACTACATGTGTTTTATTGGAAGGAAACAATATGCACATGTGTTTCGGCTTTTTTAATGCTTGCATATTATAATTTCCGCGCGCGTGTTTTATCAGACAATTTAAGGTTCGTGTACTGGACTCTTCTCCACCAACCGGAATCGGTGTTAAATTACATCGGACGAATCCGAATACCCTTGATTAAAACTGCTAAAGATGTTTTCTTGCCCTCATAATACTAGCCCTTTTGTCAAAATAATAGTTCAATAGAAAGCATTTTTTTTCTTTTCTCCCGAGATCGGACATCATTGCAATTATCCCTCGTTGTGGGGTTTATTTGTAATATTTCTTTTATGGAAAGATTTTGATGCAATTTCCCAACAAAGTATGATTCTTATATAGTGTGCTTTCTGATTTTTGTCTTTTCTGAAATTTAATCAGATTTTTGGATATTTACATAATTTCACAAACTTTGAGGGTATATTTGCAAATTTTCACTTCTTCATGATCTAGGCATGTTTCTTGCCAACTTGAGACACATTAGGTGATGCTTGCATATATCCCAAGAATTTTCCTAATCTTCATAACTCTTGCACAATTTCTTGGGAATATTTATGTGATTTTCAAAAATTGTAGGGGCCAATCTGTAATTTTACGCAAGGAAACACCCTTCCCGAAGCTTTGGCCGTGATAATTCGAAGTTGTCTCATTGTGTTTGACGAAGAACCCATCTGTAATAATTTTATTTCACTTGAGTCCATCTTATACATAAAAGTCTCTCTTGAGGGTATTCTAGTAAATTGCCCTCTTTAAGTAACTTGCTTTTACATAAAGTAGGATCTGACTTCACAAAAATCCAACGTATCCACCTGCTGAAAAATGAGGGCTGCTGTGCTTCTGAAAAGGAAAGCTGCTGTGCTACTGAAAAGGAAGGCTGATGTGCTTGTCTCCTTCTTCTTTTTCTGTCTCGTCTTCTTTTCTCTTCTTGACTTCTTCTTGCTGTTGTCCCTCTCTTTCTCGTGGGTTGCTCTCTCTTTTTGCTGCTTGTCTCCCCTTGGCTCCTAGTGGGGGCTTTTTATATTGGCTTGGAGAAAGGGCGGAGGGGCTTCCTCTTCTTCTCCTCCGGTGGAATTTGAAAAGGTAAGCCCTTCATCTTCTCCTCCCTGCCTTTTCATATGGTGTAACTGCAGCATTTATTTTCCTTCCTTCTTTTCTTTTCTCTTTCTTTTCTCCTTTTTTTTTGTAACCGCAGGGCCATGGGCGGAGGAAGGCCTCCTCCGGCCTGCTGGCAGGGCGGAGGGCCTCCCTCCGGCCTGCCAGCAAGGCGGAGGCCCCTCCGGTCTACTTGGCAGGGCGGAGGGAGTCCCTCCGGCCTGCTAGCAGGGCGGAGGCCTCTCCGGCCTGCATGGCAGGGCGGAGAGGGTCCCTCCGGGTCCCTTTCTACTATAAAAATAGCCGCCGTACTACTTAAAAAAATCCCACTTCACTTCTTTGGCTTTTGGGCTTGTACGGAGGATCTTCATCTTGTCTTTTTCTTGTGAAACCATGTGGGTGTTGACATTTGTGACTTCTTCCATACACACATACATATATGTGCATATTTCCCATGCATTTAATCTTACTCCATTCTTGAAGAATAATCAGAAATTATCCTTCCTCGAAACTTTGTGAATCATATATGCACCTTTCTTCTTCAAGATAATTTCTGAATTTCCGAACTTTGTGGAAATATTTTATGGGGTCAACAATGACCTTTCTGAGAAAGTCTACATCCACCCTCCTTCGAGTTTTTCTATACAAGCACTCCAAGTCTGTCGACTTCGCAAGGCAATATACGGGTTTAACAAGCTCCCCGAGCTTCGTTTGATCGGTTCTATCATGTTGTTCTTGATGTTGGTTTTTAGGAGAGTACAGAGGATTATGCTCTTTTTATCCGTGAATCTCCTCTTGGTTGTGCCATTTTTCCTCTTTATGTTGATGGCATGATCATCATTGTAGATGATGCTACTGCTATTGCCTCTCCTAAGTATCGCCTCCATCAACAAGTTGAGATGACGGACCTTGGACCTTTGCGATATTTTCTTGGTCTTGAGGATGCCTACTCCTCTAGTGATTATTTATTGTCTCAACAGAAGTACATCATCGACATTCTTCAGCATGCTGCTCTCTCTGATTCCCACACAGCTGACACTCTTATGGAGCTTCATCTCAAGCTTTGTCCATCCGATGGTGTTCCCTTAGATGATCCTACATGCTATTGCCAGCCTGTTAGGACTTTGGCGTATTTGACTATTTCTCATCCTGACGTTGCCCATGTTGTTCATGTCCTGAATCAGTTTGTTAGTGCACCCACTTCAGTTCACTTTACTCTTTTGTGTATACTTCAATATCTGTGTGGCACCATTCGATGCTCCTTATTAATTTTGCCCATGACCACATTGGAGCTTCGTGCTTATTCAGACGCTAATTAGGTTGATAATCCTATTGATTGTCGTTCTACCACCATATTTTCAGCTCGTCTTTTATTTCCTGACGAAGCAAGAAGCAAGATGTTGTCTCTCGCTCTAGCATTGAGGCTGAGTATCGTGTCGTGGCTAACACATCTGCTGAGATCGTTTGGCTTCGTCGTCTTCTTCATGATTTCAGAGTCGATTCTTTAGCTCCTACACCACTTCATTGTGATAACCGGAGTCCTCTTCAAATCGCAGGCAATCCTGTCTTTTATGAACGGACCAAGAATATTGAGATTGATTGTTATTTTGTTCGCCAACATTATCTCTCCAGTACTTTGTCACTTCCACACATTTCCTCCGCCCATTAACTTACTGATCTCTTCACGAAGTCTCAAATGACTCTGTGCTTCAGAGAACTCATTGACAAACCCTCGGTGTATGATCCCCCATGAGCTTGAGGGGGGATGTTAAGGGAAGGATCCTAGGGATCCTCTTAAGATCGTTCCTCCCTTGTGTAGACTTTCCCTCTTTCTCTTTTCTCTCTTACTATACTTTGTATCCTACTAGGAATAGGGCATTTCCCATCGGCCTTGCCCTCCTTTTGAGGTCTTGTACTTGTATACATATTGCATATATGTCCATAGGAGAGGCTAAGCCCTCCAATTCCTTCTCTCTCTCGTTCGTATCAGTCATCAATGCAACAAGGCGACCCAAGGCATTCACAAGGAGCTTAAGCGTTTAAGCAAAATGATGTATGTCTAAACGACATCTAGGCAGCACCTTGGCGCCAATTAAAAAGCTGCATGTATAACCAGTTATAAATGAAGAACCAAATATATGAAAAGAAAATGCAGAATTCAATAAAATTGAAAATTATTGAATGGAATATATCAACTGCAGAAAACTAAACATAAGGTTGATTAGAAATTGAGAACAAATAAGGAGCAATATATAACAAATAAATGAAACAATAGATCAATTAACATCAAATTCAAAGGTGACAGCCTGTGTGTATATGACTGCGTGACTTAGTGTGTATATGACTGTGTGACTTAGTGTGTATGCGTGACTTAGTGTGTATGTGTGACTGTATGTTTGGTAGAAAGAGAGCATGTGCAACAGTGACAGGAGAGAGTGACAGAGAAAGGGAGAAAGGGGGTCGCCACCCCCTTTTACACAGCCCATGTGGAGCTCGTAGGCATACATACACACACCCCGAGAGATAGAGACAGAGAGCGGGGTGCCACCCTGCTACCACCTGTTACGTACACAGACAGACGGAGAGAGAGAGAGAGAGAGAGAGCAGGGGAAGAAGAAAAAGAGAGAGGGAGTGTCGCACCTAGACCGGAAGGGAGGCTGGTGATGGAGGGCGCTAGGGTCTGATGCTGCTGGCTGCCGAGTGTCGTCGCCCGCCGCAGGAAGCTTGCAGTAGGGGATGCGCCGGCCTAGCGATGGGGGAGAAGGAGAAGGAAGATAGCACTTTTGGAGGGGGACCTGTGCCGCGTTTGGGTTGAGGAGACTAGGGCTCTGGTTCACTTTGCGGGCTCCGTTTGGGCCGGGTTGCCGCGTCCAAAATTTTGTCCTATTTCTTTCGATCCAGCACAATTACGGCCTTTCTTGACCAATGAGGGTCACTTCGCACATTTTTCAGATGTACACGAGACGAGTTAATAATTCCACCTGTAAAATAGAAATAAATGTTTGCATTCAATTCCGGAAGGCCCTCTTTAAAATTCGGGTGAGATATCACATTCAATTTCAGTCGGTCGAATACGGTACTCTACCCCGATTAAGGGACGTATGTGTGAGAGGCGGGTGGGAGCCTCACTCGATTCTCTTTCATCGAATTTGATATCCGCTCTCCGTATTTCGATAACAAAGTCGCCCGAAGAGAACAATCAGTGAAAAACAATCCACTACTTTTACACGCATTTACACAGTACGTGAAAATTAGCTAGAAAAACGAAAGTGATAAAATTTGGCAAATGCAGACCCTTCAATCTGACGGGAGAGAATCCACCACATTTTTTTAAAAGCTATTTCTCTCTTAAAAATTGTTCTATCTCACATTGAATTTTTAAAGTGGTGTAAATGGTGTAGGCCTATTTAACATATAATTTTTGTGATGTCTCGAGTTTTTGGATCCAATATTAGATTCAAGTTTGGATGTCCATTTAAGGCCGCGTTTCAGAAGGCAGGTTGGCCAGGGTTTTTGAGCTCAAATCCTGGACAGCCTTTAACTTTTACCGAACGTTCGGTGTGTGCCTCAATTTTTGAGTTGGGAGAAAATTCGGAGGTAAGAAAATACATGCACAAGAGGGAGATGGGATTGTTAATGTTGAGAACAAGGTGTCGAGAAGATTTTAAAGATTTTAAATAATTATAAATCCCGAATGAGTCATAGATTTGTGCATTGGGAAGATTTTTCTGAGAATGGAGAAGTTGACTCTCTTCTCAAATGCGGCCTAAGAGTCGGTTAGATTGTGGGGCCCAATGGGAGGCTTAAGTGGTGGGTTTTGACTTATGAGGGTCACACTTGGGGTTGTAGTGCTTTGCAGCGGATCAAGCCTGTAGAGCATTGGGTAGTATTCTATAGAGCGGGCAAACCGGCAATTTTGATATCGGTGCACAAAGTTATGAGCGGTTTAGTGAAGGGTGGTGTCAACGTTTACAGCCGTGTCTTGCTGACTTGCTGCATTTAGGGATCGGTGGTGTGAATTCACATCACATCGAGCTGACATGATCCGGATGAAGGTGACATGGTTGGGTTTCATTATTTAAGTCGACGGTTGATATTTCTTTTTAACGGAGAGAATTAAAATAGAATATTTTATTATAGAGATTTTTATATGAAAATTATTGTTAGAGTTAAATTTATAAAAAAATATTATTAGAAATATATTACTAGATATATCACTAAATTAATTAAAATAGTGTATCAATCGTGATTTTTTTATAAATTTTTGATTAAAAAAAAATATGCAGGTAAATAAAAATGATAATTTCTACATAATTCAGATTTACATAGTGATATATATATGTTAATACATTTATATGAATAATTTTTTTACAAATTCTAATTTATAAATAATTCTCATGTAAAAAATCTTTTAAGCATTTTGTTTACAATTTTATTAATAAAGTTATTAGTTTTGTATTATTTTAATAATATCTTTTATTGAAATTTTTTATAATTAACCTTCTTTAGATATCATACCGATATTTTACTGTTTACATATATAATTAGAATTTTAGACAAAATTGTCTTTACAAAAATGAGAGTGTAGAGAGAGAGAGAGATTAGAAAAGCTTAGAAATATTTGGGATTTTTTTTTAAAATTCTCCTTAAAAGTTAATCATAATTAAGTAAATAAGAAATCTTAATAAATTACTAGCGGATATCAATGGTAAGAGCATTTTTGCATGGCGTAGTGTGTGATATCGAGATTATCAAACATAGTACGAAAATAAGATCGACAATTTTATAAATAAATTTCAAGAAATATATGTCCCTAAAAGTCTCTACACTCACCTTATTGAAGGGTATAGATTTTAAAAAAATATTATGAAAATAAAATTCAAAAAATAATAATAAATTTGTACTTTACACGTTTCCAATGAAGACATCAACCGGCTTTGACGCTGGATTTTAACCCAATACGTAATAAGACCTAACATGGCCCCTTGAAAAATGTTGGATTAATGTATAGATACCCAGATACAAAAAGAAAACTCATTTTTCTCAAGAAATACGGAAACGGATAATTCTATTTTTTTAGACGCACGGCACCATCCAGTATTAATGGTTAAAAATATTTGCATATAATTTGCATCAGTTAATCTCAGGACTAATATCAATGGAATCCCAGTTGGGGTCCTAGGTTTGTGTTGATACGGAAATTCTATTATACCCAAATATCATGCATTCAACCCATTGACTTGCCTATCCATCGACAATTTGACATTATACAATTTATCTGACTTTATTAGAAAGGATACAAATTGTTTTTTTACATTAATTTTTTTACTAAATTTTTATTGTTTAGTGTGGAAAAAGTATTTATAATTTTTTTCTGATCTGCGATGATGACGTCGGTTGACTTGCCTCTGTTGTTGCGGGCCTGTGAAGAAGGCTCTTCTGCTGACATCAGACGAGGGAATGGCGGTTACGTGCGTTTGCTGGAAATCTGGCCACGCGGGTGCTCCGATCGGCCTCGTCCTAGCGAAGGAAGACGACAATGGCGGTTACGTGTGTTTGCTGGAATTCTGGCCACCGCTTGGCAGCTCGCTAGCTTCCCTTCCCGTCTGTCTCGTCCGCATCTGTTAGTATTACCACCGTGCAATGAGTTGGACGTCGACTCGAATGGCAGTCCCATTCAGACCTGGACATCGATGGCGAGGAGGCCGACGCCCCAAGCAAGTTTGGCGAGAAACCAGCAAAACGGCCGACTAGAAGGAACTCCTCACTAAAGAGGCATGGCGCCCATGGTGGGCGGACAACGGTGCTGTGCGTGTCCATGGTGGGCGGACAACGGTGCTGCTGCGTGTGCGCCAGGGAATCTGCGGTTTTTTAACGCGGACACCCAACCGTCTCCCTACCTCTATTTACAAGAGTCTTCTCCACCTTCCCCATCGCTCCGGCGTCCACACTGGTCTACTGCCGTTGACCCCCTCCCCCGCTGCTGCTCCCGCGTTTGCTATCACCCGCACCCCCGGAAATGGCGAAGAACGTCCTCGTCACCGGCGGCGCCGGCTACATCGGCACCCATACGGTGCTGCAGCTCCTCCTTGCCGGGTTCAAGGTCGTTGTCGTCGACAACCTCGACAACTCCTCCGAGGTGGCCATCAGTAGAGTTGTCGAGCTCGCCGGCGACTCCGGAGAGAACCTCACCTTCTACCAGGTATGTTATGGGACCGCAAGCAATGTGTGGCGAGCGAAGGGCGTGCGAATGTCGATTAGTCTATCGGTGATTCAATTGTTCTAGATGGCCTTCATAATTTTTGAGTCCGGGATGGCTTCTGAATGTCGCACTAGATTTTATGGTGCTTCCGAAGATCTGGACATGTTTTTACTTGTTGTACATGATATTGGGGAATAATGAAAAAAAAGAGCGAGAATGGCTGCATGATTCAACTATGTTTTGATTTATACTTTTTTTTTTGGGGGGGGGGGGGGGGTCTTGATTCCATGGAATATTTTGTACGCAAAGAGGCAATGTTCTTATTATTAACAAAGGAATCGATGTTTGTGCAGATCGATCTTCGGGACAAGGAAGCACTGCAGAAAGTCTTTGCTTCTACAAAGTGAGTCTTTCTTCTGTGATGGTTACTTCGTTCTTAAGTTGTGCATTAACGTGTGGGTTACTTCCTAACCCCTTGACTTCGCCAATCTAATTGCAATATCTACTGATGCACATTAAGCTGTATGCCCTGTTAGAATATTAGGATACCCACAAACAATGCCTTTTAGAAATAAAATAATTGCTTAATCTATCTCACCTATCTAACTCCACCTACTCACTTGAGTTTTTCATTGGCACTATTACTCTGGCCATCCGTTAATGCTTCTCCAGACGGTTGTTGACAGTGATCATAATATATTTCTAAGTTCTATGTGCGTCAATGAATGCGTATGTCAATGTTGTCAAATATTGCCTACCATGACTCTAAGCATGGCATACTAGTTACTTACTACAGTGATTAGACTTCTTTTGTCAGTTAACCCTTTCCTCTTAGTTTTTGAAGATTGTTCAGTGGCTTTTCTTTATCTTGGAAAATAAGAAGCCATGCTCATTCAATTTTATATTTCCTTGTTTAGAGAAAAATATTACAAGGAATATTTTCTTGAATAATTGTTGCTCAGTGAGTACAATACAAAGATGAACTTTCATGCCTCTTCCATATCTGCCACAAATATAAGGCAAGATCTTTTCAAATTCTAAGCAGCACTACTCTCTCATCCAGTTAACTCTGCCAGACGTTCTCCATTGGAGGTTAAAATTGCATGTGTAAGGATAAAGGCAAGATCTTTGCTTCTGTAAGTTCAACGCTTTATATGATTCAGAATAGCTGAATAAAGGTCCGTCTGTATGCATCAAGAATTAGACTCTACAGGTGGCAGCTATTTATGTTGTAAGATTTCTTGCTGGAAAACATGACTGATAATCACAGAAAAGGCTACAAAAGCCTCTTGGTGAGGAACCATGTATGCTACTCCAAAATAGTGGAGGGTGTTTGGGAATATGTCATTCCTTTAGGGTTTAGCTTGTTGATACCGGGGCAACTGAAACGGTAGCTAGTAATGTGCAAAGTGTCCATTTTTCTTGCCCTGGAAGTTGCAGCAATTCCTGATGAAATACAGAATAAGGTACAAAATGAGAAATGAGTGCATCGAGAGGAACTTCTTGAGAATTGGTTCTGCAATCTGTTTTGGGAGCCAAACTGAAGCCAAATATATTTTACCTCTGCCGTAGATGCTAAAGCTGTACGAATAATCCAAAAATAGCCAAAAGGATTATAACCACTATATGGAGAGAGTAGACCCAGGTTGAGGTCCTTTTGTATAGCTTCTGTGATCTTCCTACGTGGATTCATGTTACCCATGGGACAAAAATTACCGGATGGTTACTAGTTTTTAAGTTGAAAACTTAGGATGATATAATCCTGGATAATAGGCAGAGGTGAACTAGTGATTTAGCTAGTTTCCTGGATGTCATGGGCTAGGCCAACACGTTGGTTGTCTTCATGATAATAAAGAAGAAAGGAGATCGTGAGTATTTAACTCATGATATGGGTTTTGGTATAAACAGGGGAATATTTCAAATAAACTAAAGATTAACTTTAATACTTTATTAGTCTTATAGTTCTTGTAGGTATAATGTAGTGACCCAGTCATGAGCCATGCATGAGGAGATCGGGAGAGGGCTACCTGGTCATGGGGTGCGAATGTGGAGCTGCCACGATATGGAGCTAACACTCTGTATGGGGACTGGGGCATGGATGAACCAGATTAGTTCTATGTCAGAAAGCAAAAGAGGTTACTTGGCTATATATGTAAGGCCAGGATCCATACCTTGTGAGGAGCCTTTTGGGGACAAAACTATGCGGGCTTGGCCCAAGGCAGACAATACCTCAGAAGGGTTGGATCGACTTGTGACATATAACCTCTTTTGTATGGTGCTGTTCTGATCTATGAAGTTCAAAAATTAATCCTAGTCAGAGAACAAATCAATTCACAAAGTATTTCTTGCATCTTGAAAAGATCCAATATTATTTACATACCAGCCCATGATTCTTCATCCAGAGCCATCTAAACTATGTCTTCCTGTGTGAACTCTTTATTTTATTTCTGTGCTCATCTCTTATGCTTACACCCTATTGTTTTTGTGAGGATGCAGATTTGACGCTGTTATTCATTTTGCGGGACTGAAAGCTGTTGGTGAAAGTGTGCAGAAACCATTACTGTACTATAACAATAACCTTATTGGTACAATAACCTTGTTGGAAGTCATGGGTGCTCATGGATGCAAAAAGGTAAGATTCTGTTATCTGGGAAACATAATTTGGGTGATCTCACTTGGTCAACATCAAGCCATTTAGAGCAACAAACTTTCAGCCTGCTAGTTGTATCATGTATGGCAGTTTCCTTTTTGACTTTAGCCATATGAGCAATCAGATGGAATGACACCTTATCTAGTTAGATGGTTCAACTCACTTTTCTTAGATGTGCATGCATGTTGTCCAAGAAAATATAATCTGTTGCTGCCATTTCATTTTGAGAGGAAGTTGTGATGTCACAATTGTAGGCACTGCCATCATTTCTGTGAGCTGCAAAAGTATATTGTTTTCATCTCTTCTTTATGAAAAAAGGAAACAAAATTCCCGTTGTTTCATTTTATTTGACATATAGTTCCTGGCAACTGCATTAGTATTGCCTCTTTATTTAATAAAATTAGAAAGTGCAAGACATATTTCCTTTTGAAACTCAGTATCTGCATTCTGTAATTCCTTTCATGGCATACTTTCCCTTTTCCTTTTTCTCATAAGGCTGTCAAGCTTTGATATTATATGTTTAACCACATAAAAGAAACCTATATGCTTTAGAGAGGAATTTAAACTGCATATGAGATTATTGTGCCATGGCTCTAGTTAGGGATTGGACTGTTAGTGGAGAGGATTTTCGGGTTGGGGTGGGGGTGTAATTGTGAAGGTTTTACTCTCTTCTTTATGGAACTGGTCAAAGTTAATTTTGTAAGAGGCCTTTCAGTGGAGAGCTTCTATCTTTTTGTTACATGCCATTTTCATTTACTCTTTGAGTATGGGTTTGTGCTCATCTACCTTATTAATGAAATGGATTGTGGCCTGTGTGTCACCTATCAAGAAAAAAGGAAAACGTATAAACATAAACATAAACCATTCCGATGTGGAGTAAGATCAGCCATTAATTGTCTATTGCTCGTATCTGGTTTTGAATCCTGGCCGCATGCTTGAATGTTTTAAACCTGCCTGCATACTCATTGAGGAAGTGTATATCCCATGACTATGCATATATGTATTTTTCAGATTTGTTGGGGTTTTTTCAATAATCAGGTGTTCCTGCCAAGTTTTCATGTGGTCTTGATTCTTGATTCTCTAGTGGAATAACTGCCTCTATTCTAGGCACCTTGTCCTTCATTTGACTGTATTAATTTTCTCTGTGCTAATGTTCAGGGATGATTTATGCATTCCTACTCTGATAACTTGTGCAAAAATGCTGCAGCTGGTTTTCTCATCTTCAGCTACCGTCTATGGGTGGCCTAAAGAAGTTCCATGTACAGAAGAGTTCCCTCTGTGTGCAACGAATCCATATGGACGGACCAAGGTACGGCTATTCATTGATCCAGTATATGTCTATGGGGTAATATATTGATATCCAACAAATTCAAGACCAGTGCTTGAAATAGATTCCTTTTATCCTTTCTAAACCAGCTTCCTGATGTATGTTTAGAGTGAGTAACTTATAGGATCAGTGCACTATTTCAGTATCTACTTGACTCTAATGACATCTGCCATGGCTGTGCAGCTTTTTATTGAGGAGATTTGCCATGATATTTATTGTTCCGACTCTGGCTGGAAGATTATATTACTTAGATACTTCAACCCAGTTGGTGCACATCCTAGTGGCTGCATTGGTGAGGATCCACGTGGAATTCCGAACAATCTCATGCCTTTTGTACAGCAAATTGCAGTTGGAAGGAGACCTGCACTTACAGTATTTGGAAATGACTACTCAACCAAGGATGGCACTGGGGTATGTTGACTCTAGAATTCCAGTCTCTGACTTCTGTCGTGATGCTTACTTCTTCTTTTCTTTTTCTTGTGCGGAAGTAGACAATACTGCTCACTTGAAGTCCATGTTTTACAAGCAGTTCATATTTATTTCAAGTTCAAGCCCATTCCAGTGCAAATGTTGATGGCTCTTTCTCCATCGTTCATTTTCCTTTCATGGTTATCTATTGTTGTTAGAGGCCCGAACTCTAACCCTTCATTATGGGACTAAACCACAACAATTGTGAATCCCTTTCATGGTTATTGGTTGTAGTGGATTCACATATGAAAGGTTGATGCAATGCTCATATGTATGTGAAGCTTCTGCTGACTACCTCCCTTTAACAATCTGAACCTTTATATGTTGATAACTGTTATTTGCATTTTCTTATCTTGCTTTGTATGTCATATCTATCTAAAATTCGAAATTCTTTTTTTCTTTGATATTTATGAATAACTGGCATTACTTTCATAAGCATTTACTACAAAAATCTAGTTAACTAATGTAACTCGGTATGGCACAAGCAGGTTCCCTGTGTACCAACTGATTTTTTTAATGAGAAGATTTATCTGCCAAACAGGATGCTAACCAATGTATTAATTTATTATTTAATATAAAGTAACCAGTACAAAGGATGAAAAATTGCAACAAATTCACAGGTTCCCACATGCAAGCTTGCTTGATATTTGAAGCTGGGAACCAAGTTTTGTCAACATACAAAGGGGGTGACACCAGGCTATAAAGGGGAGTAGCATTACAATTTTCATTTCTTTACACTTAAAGTATCAAGCAAGTAAGCAATGCTGGGCGTATATGTACTAGCCAACTTGTCAATCTACATACAATCTTCACAGATTGAATGAGCCCACCAAACTGGCCCCATTCAGCATCAATTTGAAGGCTCTATAATAAAGCTGGTCAATTTTGAGTCCTATATTGTGACCTGGTAAAAATTGAATACAAGAGAATGTCTAATATGCAGTTGATCACTTTAAGATCATATAAAATCAATGTTCTCCACTGTATTGGAGCCGAGTTTGGTAGTCTTTAGAACCTAAGGGCCTGTTTGATATTAGAATAGGTTTACGTCGAATACGCTGTTCCCAGAGAAATCCTGACCCCAGGTGGCGTATTAGACCGGGGGGGGGCTCGAATGAGAAACTCCCCAAGGATGGCAGTACCAGTTTCGGTACCGGTTTCAGCCAGGACCGAAACCGAAACGTACCGGTTTCGGTTTCGGTTTCGGCCGAAACCGGTTCAAAATATTAAAAAATT
Source organism: Amorphophallus konjac (assembly GCA_022559845.1). Taxonomy (NCBI): domain Eukaryota; kingdom Viridiplantae; phylum Streptophyta; class Magnoliopsida; order Alismatales; family Araceae; genus Amorphophallus; species Amorphophallus konjac. The sequence continues at coordinate 11,364,533 of CM040125.1, forward strand.
CAAAAAAATATAGTGTACCTGTCCGGTTTCGGCCGAACTTGTCCGGTTTAACTCCCAGGTTTCTGCCGCTTTTTGCCTAATCCACCCCGTTAACCGAAGCGCCATCAAAGCCGATTAGCACTGGGACCGGCGAATACGCCACCCCAGTTCGCCTATCCCATTAACAAAGCGGCCCTAATTAAGTAAGACAAACATAAGTCTCCTAACCATGTCAAGTTGTGCCAGAGAGATTGTATGACTTTATAATTGATTAAAGCTGGTTTTTTTTAAGTTGTGTAACAAACATCATCGTCAGTTTGTAGCCATCTCGGACGTGGCATCTGAACCCTTAACAACAACCTCCCACCCTCCAAGAAAGGGATGACATCATGCATATGCTCGTTAATAGGGTGCTTACAAGTCTATGGCATTCATAAAGCTTGCAACAAGTTGCTTCAACTCTATAAGCATTTCTGCTACGATCCATCTGTCAATTTTGTCATGTATCATCTTTTTTCTGGCGGAGATCATCTTTATCGTTGGATCACCATCTTGTTTGTCTTTGCAGACTAACATGGTTTAAAATGTCTCATCTGCTCATGGCAATCAGTACAAATGCAGGTGTCAGTTGTTTTTCTAGTCATGTGTTCTAACTATAAAAGATTGTGTCCTAAGATATTGCACATATTCCTGGCATTTCTTAAAAACTGATACTACGTTTTATGTGAGCCTCCCGGCCAAGTACATATGGCTGAGATGATTAATTGCAGTAGAAAATTACTGAAATAAGTAGTAGAATTGATGTCTGCCCAAAAAATGGTAGTATAATTGATGTGAAAAATGCTTCTTGTTTGTTTGTTTTTTGTCATAAAATTTTTTTTAAGCAGTTGCGACTCTACATTTCATATATCCTTTTGCAGGTGAGGGATTATATTCATGTTGTTGACTTATCTGATGGACATATTGCTGCTCTGCAGAAGTTGTTTGATGGATCCAAAATAGGTGCACATTCTGCATACAATTTGTTATTTATTATACTTGATTTAAGAGTTGGACCTCTTTCTTTTATTTTTTACTCTGAGAAAGTGATATTCTTGTCCTTGCATGTGTGAGATCATGTATATACTTAATTTTCATGGCTGAAGATAGCATAGCTCCTTAGGACATGGTCTTGTGATGCGAGTGTATCCATTAACATTATACTTATACAGCTCTACCAGAATGAAGATAGAATAAGTCCGTACTTCAGCTTGTTTTGCATGTGTAATTTAGTAGGTAAAAACATCTAGCTTAACCCATTTGAGCTGTTTATATTTTGACACTGATAACATGTCAAACATCAGGAATAAGACTGTTGAGAAGTGTGCTTTGAGTGCGTTTTTTTTTGAAAGTGAACCCCACAATGTTGTATTGATTTCAAAATTGTCTAGATTAATTTCCTTTTCCACCAAGAATTTTAGTGTAGAAACTTGGTACATTTTCTTCTGAGGACCTCTGTCGCATTGGCAGAGACAGCTTACAGAAACTTGGTACCTTTTATTTGTCTGTGTTAGTATGAACTGCTGTCTACTCTGAGTTTTGCTGTCAACCAAAGTTCTACAAGATGTCTCTTATGTGTGATGATTGAAATTATTTTCTGCTTTTCGTGAACATGAGTCCATATTCTTCCAATTTGGTATTTTTAACTTGAGTTATATTGGGATACACCTTTTGTCAATTCCATATTTTTTGGGTTGTCTGCTTACTCTACCATCTTATGTTTAGGCTGTTAAAAGATGATATGTTTTGTTTTGTTCATGAAATATTGTTATTACTCTATTATTGTTTTATTTGAGAAACAGGCTTGCTTTTAGTGTCCGTGCACTCCCCTACAAATTTAGTCTATTTTGATTCTCTTATGCATCTATGATCCACCTTGGTTTATGTAAAAAATTGTTTCTAATCTGATGATGTTGATCTGGAATTTTTATAGGCTGTGAAGTTTACAATTTGGGAACTGGAAAGGGAACATCGGTGTTGGAAATGGTAGCAGCTTTTGAGAAGGCCTCTGGGAAGGTGCTCATAGTTTGACATGTCTTATTAATTATACAAATCCTTATTCCAGCTTCTAGAACACTCTTTCAATCAACTAAATTCCTAGCACCTATATTGTTATACTTCGGTTATATACTTGAAGACTATGGGCTGTCAAATGTTGGAGGGTACAATATTGCCATGCATGTTCCCCAGCTACCATGTTTCCTCAACCTACAAGAGAAAGAAGCGTGCACATTTGTCGCAATTAGCTAGTTCTGCCTACTTGGTTTTTGATTCTCTTCCGATGATTAGTCTGTTTTTCTCAGAAAATTCCTCTAGTTATGGCTGGACGGCGACCTGGTGATGCCGAAATTGTTTATGCTTCCACTACCAAAGCAGAGGAGGAGCTAAACTGGAAGTATGTAGAAAACGTTCAGACACCTGCAAAGTAACTTGCATAGCATGATGCATTGTATCACATACAGACTAGTGATCATCATATTCCACACCCCACACAACGCGCTAGAACCGCACTGTTTCTTTATGATTAGCAAAACCTTATCTCCTTGGTTATCTCTTCCTAGAGATGGTCACTTTTCAAAAAAAAAAAAATCTATTTCTGGCGATGGACGCCTGAGTTTACATTTCATCTTTCATTCTGGAGTTCTTGTATAGAAAACCTGGAGTTGGAACATTTGTATATTGCATTTGTTTCCATAGCCGAGTGGACATGCATTAACCTGTCATACAAGCTTAATCCTCCTTATGAGCTGAGTTGGCTCGTTGTTTTGTGCAGGGCAAAATATGGCATAGAAGAGATGTGCAGGGATCAGTGGAACTGGGCCAGCAAGAATCCATGGGGTTACAGATCCCCTGACTCATGACAGCTAACGTGGGCTCGTGTAACTTTCTAATCATCCGGCAGCTTAATTGACCAAATAACATTGGAAGGCCGGAGCTACCTCATTCGGGTTTTCTACCTGGCTTTGGTTCTGAACTTCTATCACCTTGTATCACTCCAACGATAATAATAGTATCAACGTGCCACAGGAATTATCCAGAGTTGTACATCTGCTAAAAGAAAACCTCAATGTTTGTATTCTTTACACTAGAATGATGTATTCATACTGACTTTCCAATCTGAAAAATATCACATCACACTTGTCAGCGGCATTTGGATTGTTGCCATGTTCTTCTGGTCTAACTAATGTGTCTTTGTTTGCAAACAAGAAATTCCAGAATGATTAAAGCTTAATTTCAGATCATTTTCAAAGCCGAGGAGCATAAAATTGACAACCGTTTGTCATTTGAGGCTCGTTGAGAATCACCCAATTTCCAAGAGTGATCCCGGCTGCCGTTTGCAGTTTTGTTGGCACATGCCTCTGTTCTTTTCTTTTATAATCATATTGATTCCATGTGGACGAATGGTAGAAGAGTTTGCAATACATTGTTGCAGTCTCTAATTAGCAGCGAAGTATTACTCCAATTTCAATTATGGCGTGGTTAAGAAGACGTGAGATACCCCACTGTTCACTATGGGTGCTATAACGTAAGAGTGATCGAGTAACAGCATCGCGATAGTTGTGCACGGAGGTGACGTGGTGGTAACCTTGGTGAAACAAACTTGGCCAATTGATAGTTGTTTTTGAATAACGAGAACATTCTGGATATGAGGGGCAAGGAACGATTGACGTTGACTTTATCGACCATTGTCACGAGTCTTGTTTGCTAACATTTGTTTTGCAGGCTCGTGCTGCAGCGGCGAACGAAGATGATTGCATGTTGGTATCGTAGTTATCGTTAAGAAAATTAATGTGAATGTTGAGAAAACCAATGTTAAGTTCATCACTATAAATTGCAAACCTCAAAAAGAGAGCTCGTAAAAGATATCAAGAATTAGATAAATTTGACAACATAACTTTTCTGCATGTAAAATTATAGAATTTTTATCCATACGGATACATTAACTAGTGTAATTTTGAAGTATAAAATAAGCGCAAAAGTGCTTCCGCCGTAATCTATTTTTAAGATGCATGTTGAACTCCACAATTTTTACGTTATTTTCTGATAAGAGAAAATTAAAAGATAACATAAAGTGGTATAAAACCGCGGCCTTCATATATATGTGGGTTAACTTAATTGCTCTTGGAATCATGTTGGGTGAAATTATTTTCGCAAGGGTTACGTGTTTTAAACACAGTAATTCTGTCAAACACTTGGTGGGCGACGCTAATAGGGTGTTTGGTTGCTCTTTTTTACCTCTTTTTTCTCTCAATTTTAAAAAAAAGAGGAAGAGGTCTTACAACCCTGTTTGGTATGTCTCTCCTAACTTTTAGGGAGATACTTTACTCCCGTGTAAATCTTCCTCAAAAAAAAAATAACACCAGACCAATTTTTTTTAAAAAAATTCTCTCCCACTCGCGACCCCTCCCCTCCCCCGCGTCTCTCCTTCCCTACGGCTTCCCCCCCTGCGCAGCCCCCTCCGGCTCCCCCTCCGGCTCCGGCTACCCCCCCTGCGCAGCAGCCCCCCCTCCCTCCGGCACCGGCTCCCCCCTGCGTAGCAGCCCCCTCCCCCCTCCGGCACCGGCTCCCCCCCCTGCGCAGAAGCCCCTTGCGGCCCCCTCCCTTCCCCCCGACGGTGCCCCCCCGACGGCGGCCCCCTCCCTCCTGCGGCCCCCTCCCCTCCCCCCGACGGTGTCCCCCTCCCCTCCCTCGGCAGCTCCCCCCCTTCCCCGGCGCCGGCTCCCCCCCCCCCCCCCCCGTGCGGTGCCCCCCTCTCTCCGGTTCCACCCCCCCCCCCCCCCCCCCCCCCCCCGTGCGCAGGCCCCCCTGTGGCCCCCCATTCCCTTCCCCCCCCGTGCGCAGGCAACCCCCTCCGCCGTCCGCCCTCCCCTCCCTCTCCCTCCCCCTCCCGTTTCCCCCCGCCGGCCTCCCCCTCCCCCCGCGGCCTGCCGCCTGCGGCCTCCCCCTCCCCTGCAACCCCCTCCGCCGCCGCCCTCCCCTCCCCTCCCTCTCCCTCCCCCTCCCGTTTCCCCCCGACGGCCTCCCCCTCCTCCTGCCTTTCCCCCCGCCGGCCTCCCCTCCCGTCCCCGGCAACCCTCTCCGCCGTCTGCCAAACATGTTCTAATAAAATTTAAGATTTATGTTATTTTTACCAAACAGTTGAAACTTCTTTTTATCAAATTTAAAAGTTATGTTAAAAATCGACATAGTATAATTTTGGAGGAAGAAACAGCTTTTAAAATAAAAATGCTCCCAAACTTAGACTAAGTCACTTATTCACGTAGCAAAACAATCAAAAAACGACGGCTCCTAGCTTCTGTGGAGCGTTCCCAACATACCGTAGAGTTATCTCTGCACCCCAAGATCCATGGGGAGCAGGACGGCGTCAAGTAAAGTCAAAACAAATCGAAATAAACTCTGCATGCCGCCGCCTTGGGGAGAGGAGCAGGAAATAATGAAAAATCTTTAAAAGGGACTGACAATGGGTTTTGATAACCCTTTATGGACTAGAAAACTAGGAGGACGCCCCTCCTCTTTTCCCCTCTCTTTCACTCTACGCAAAGGAGAAGCCGGAGGGACTCTCGTAAGGTGTGGCGAATTCGGAGGAAGTCTCTCCGAGTATTGCATACCTGGAGTAGCTTCCTTCAGGTCATGCGAACCCGGAGGGACCTCCTTCAAGTTGCGCGAATGTGGAGGGACCTCCTCCGGTTCGTGCAGACCCGGAGGGGCTCCCTCCGGTCACATAGACCAAGAGGAGGCCCCTTCGGGTCTCTCTCCGTTCTACGCTCTTCTGGACAAAAAAAAAGAAACAACAAAAAAACACATAGCAAAAAAAAAAAAACTAGGAGGGAGGCCCTTCCGAGTTTTCAAATCCGGAGGAGCCTCCTCAACGCTCTCTCTCTCTCCTTATGTTCTCTCTGCCTAAAAAAAAGAAAAAGTTGAGAAAAGGGAAGAGGATACCAGGAGGAGCCGCCTTCTTTACTCACAAGCACGAAAGAGATTTCTACCAATGCAATAAATCCATAAACTAGGAGGAACTTCCTCTGCATTCTCTTTTCCAACTTAAGAGGCCTCGTCAATAGAGGGAGGAGGAGGACCTCTCACACACAAGAAGAACTTGATCTTGAAGTAGCCTTGGAAGAGTTTGGAGTGAGGGGAAGCTTTGAAGAATTGAAATCCATCCATTCGTGTAAAACCCTCAAATATATATATATTACATAAATACCTCTCCTTTGCGGACATTGAGTTACATTTTTCTAATAAATTTATAAAAATCAAGGAAAATCCATGTTGATCCCATAAAAGTTTGAAGTTCTGAGTATGTGATGTTAAATCATGGGGAAAATCCTGTAGTTTGTAAAAATTGCAATACTATCGTCGTACTTTGTGAAATTATAAAAATACTCGAGAGCTTATGCAAAATCTCGAGAGTTCGTAAATTCTTCGAGAAATTTTCAAGTTCACCCAAGTGTCTTAAAAGATGATGAAAAAATCGTGCTTTTATATAAAAATATTCAAAAATTATAGTTCTACCCTAGATGTCAAACTTTAAATAAATACCCCAGAGAATTATGTAAAAATATGGGAATCGCACGGGAAGCTTATCTTCTTCAACAATAGCAATTTCATTTTTTCTTTCTAATGCCTATTCTATTTAATGTGCGTGGATGGGCCAAAATAAGGGAGGTTTCCTTTTAGTTTCTTTATTAGAGGGCTATTTATGTGGGTCACAGGTCTCATGATTTTGAATGGGGTTTTGGCAAATTCGTATACTTCTTTTTAGCAGAAAAGCAGGGTTTCTTTTGACGCAACATAGGAAAAAATGGCAGCTCGATTTAGGGTTTCCCTCCCTTGACCTTTTACTCGTAGATATATATTTCCCTTTTCCTTTTCTCAAGGAAGACAGCCGACCACCTATCTCAGCGATGGTGACGTGGGTGAGGCCGGCGAGGGCGCATGGCGCTTGGCGAAGGCGGCGACACGACGGTCAGCGTCGAGCAACAGGGAGGACGGCGCGACTATGCATTGACGGGGTGCGATGGAATGGCAACAACCGGAGAGGACAAATCACGGCGGATAGCAGATGGCAGTCGTGGCAGGAGTACAATGACATGACGGGGGAATGTGGCGACGGCACTCAGCGATGTGACGGCCGGCCGAGCAATGAGACGCTCTGTTCGAAAAGGTGGGGCTGCGACAGGGCGTGGCTAGGGATGACGAACCTGATACGAGTATAGGGAAAAATGAAAGGGGAAGTGTATTTGGGGTTCAGATAGTAATTTCTTCTCGGACAAGAGTATGATTTTTATGGGTTGGGAACTCATATTTATTTGAGTCCCACACCGATATTCATCACTCTAATAATCAACTCTAAAAAGATAATGACAAAATTATCTCTTAATTATTCTTTTAATATTTAACTTTATCTCTCAAATAGTTAGTTTGATCTATTCAAAGGCTTTCGAGATGATTGGTCATATCCCTAACACCCCTCTCGTCGGCGAAGATGCCTTCTCTCTCTCTCTCTCTCTCTCTCTCTCTCTCTCTCTCTCTCACACACACACACACACACACACACACACACACACACACACACACCCGCACGCGCACACACACACACACACACGGTGACATAAATAGTGTTAAGAAAAAATAATATTCATTTTGATAGCAAATTGCATAGTTTTTTTTAAGTATAGAGTTAACTCAAGTGGGTTAACCACACTCTATCAAAGTAAAGATAAGATAATGAAAAGTTAATCGGGTTATGTTAACCTAATTCTATCTTAACCCTCTACCAAAGTGGTGCTGAGGGTGCGGCTGAGTAGAGGCTCTCATCGCTACATTGGCCGTGTTGGCCAATGATTTGATCAAGGAGTAGTGTTCAACTCTGTTGTGCCCCAGGTGCCTTTGATAATGACAAAACTTTATATGTATGAATGGACTATGAATAAGGAGTGAGCATTCGTTGATAAGCTTCATTGAGTAACAAATTTATTGTTAGCTTCATTGTGAAATCATGTGTTTTGATGAAGAATGCAAGTGATGGATTTTATACACTTGATGAAATCTTGAATGGTTCTAAAACCTGTTGAGATTTGATTCCTCTTATGGTGTGAATACTTGATTCATATATTCATGACAATCTCACTCTAAACAAGAAATGTATGAGTTTTCACTTCATAATTTTAGCTCATTGAGTGAGTTATTGTCTAACCCTTCTCCAAGTGTTTATCAGGTTCAAAAGGAGTTCAAAAATATCGAAGATATCAATCTAAGATATGTTGGATTTATTAGATTAAAATACATGCTCATTGAGTCTATTTCTATTCTTTTCAGGTGAATCGGTCGACCTGAGCAAGGGACCGGTTGACCTGAACTGGCCAAAGGCAACAAACCTGTTGAAATCAAAGAGCAGGGTCTGGTCGGTCGACCGACGGAGTTGGTCTGGTCGACCGAATTTCCCAGAACCCAAAGACTGGATTCTCTACAAAGTTCTGTCGACCGACGCCTGAAGAATGGTTAACTGATTGGGCGGTTGACCGAACCATGAAGAATAGTCGACCGATTCCGATAGGGATCTCGTGCGTTGTGAAGGCGAATCCGACATGACTCACACGTGAGACCTTCTCTCGACTAGGTAAAATGTTTAAAATGCCTCTAACTCATTCCCTAACATGTGATAAGGTTTTATGATGGTTCTAGAAGGGGTACGAAGGTCATTTGGCCCCCATTTCTCCCATATAACCTCTTATTTCGAATTTGGGACATTTTATTCAACACAAGAGAAAGAAAAGGCTGAGAGAGGAAGAAGGAGAATAAGAGGAAGAGGAGAGCTCGCCCCCTTGCTGCCAAGAGAAGATCTACATCGATTTCAAGTGTCTTCATCTGTTCCAGATCGTGTTCAAGGCTCGATCTTCATCAGGGATCATCATCCGGTCATCCTCGCCACTATTCGAGCATTGGGAAGATTCATCTTGAAGGGGAAATTCTACCTTGCTGAATTTTCTATTGATTGATTTGAAAATCATGTGTTATTTGATCTTGATTTGATAGAACGTACTTGTATTAACTGAGATATTTGAAGTGTGGTGTCGGATTATGCGGTGTGCACCTCCGAGTGTGTCCGATTTGCTGCGATTTGCAGTGTGTGTCTGTGGGGTGTGTTTCAATGGTGTGTGTGTGTGTGTTTTGGGGTTTGTTCCCATGTGTGTGTGTTTTGAGGCTCGTCCTCGTGTGTGTGTGTTTTGAGGTTTGTCCCCGTATGTGGTGCTGCAATTGCAACGTAGTAAGTCTCACCGGGTTTCGGTGAGGGGTGGACATAGGGATCCCAGTTGTGGTCTCGAACCACCTTAAAAATCGTTGTGCCTTTGTGTGGTTTGCCGGTGTGATTGTTCCATTTCATCTACCTCAATTCACATGTTATTTGTTGAATGTTGTCTAATTGTTGAGCTTGAATGTAATTCAGAAAGATTTATAGCTTGTGAAGATTCCGTTGTGTGCTCAATCTGAGTTTCAACTGGTTAATTTTTAAATAGGGAGAAATCAATTCATCCCCCCTCTTGATTGTGTTTGCACTAAGGGACCCAACAAATTAGGCAATGGCAATTTGAAAAGACTCCTAAAATATAAAAAATTGGCAAAAGAAGAGTGAGGAGGTTCAATGAGTGACTAATCTAACATTTGAAACTGTAGTAGTCAATCTGGTGAAGAATATTTTATGGTGGATAGATAAAATCTAGGGAATGTTATTTTATATTTGATTTGTAATATATAAAGGCAAAATGTATATGCAAATGTATACCAAGAGTGATTGCAAACAAAATATTTTATTTAACAAATATAAACACTTATAATAAAATTATGAACCTAAGTTTTTAGGTTAATAGAAGATTATAAAGTTTGAGTTGTAAGATTGATTTATGATACTTATACCGTTGTGTCCTTATCCTTACTTTCAAAAGCAATCTTCTTTCACCGTTGATTGTTTGTGTACGTGTATCTATCTATCTATACATGTACATTTAAGTATAACTCTTCTTATATTTTTAGAAATAGAGTAAAAAAATATGTAGTATCAAAAAGTTTGGCATAGGATAAAATGTATTGTATATTCAAATATCAAGAATTTATAGGGTGTTTGGAAACATTTTTTTAAAAATTTATTTTTATCTAAAAAATTATGTTTTATCAATTTTTGACTTAAATTTTACAATTGATGAAAACTGAATAATACGTGTTTGGTAGAAGTGTCATTATTTTTAAAATTTATGGAAACCTGTGGGGGCATACACTTTGTAACTCCTTTGGCTATGACTATGGCCGCTTCTGCTCAAAACATAAAGATATCTTTTCACACAGATTCTACGGGCGCATTCTTGAGCTGCCACTTCCACTTCCTTTAAAGGGTCTCCGACCGTAATCACACTTCCACACCACCCATCAAAACAAAACATGGACCCTTCTTCATTCTGAAGCCTTGGGGAAAGATTGTACGAACAATTGGACTAAACAATCTAACACAACGAAATCCTGATGAGCTATCCCGAATTAATCTCCCACCAACCCTCCAGAATCCTATATTGTACACACAGCAGCTCTTCCTGAACCCCGAGAAAAGGCATACATAAATCACCCCCATTAACAAAGTTTTCCTTCTTCTTTATGAATTTTTTCTCAAAAATTGATGAACAGAGTCTCCTAATTGAACTAATACCACTTGAACGAATTTAGATAAGAACGAAACAAAGCACATGGAGCAGCGAGGAACAACAATGTACATTTCCCCTGGATTCCTCCATATCCGAGGCGAAGGAAATGGGCACATGACCCGGATCGATGAGAACAACAACGCAAAATTAGGATGCGAGGCACATGAGCGTGAGGAAGTTGGAGACGATAGCACTCCAAGCCCCGACGGAGGTTCACAGGCCGAACTAGTCTTCTACAAAGACATAGACAATGGAGTAGTGGATGAAGCCCATCAGCGCGACCCCCACGACGATGACAGGGAGGGATAACAATACCACCTACCAATCATTAAAATGGATGAGTCCCTTTATAACTTCCTGCAGTCTTCCCATATTTAGGCCGCGTTTGATACCATTTGGCCTTCCCCACTTTTTATTAAAATATACTTGCCGTACTAAATATACAGAAGGGGGTGATTCGTAATCATTCCAAAATCCTCATAATCCAGGTAGAGATTGCTTCGACAGATTTTGAGAACTCAGGCACTTTTGTGTCTTGTTCTCTTTCTTCCTCGAAATTGTATTTGCACGAAAGCCTAAAACCTCTCCATCCATTTGAATAAAATTAAAACTTGTCAGGAGTTTTTATCTCGAAAGTCACAGTAAAACGGGTTTGCAAACGCAGCCTTGGACTTGTTGTTTAAAGATTCGAATCCTTCCCCTTCCCGAGATAACAATACCACCTACCAAGAAAGGTTTCCTTACATACAAGAGTCTTTCTTTAATATGGAGATCATAGAAAATAAGAGATATTAATAGCCAAATTATATGTATAAGTGGAATATTTTATTATATATACTTTATTTAAGGATATTTTAAAATTTTTATTTAAATATTTATTCATGAAGTTATTATTTTTAACGTTAGTTTAATAATCTCTTTTATTAAAATTTGCTATAATTAGCCTCCTTTAGATATTGTAGAGGCAGAAAACTTGTGTCTAACTCTCGTACCACACTTTTTTTTATTTGTCGGGGAAGCCCGCCTAACACTCATGGAAGCCTACAAACATCAGAAAGAAGGGCGTCAGAAAGAGCCCTGGGTGTTACACCAGGGTACAACCCTCCGATGCTTAAGTCATCGCCGATTAGAATTGAGAAAAGAGAAGAGTAGGCGAGAAGGGAGGGAAGGAGACCGCCGGAATAAGCCTCGGAGAGTTGTTAAACTTTCGGACGAGTGTTCGCCGTTAAGGGTACTCGGAAGAGATGTTCTATCTGCAGGTAGACGATCGAGACCTCCTTAGAGAGAGAGAGAGAGAGAGAGAGAGAGAGAGAGAGAGATCTAGAGGACTACAGATGGATTTAGAGAGAAAAAGAATTTAAAAAGGATTAAAATTCTCCTTAAAAGTTAATCTGGATTCCATGATCCTCATCTCATTCTTTAATCTCCCACTAGACTTTTTGTCTAGTTGATCTGATATCTTTTCTTTTTTTTCGTATTCTGTTGTGATTAAGGTCTCGTTTGAAAATTCATTTCCAGTTGGGTTTTTGAGTTGTAATCCCTGACCAACCATAATTTTTTTCAAATGCCATGACCATTTCTCGATGAAAATAGTTTTTTGAGAGGAGAGAGAACTCAGGCACACTGTTGCGGCAAAGCTCCTCCCACGAGTTTATGATGATTCTCATTAATGAGAAATCCTCTCACATTGTGTAACAGATATGGAATGTAGATTATGTGAGAATGAGAAAAGGCAATCGATGTTTTACATGCACCCTAAAGACGTGTTGGGGAGTTCACTTTTATTTGGGATTTCGAGTTATAATCTCCGATCAACTTTAATTTACTCCAAATGTCACAACCATTCCTCGATTTTGATAAAAAGTATTTTTTAGGAGGAGAGAGAATTTAGGCACAAAAAGTGTAGAGTTCTTCTCCTCCGGCAAAGCTCCTTTGCATCAGATTATCAGGAATCTCAATAACCAGAAATCATTTGACCCTGTGCAATGCGTACGGATAGTGGATTATGTAAAAATGAAAGAAGTCCATCGCTGCTTCAAACGCGCCTTAAATATCATTAAACTAAATAATCTCTATACCTATATTATTACTTACATCATATCACGAGCTAATCTAGTTCTTCCATACGTGTTTTGGGATCTGCGATGATGACGTCGGCGGACGGTTGACTCGCCGCCTCTGTTGTTGCGGGCCCGTGAAGAAGGCTCTTCTGCTGACATCAGCCGAGGGAATGGCGGTTACGTGTGTTTGCTGGAAATCTGGCCACCGTTTGGCAGCTTGCTAGCTTCCCTTCCCGTCTGTCTCGTCCGCATCTGTTCGTATTACCACCGTGCAATGAGTTGGACGTCGACTCGAATGGCAGTCCATTCAGACCTGGACATCGATGGCGAGGAGGCCGACGCCCCAAGCAAGTTTGGCGAGAAACCAGCAAAACGGCCGACCAGAAGGAACTCCTCACTAGAGAGGCATGGCGCCCATGGTGGGCGGACAACGGTGTGATGCGTGTCCATGGTGGGCGGACAACGGTGCTGCTGCGTGTGCGCCAGGGAATCGGCGGTTTTTTAACGCGGACACCCAACCGTCTCCCTACCTCTATTTAGAAGAGTCTTCTCCTCCGCCTTCCCCATCACTCCGGCGTCCACACTGGTCTACTGCCGTTGACCCCCTCCCCTCCCCCGCTGCTGCTCCCGCGCTTGCTATCACCCACACCCCCGGAATGGCGAAGAACGTCCTCGTCACCGGCGGCGCCGGCTACATCGGCACCCATACGGTGCTGCAGCTCCTCCTTGCCGGGTTCAAGGTCGTTGTCGTCGACAACCTCGACAACTCCTCCGAGGTGGCCATCAGTAGAGTTGTCGAGCTCGCCGGCGACTCCGGAGAGAACCTCACCTTCTACCAGGTATGTTATGGGACCGCAAGCAATGTGTGGGGAGCGAAGGGCGTGCGAACGGCAAACCGCAGAACGATGTTTGGGGGGGAGGTCTTGATTCCATGGAGTATTTTGTACGGAGAGAGGCAATGTGCTTATTAACAAAGGAATCGATGTTTGTGCAGATCGATCTTCGGGACAAGGAAGCACTGCAGAAACTCTTTGCTTCTACAAAGTGAGTATTTCTTCTGTGATGCTTACTTCGTTCTTAAGTTGTGCATTAACATGTGGGTTACTTCCTAGCCCCTTGACTTTGTCAATCTAATTGCAATATCTACTGATGCACATTAAGCTATATGTCCTGTTAGAATATTAGGATACCCACAAACAATGCCTTTTAGAAATAAAATAATTGCTTAATCTATCTCACCTATCTAACTCCACCTACTCACTTGAGTATTTCATTGACACCATTACTCTGGCCATCCGTTAATGCTTCTCCAGACGGTTGTTGACAGTGATCATAATATATTTCTAAGTTCTATGTGCGTCAATGAATGCGTATGTCAATGTTGTCAAATATTGCCTACCATGACTCTAAGCATGGCCTACTAGTTACTTACTACAGTGATTAGGCTTCTTTCCTCTTAGTGTTTAAAGATTGTTCATTGACTTTTCTTTATCTTGGAAAATAAGAAGCCATGCGCATTCAATTTTATATTTCCCTGTTTAGAGAAAAATATTACGAGGAATATTTTCTTGAACAATTGTTGCTCAATGAAAGTTGATGTACAATACAAAGATGAACTTTCATGCCACTTCCATATCTGCTTCAAATATAGGGCAAGATCTTTTCAAATTCTAAGCAGCACTACTCTCTCATCCAGTTAACTCTGCCAGACGTTCTCTGTTGGAGGTTAAAATTGCATGTGTAAGGATAAAGGCAAGATCTTTGCTTCTGTAAGCTCAACACTTCATATGATTCAGAATAGCTGAATAAAGGTCCGTCGGTATGCAACAAGAATTAGACTCTACAGGTTGGTAGCTATTTATGTTGTAAGATTTCTTGCTGGAAAATACGACTGATAATCACAGAAAAGGCTACAAAAGCCTCTTGGTGTGGAACCATGTATGCTATTCCAAAATAGTGGAGGGTGTTTGGGAATATTTCATTCCTTTAGGGTTTAGCTTGTTGATACCGGAGCAAGTGAAACGGTAGCTAGTAAAGTGCAAAGCGTCCATTTTTGTTGCCCTGGAAGTTGCAGCAACTCCTGATGAAATACAGAATAAGGTACAAAAACAGGAGATGAGTGCACCGAGAGGAACTTCTTGAGAATTGGTTCTGCAATCTCTTTTTTGGGAGCCAAACTGAAGCCAAATGCATTTTACCTCTGCTGTAGATGCTAAAGCTGTATGAATAATCCAAAAATAGCCAAAAGGATCATAACCACTATATGGAGAGAGTAGACCCAGGTTGAGGTCCTATTGTATAGCTTCTGTGATCTTCCTACGTGGATTCATGTTACCCATGGGACAAAATACACCTGATGGTTACTAGTTTTTAAGTTGAAAACTTAGGATGATATAATCCTGGATAATAGGCACAAGTGAACTAGTCATTTAGCTAGTTTCCTGGATGTCATGGGGCTAGGCCAACATATTGGTTGTCTTGATGATAATGAAGAAGAAAGGTAGATTGTGAGAATTTAAATCCTGATATGGGTTTTGGTATAAACAGGGGACTATTTCAAATAAACTAAAGAATAACTTTAATACTTTATTAGTCTTATAGTTCTTGTAGGTATAATGTAGTGACCCAGTCATGAGCCATGCATGAGGAGATCAGGAGAGGGCTACCCGGTCATGGGGTGCGAATGTGGAGCTGCCACGATATGGAGCTAACACTCTGTATGGGGGTTGGGGCAGGGATGAACCAGATTAGTTCTATGTCAGAAAGCAAAAGAGGTTACTTGGCTATATATGTAAGGCCAGGATCCATAACTTGTGAGGAGCCTTTTGGGGACAAAACTATGTGGGGCTTGGCCCAAGGCAGACAATACCTCAGAAGGGTTGGATCGACTTGTGACATATTGCCGCTTTTGTATGGTGCTGTTCTGATCTATGAAGTTCAAAAAATAATCCTAGTCAGAGAAAAAATCAAATCACAATGTCTTTCAAATATTATTTACATACCAGCGCATGATTGTTCATCTAGAGCCATCTAAACTATGTCTTCTTGTGTGAACTCTTTACTTTCTTTCTATGCTCATCTCTTATGCTTACACCCTATTGTTTTTGTGAGGATGCAGATTTGATGCTGTTATTCATTTTGCGGGACTGAAAGCTGTTGGTGAAAGTGTACAGAAACCATTACTGTACTACAACAATAACCTTATTGGTACAATAACCTTGCTGGAAGTCATGGGTGCTCATGGATGCAAAAACGTAAGATTCTGTCATCTGGGAAACATAATTTGGGTGATCTCACTTGATCAGCATCAAGCCATTTAGAGCAAGAAACTTTCAGCCTGCTAGTTGTATCATGCATTGCAGTTTCTTTTTTAACTTTAGCCATATGAGCAATCAGATGGAATGACACCTTAACTAGTTAGATGGTTCAACTCACTTTTCTTAGATGTGCATGCATGTTGTCCAAGAAAATATAATCTGTTGCTGCGATTTCATTTTGAGAGGAAGTTGTGATGTCGCAATTGTAGGCACTGCCATCATTTCTGTGAGCTGCAAAAGTATGTTATTTTCATCTCTTCTTTATAAAAAAAGGAAAGAAAATTCCAGTTGTTTCATATTAATTGACAAACAGTTCCTGGCAACTGCATTAGTATTGCCTCTTTATTTAATAAAATTAGAAAGCGAGACATATTTCCTTTTGAAACTCAGTATCTGCATTCTGTAATTCCTTTCATGGCATACTTTCCCTTTTCCTTTTTCTCATAAGGCTGTCAAGCTTTGATATTATATGTTTAACCATATAAAAGAAACCTATATGCTTTAGAGAGGAATTTAAACTGCATATGAGATTATTGTGTCATGGCTCTAGTTAGGGATTGGACTGTTAGTGGAGAGGATTTTCGGGTTAGGGTGGGGGTGTAATTGTGAAGGTTTTATTTTCTTCTTTATGGAACTGGTCAAAGTTAATTTTGTAAGAGGCTTCTGAGTGGAGAGCTTCTATCTTTTTGTTACATGCCATTTTCATTTACTCTTTGAGTGTGGGTTTGTGCTTATCTAGCTTATTAATGGACTGGATTGTGGTCTGTGTGTCACTTATCAAGAAAAAAGGAAAACATATAAAAAGAAACATAAACCATTCCGATGTGGAGTAAGGTCAGCCATTAATTGTCTATTGCTCGTATCTGGTTTTGAATCCTGGCCACATGCTTGAGTGTTTTAAACCTGCCTGCATACTCATTGGGGAAGTGTATATCCCATGACTATACGTATATGTATTTTTCAGATTTGTTAGGGTTTGTTCAATAGTCAGGTGTTCCTGTCAAGTTTTCCTTTGGTCTTGATTCTTGATTGTCTAGTGGAATAACTGCCTCTATTCTAGGCACCTTGTCCTTCATTTTAGCGTATGAATATTCTCTGTGCTAATGTTCAGATTTATACTCAGGGATGATTTATGCATTCCTACTCTGATAACTTGTGCAAAAATGCTGCAGCTGGTTTTCTCATCTTCAGCTACTGTCTATGGGTGGCCTAAAGAAGTTCCATGTACAGAAGAGTTCCCTCTGTGTGCAACGAATCCATATGGACGAACCAAGGTACGGCTATTCATTGATCCAGTACATGTCTATGGGGTAATATATTGATATCCAACAAATTCAAGACCAGTGCTTGAAATAGATTCCTTTTATCTTTTCTAAACCAGGTTCCTAATGTATGTTTAGAGTGAGTAACTTATCGGATCAGTGCACTATTTCAGTATCTACTTGACTCTAATGACATCTGCCATGGCTGTGCAGCTTTTTATTGAGGAGATTTGCCGTGATATTTATTGTGCCGACTCTGGCTGGAAGATTATATTACTTAGATACTTCAATCCAGTTGGTGCACATCCTAGTGGCTACATTGGTGAGGATCCACGTGGAATTCCGAACAATCTCATGCCTTTTGTACAGCAAGTTGCAGTTGGAAGGAGACCTGCACTTACAGTATTTGGAAATGACTACTCAACCAAGGATGGCACTGGGGTATGTTGACTCTAGAATTCCAGTCTGTGAGTTCTGTAGTGCTGCTTACTTCTTCTTTTCTTTTTCTTGTGAGGAAGTGGATAATACTGCTCACTTGAAGTCCATGTTTTACAAGCAGTTCATATTTATTTCAAGTTCAAGCCCATTCTAGTGCAAATGTTGATGGCTCTTTCTCCATTGTTCATTTTCCTTTCATGGTTATTTATTGTTGTTAGTGGCCCAAACTCTAATCCTTCATTAAGGGACTAAACCACAACAATTGTGAATCCCTTTCATGGTTATTGATTGTAGTGGATTCACATATGAAAGGTTGATGCAATGCTGGTATGTATGTGAAGCTTCTGCTGACTACCTCCCTTTAACAATCTGAAACTTTATATGTTGACAACTGTTATTTGCGTTTTCTGATCTTGCTTCGTATGTCATATATATCTAAAATTCGAAATTCTTTTATTCTTTGATATTTATAAATAACTGGCATTAGTTTCATAAGCATTTACTACAAAAAACTAGTTAACTAATGTAACTCGGTAGGACACAAGCAGGTTCCCTTTGTGTACCAACTGATTTTTTTAATAGGAAATTTTATCTGCCAAACATGATGCTAACCAATGTATTAATTTATTATTTAAATATAAAGTAACCAGTACAAAGGATGAAAACTTGCAACAAATTCACATGTTCCCACATGTAAGCTTGCTTGATATTTGAAGCTGGGAACGAAGTTTTGTCAACATAAAAAGGGGGTAGAAATACACCAGACTATAAAGGGGAGTAGCATTACAATTTTCATTTCTTTACACTTAAAGTATCAAGCAAGCAATGACGGGCGTATATGTACTAGCCAACTTGTCAATCTACATACGATCTTCACAGATTGAATAAGCCCACCAAACTGGCCCCATTCAGCATCAATTTGAAGGCTCTATAATAAAGCAGGTCAATTTTGAGTCCTATATTGTGACCTGGTAAAAATAGAATACAAGGGAATGTCTATTATGCAGTTGATCACTTTAAGACATATAAAATCAATGTTTTCCACTGTATTAGAGCCGAGTTTGGTAGTCTTTAGAACCCTAAGGGCCTGTTTGATATTAGAATAGGTTTACGTCGAATACGCTATTCCAGGAGAAATCCTAACTGACCCCAGGTGGCGTATTAGACCAGGGGGGCTCGAATGAGAAACTCCCAGGTTTCCGCCGCTATTTGCCTAATCCACCCCCTTAACCGAAGCCCCATCAAAGCCGATTAGCACTGGGACCGGCAAAACCGGTAGGCAACCGGCGAATACACCACCCCAGTTTTGCCTATCCCATTAACAAAGCGGCCCTAATTAAGTAAGACAAGTAGAAGTCTCCTAACCATGTCAAGTTGCGCCATATAGATTGTATGACTTTATAATTGATTAAAGCTGGTTTTTTTAAGTTGTGTAACAGAGATCATCATCAAACTATCTCGTCAGTTTGTAGCCATCTAGGACGTGGCATCTGAACCCTTAACAACAACCTCCCACCCTCCAAGAAAGGGATGGCATCATGCATATGCTCGTTAGCAGGGTGCTTACAAGTCTATGGCATTCATAAAGCTTGCAACAAGTTGCTTCAACTCTATAAGCATTTCTGCTATGATCCATCTGTCAATTTTATCATGCATCATCCTTTTTCTGGCGGAGATCATCTTTATCGTTGGATCACCATCTTGTTTGTCTTTGCAGACTAACATGGTTTAAAATGTCTCATCTGCTCATGGCAATCAGTACAAATGCCGATGTCAGTTGTTTTTCTAGCCATGTGTTCTAACTATAAAGGATTGTGTCCTAAGATATTGCACATATTCCTGGCATTTCTTAAAAGCTGATACTACGTTTTATGTGAGCCTCCAGGCAAGTACACATGGCTGAGATGATTAATTGCTGTAGAAAATTACTGAAATAAGTAGTGGAATTGATGACTGCCCAAAAACGGTAGTATAATTGATGTGAAAAATGCTTCATGTTTGTTTGCTTTTTGTCTTAATTTTTTTGTCAGCAGTTGCCACTCTACATTTCATATATCCTTTTTTCAGGTGAGGGATTATATTCATGTTGTTGACTTATCTGATGGACATATTGCTGCTCTGCAGAAGTTGTTTGATGGATCCAAAATAGGTGCACATTCTGCGTACAATTTGTTATTTATTATACTTGATTTAAGAGTTGGACCTCTTTCTTTTATTTTTTACTCTGAGAAAGTGATATTCTTGTCCTTGCATGTGTGAGATCATGTATACTTAATTTTCATGGCTGAAGATAGCATAGCTCCTTAGGACATGGTCTTATGACGCGAGTGTATCCATTAACATTATACTTATACAGCTCTACCAGAATTAAGTTGGAATAAGTCCGTACTTCAGCTTGTTTTGCGTGTGTAATTTAGTAGGTAAAAACATCTAGCTTAACCCATTTGAGCTGTTTATATTTTGACACTGATAACATGTCAAACATCAGGAGTAAGACTGTTGAGAAGTGTGCTTTGAGTGCTTCTTTTTTGAAAGAGAACCCCACAATGTTGTATTGATTTCAAAATTGTCTAGATTAATTTCCTTTTCCACCAAGAATTTTAGTGTAGAAACCTGGTACCTTTTCTTCTGAGGACCTCTGTCGCACTGGCAGAGACAGTTTACAGAAACTCGGTACCTTTTATTTGTCTGTGTTAGTATGAACTGCTTGGTTTGTCTACTCTTTGATTTTTGCTGTCAACCAAAGTTCTACAAGGTGCCTCTTACATGTGATGATTGAAATTATTTCCTGCTTTTCGTGAACATGAGTCCATATTCTTCCAATTTGGTATTTTTAACTTGAGTTATATTGGGATACACCTTTTGTCAATTCCATATTTTTTGGGTTGTCTGCTTACTCTACCATCTTATGTTTAGGCTGTTAAAAGATGATATGGTTTGTTTTGTTCATGAAATATTGTTATTACTCTATTATTGTTTTATTTGAGAAACAGGCTTGCTTTTAGTGTCCGTGCACTCCCCTACAAATTTAGTCTATTTTGATTCTCTTATGCATCTATGATCCACCTTGGTTTATGTAAAAAATTGTTTCTAATCTGATGATGTTGATCTGGAATTTTTATAGGCTGTGAAGTTTACAATTTGGGAACTGGAAAGGGAACATCGGTGTTGGAAATGGTAGCAGCTTTTGAGAAGGCCTCTGGGAAGGTGCTCATAGTTTGACATGTCTTATTAATTATACAAATCCTTATTCCAGCTTCTAGAACACTCTTTCAATCAACTAAATTCCTAGCACCTATATTGTTATACTTCGGTTATATACTTGAAGATTATGGGCTGTCAAATGTTGGAGGGTACAATATTGCCATGCATGTTCCCCAGCTACCACGTTTCATCAACGGACGAGAGAAATAAGCTAGCACATTTGTCACAATTAGCTAGTTCTGCCTACTTGGTTTTTGTTTCTCTTCCAATGATTAGTCTGTTTTTCTCAGAAAATTCCTCTAGTTATGGCTGGACGGCGACCTGGTGATGCCGAAATTGTTTATGCATCCACTACCAAAGCAGAGGAGGAGCTAAACTGGAAGTATGTAGAAAACGTTCAGACACCTGCAAAGTAACTTGCATGGCATGGTGCATTGTATCGCATACAGACTAGTGATCATCATATTCCACACCCCACACAACGCGCTAGAACCGCACTGTTTCTTTATGATTAGCAAAACCTTCTTATCTCCTTGGTTATCTCTTCCTAGCGATGGTCATTTTTCAAAAAAAAAAAAAAAAACTATTTCTGCCGATGGACGCCGAGTTTACGTTTCATCTTATATTCTGGAGTTCTTGTATAGAAAACCTGGAGTTGGAACATTTGTATATTGCATTTGTTTCCATAGCCGAGTGGACATGCATTAACCTGTCATACAAGCTTAATGCCTCCTTATGAGCTGAGTTGGCTCGTTGTTTTGTGCAGGGCAAAATATGGCATAGAAGAGATGTGCAGGGATCAGTGGAACTGGGCCAGCAAGAATCCATGGGGTTACAGATCCCCTGACTCATGACAGCTAACGCGGGCTCGTGTAACTTTCTAATCATCCGGCAGCTTAATTGACCAAAATAACATTGGAAGGCCGGAGCTACCTCATTCGGGTTTTCTACCTGGCTTTGGCTCTGAACTTCTATCACCTTGTATCACTCCAACGATAATTATTGTATCAACGTGCCACAGGAATTATCCAGAGTTGTACATCTGCTAAAAGAAAACGTCAATGTTTCTATTCTTTACACTAGAATGATGTATTCATACTGACTTTCCAATCGGAAAAATATCACATCACACTTGTCCACGGCATTTTGGATTGTTGTCATGTTCTGCTGGTCTAACTAATGTGTCTTAGTTTGCAAACAAGAAATTCCAGAATGATTAAAGCTTAATTTCAGATCATTTTCAATGTCGAGGAGCATAAAATTGACAACCGTTTGTCATTTGAGGCTCGTTGAGAATCACCCAATTTCCGAGAGTGATCCTGGCTGCCGTTTGCAGTTTCGTTGGCACATGCCTCTGTTCTTTTCTTTTATAACCATATTGATTCCATGTGGACGAATGGTAGAAGAGTTTGCAAAACATTGTTGCAGGCTCTAATTAGCAGCGAAGTATTACTCCAATTTCAATTATAGCATCGCGATAGCTGTGCGCGTAGGTGACGTGGTGGTAACCTTGGTGAAACAAACTTGGCCAATTGATAGCTGTGCACGTAGGTGTGTGTTGCTTCCGTACTATACCGTCTGCAGTTTTGTTGGCACATGCCTCGCTATCCTGAATGTTATAAAATGTCCGTTGTCGAATCCAGTTTTCTTAAACCCTGAGAGTAGCTCTTTGGTGATGAGGGGCAAGGAACGATTGACGTTGACTTTGTCGACCATTGTCACACGTCTTGTTTGCTAACATTTGTTTTGCAGGCTCGTGCTGCAGCGGCGAACGAAGATGATTGCATGTTGGTATTATAGTTATCGTTAAGAAAATTGATGTGAATGTTAGAGAAAACCAATGTTAAGTTCATCATTATAAATTGCAAACCTCAAAAGTGAGCTCGTGAAAGATATCAAGAATTAGGTAAATTTGACAATAGAACTTTCTTGCATGCAAAATTACAGGATTTTTATTCTTATGGATACATTAACTAGTGTAATTTTGAGGTATGAAATAAGCGCAACAGTGATTCCGTCGTAATCCATTGTAATCGTGAGAAAAATCACGTAGTTTGTAAAAATTGCAATACTATCCTCGTACTTTGTGAAATTGTAAAAATACTCGAGAGTTTATGCAAAATCTCAACCGTTCGTAAATTCTTCGATAAATTTTCAAGTTCACCCAAATATACTCAGAGCTGATAGAAAAATCGTGTTTCTATACAAAAAAATTCATAAATTATAGTTCTACCCGAGAAGTTTCAAACTTTACATAAATACACCAGAGAATTATGTAAAAATCTGGGAATCGCATGGGAAGCTTATCTTCTTCAACGACAGCAATTTCGTTTTCTTCTTTCTAATGCCTTTCCTATTTAATGTGCGTGGATGGGCCAAAGGTTTCCTTTTAGTTTCTTTATTAGATTTCCTTCTCTATTTATGTGGGTCACAGGTCTCACGATTTTGAATGGGGTTTTGGCAAATTCGTATACTTCTTTTAAGCAGAAAAGCAGGGTTTCTTTTGACGCAACATAGGAAAAAATGGCAGCTCGATTTAGGGTTTCCCTCCCTTGACCTTTTACTCGTAGATATATATTTCCCTTTTCCTTTTCTCAAGGAAGACAGCCGACCACCTACCTCAGCGAGGCCGGTGAGGGCGCATGGCGCTTGGCGAAGGCGGCGGCACGACGGTCAGCGTCGAGCAACAGGGAGGACGGCGCGACTGTGCATTGACGGGGTGCGATGGAATGGCAACAACCGGAGAGGACAAATCACGGCGGATAGCAGATGGCAATCGTGGCAGGAGTACAATGGCATGATGGGGGAATGTGGCGACGGCACTCAGCGAGGCGACGGCGGGTCGAGCAGTGAGACGCTCTGTTCGCAAAGGTGGGGCTACGACGAACACGATCTGATAGGCTGATATGAGTATAGGGAAAAATGAAAGGGGAAGTGTATTTGGGGTTTCTATAGTAATTTTTTCTCGGACAAGAGTACGATTTTTATGGGTTGGGAACTCATATTTATATGAGTCCCACACCGATATTCATCACCCTAATAATCAACTCTAAAAAGATAATGATAAAATTATCTCTTAATTATTCTTTTAATATTTAACTTTATCTCTCAAATAGTTAGTTTGATCTATTCAATAAAGGTTTTCGAGATGATTGGCCATATCCCTAACACCCCTCTCGTCGGCGAAGATGCCTTCTCTCTCTCTCACGGTGACATAAATAGTGTTATGAAAAAATAATGTCCATTTTGATAGAAAATTGCATAGTTTTTTTTTAAGTATATATTTAACTCAAGTGGGTTAACCACACTCTATCAAAGGAAAGATAAGATAACTCAATGAAAAGTTAATCGGGTTATGTTAACCTAATTCTATCTTAACCCTCTACCAAAGTGGTGCTGAGGGTGCGACTGGGTAGAGGCTCTGATTTGGTCAAGGAGTAGTGTTCAACTCTATTGTGTCTCAGGTGCCTTTGATAATGACAAAACTTTATATGTACGAATGGACTATGAATAGGAAGTGAGTATTCTTTGATAAGTTTCATTGAGTAACAAATTTGTTGTTAGCTTCGTTATGAAATCATGTTGTGTTTTGAAGAAGAATGCAAGTGATGAATTTTATACACTTGATGAAATCTTGAATAGTTCTAAAATCGGTTGAGATTTGATTCCTCTTCCGGTGTGAATGCTTGATTCATATATTCATGACAATCTCACTCTAAACAAGGAATGGATGAGTTTTCACTTCATAATTTTGGCTCATTGAGTGAGTCATTGTCTAACCCTTCTCCAAGTGCTTATCAGGTTCAAAAGGAGTTCAAAAATATCGAAGATATCAATCTAAGATATGTTGGACTTATTAGATTGAAATACATGCTCATTGAGTCTATTTCTATTCTTTTCAGGTGAACCGATCGACCTGAGCAAGGGGCCGGTCGACTTGAACTGGCCAAAGGTAACAGACCTGCTGAAATCAAAGAGCAGGGTCTGGCTGGTCGACCGACGGAGCTGGTCTGGTTAACCGAATTTCCTAGAACCCAAAGACTGGATTCTATACAAAGTTCTGTCGACCGACGCCTGAAGAATGGTTAACTGATTGGGCGGTTGATCGAACCATGAAGAACAGTCGACCGATTCCGACAGGGATCTCGTGCGTGTGAAGGCGAATCCGACATGACTTATATGTGAGACCTCCTCTCGACTAGGTAAAATGTCTAAAATGTCCCTAACTCATTCCCTAACATGTGAGAAGGTTTTATGATGGCTCTAGAAGGGGTATGGAGGTCATTTGGCCCCCATTTCTCCCATATAACCTCTTATTTCGAATTTGGGACATTTTATTCAACACAAGAGAAAGAAAAGGCTTGGAGAGGAAGAAGGAGAAGAAGAGGAAGAGGAGAGCTCGCCCCCTTGCTGTCAAGAGGAGATCTACATCGATTTCAAGCGTCTTCATCCGTTCCAGATCGTGTTCAAGACTCGATCTTCATCAGGGATCATCATCCGGTCATCCTCGCCACTATTCGAGCATTGGGAAGATTCATCTTGAAGGGGAAATTCTACCTTGCTGAATTTTCTATTGATTGATTTGAAAATCATGTGTTATTTGATCTTGATTTTATAGAACATACTTGTATTAACTGAGATATTTGAAGTGTGGTGTCAGATTGTGCGGTGTGCACATCCGAGTGTGTCCGGTTTGATGCGATTTGTAGTGTGTGTCTGTGGGCTGTGTTTCAACAGTGTGTGTGTGTGTGTTTTGGGGTTTGTTCCCGTGTGTGTGTTTTGAGACTCGTCCCCGTGTGTGTGAGTTTTGGGGTTTGTCCCCGTATGTGGTGCTGCGATTGCAACGTAGTAAGCTTTATCGGGTTTTGGTGAGGGGTGGACGTAAGGATCCCAGTTGTGATCCTGAACCACCTTAAAAATCGTGACGAGCTATCCCGAATTAATCCTGATGAGCTATCCCGGATCGATGAGAACAACATCACAAAATTAGGATGCGAGGTACATGAGCGTGAGGAAGCTGGAGACGACATCACTCCAAGCCCCGATGGAGGTCCGCAGGCCAAACCAGTCTTCTACAAAGACATAGACAACGGAGTGGTGGATGAAGCCCATCAACGTGACCACCACGACGATGACAGGGATGGATAACAATACCACCTACCAATCATTAAAATGGATGAGTCCCTTTATAACTTCACGTAATCTTCCCGTATTTAGGCCTTTGATAACATATGGCCTTCCCCACTTTTTATTAAAATATACCTGCCGTATTAAATCATCCATTCATGATGATTAAATATATGGCCTTCCCCACTTTTTATTCCGGCGATGCCCTTTACAATGATGATGATTAAATATACAGAAGGGGGTGATTCGTAATCATTCCAAAATCCTCATAATTTAGGTAGAGATTGCTTCGGCAGATTTTGAGAACTAGACATTTTTGTGCCTTGTTATGTTTCTTCCTCAAAATTATATTTGCACGAAAGCTTAAAATCTCTCTATTCATTTGAATAAAATAAAAATATGTCAGAAGTTTTAATCTCAAAAATCACGGTGAAATGGGTTTGCAAACGTAGCCTTCCCCATATAACAATACCACCTACCAAGAAAGGTTTCCTTATATACAAGAGTCTTTCTTTAATATGGAGATCATTGAAAATAAGAGATATTAATAACTAAATTATATGTATAAGTGGAATATTTTATTATATATACTTTATTTAAGGATACTTTAAACATTTTTATTTAAATATTTATTTATGAAGTTATTATTTTTAACGTTAGTTTAATAATCTCGTTTATTAAAATTTGCTATCATTACTCTCCTTTAGATATTATAGAGGCAGAAAATTGATATCTAACTCTCGTACCATATTTTTTTTATTTGTCGGGGAAAATCGTCTGACACTCGTGAAAATCTACAAACACCAGAAAGAAGGGCGTCAAAAAAAGCCATGAGCTAGCGTTATCCCAAGAGATAGTTCTCCGATGCTTAAGTCAGCACTGATTAGAATTGAGAAATGAGAAGAGTAGGCGAGAAGGGAGAGAAGGAGATCGCCGGAACAAGCCTCGGAGAGTTGTTAAACTTCCGGACGAGTGTTCGCCGTTAAGGGTGCTCGGAAGGGATGTTCTATCTGCAGGTAGACGGTCGAGACCTCCTTAGAGAGAGAGATATGTGAAGGACAGATGAATTTAGAGAGAGAAAGAATTTAAAAAAGATTAAAATTCTCCTTAAAAGTTAATCTGGATTCCATGGTCCGCATCTCATTCTTTAATCCCCCACTAGACTTTCTATCTGGTTGATCTGATATCTTTTCTTTTTTTCGTATTCTGTTGATACTAAACATCATTAAACTAAATAATCCCTATACCTATATTATTACATAGATGACATCAGGAGCTAATCTAGTTCTTCCGGACGTATTTGGGAGCTGCGATGATGACGTCGGTGGACGGTTGACTTGCCTCTGTCGTTGCGGGCCCGTGACGAAAGCTAGCCGAGGGAATGGCGGTTACGTGTGTTTGCGGGAAATCTGGCCACGCGGGTACTCCGATCGGACTGGTAATCTAGCCACCGTTTGGCAGCTTGCTAGCTTCCCTTCCCGTCTGTCTCGTCCGCATCTGTTTGTATTACCACCGTGCAATGAGTTGGACGTCGACTCGAATGGCAGTCCATTCAGACCTGGACATCGATGGCGAGGAGGCCGACGCCCCAAGCAAGCTTGGCGAGAAACCAGCAAAACGGCCGACCAGACTAAAGAGGCATGGCGCCCATGGTGGGCGGACAACGGTGTGCTGCGTGTCCATGGTGGGCGGACAACGGTGCTGCTGCGTGTGCGCCAGGGAATCGGCGGTTTTTTAACGCGGACACCCAACCGTCTCCCTACCTCTATTTAGAAGAGTCTTCTCCTCCGCCTTCCCCATCACTCCGGCGTCCACACTGGTCCACTGCCGTTGACCCCCTCCCCTCCCCCGCTGCTGCTCCCGCGCTTGCTATCACCCGCACCCCCGGAATGGCGAAGAACGTCCTCGTCACCGGCGGCGCCGGCTACATCGGCACCCATACGGTGCTGCAGCTCCTCCTTGCCGGGTTCAAGGTCGTTGTCGTCGACAACCTCGACAACTCCTCCGAGGTGGCCATCAGTAGAGTTGTCGAGCTCGCCGGCGACTCCGGAGAGAACCTCACCTTCTACCAGGTATGTTATGGGACCGCAAGCTATGTGTGGGGAGCGAAGGGCGTGCGAACGGCAAACCGCAATCATGTAGCTTTTTTCTCTCTCTCTCGCTCTCTCTCTTTAGTTCTCTGTTCCAGTGTTTTTTTTAGCCTTTTAGTGTTCATTCGCCTTTGGGGAAAGAAATGTGTTATGACGGCTTTCAGGTCTGTCATAGCTTCCTCTGTTGCATGCTATCGATTAGTCTATTGGTGATTCATAATTTTTGAGTCCGGGATGGCTTCCGAATGTCGCACTAGAATTTATGGTGCTTCCGAAGATCTGGACATGCTTTTACTTGTTGTACATGATATTGGGGACCATTCATGTGCTGGTAATAATAATAATGAAAAAAGAAAAGAGCGAGAATGACTGCATGATTCAACTGTGTTTGGATTTTTATTTTTATTTTTATTATTATTTATTTTTTTGGGGGGGGGGAGGTCTTGATTCCATGGAGTATTTTGTACGGAAAGAGGCAATGTGCTTATTATTAACAAAGGAATCGATGTTTGTGCAGATCGATCTTCGGGACAAGGAAGCACTGCAGAAAGTCTTTGCTTCTACAAAGTGAGTCTTTCTTCTGTGATGCTTACTCCGTTCTTAAGTTGTGCATTAACATGTGGGTTACTTCCTAGCCCCTTGACTTTGTCAATCTAATTGCAATATCTACTGATGCACATTGAGCTATATGTCCTGTTAGAATATTAGGATACCCACAAACAATGCCTTTTAGAAATAAAATAATTGCTTAATCTATCTCACCTATCTAACTCCACCTACTCACTTGAGTATTTCATTGACACCATTACTCTGGCCATCCGTTAATGCTTCTCCAGACGGTTGTTGACAGTGATCATAATATATTTCTAAGTTCTATGTGCGTCAATGAATGCGTATGTCAATGTTGTCAAATATTGACTACCATGACTCTAAGCATGGCCTACTAGTTACTTACTACAGTGATTAGGCTTCTTTCCCCTTAGTTTTTGAAGATTGTTCATTGACTTTTCTTTATCTTGGAAAATAAGAAGCCATGCGCATTCAATTTTATATTTCCTTGTTTAGAGAAAAATATTACAAGGAATATTTTCTTGAATAATTGTTGCTCAGTGAAAGTTGATGTACAATACAAAGATGAACTTTCATGCCTCTTCCATATCTGCCACAAATATAAGGCAAGATCTTTTCAAACTCTAAGCCGCACTACTATCTCGTCCAGTTAACTCTGCCAGACGTTCTCTATTGGAGGTTAAAATTGCATGTGTAAGGATAAAGGCAAGATCTTTGCTTCTGTAAGCTCAATGCTTTATATGATTCAGAATAGCTGAATAAAGGTCTGTCTGTATGCATCAAGAATTACACTCTACAGGTGGTAGCTATTTATGTTGTAAGATTTCTTGCTGGAATATATGACTGATAATCACAGAAAAGGCTACAAAAGCCTCTTGGTGAGGAACATGTATTCTATTCCAAAATAGTGGAGGGTGTTTGGGAATATGTCATTCCTTAAGGGCCACTTTGGTAACGGGTTGGGTTAAGGGCGGGTGGCTTACCCCGGGTAGGCCACCCGCCCTTAACCCAACCCGTTACCAAAGTGGCCCTAACCCGGGTGGAGTAACTCATTCCACCTATTTAAGTGGAATGAGTTAATCCACTTTAACCCTATCCGACCCGGGTTAAGGAACAAAGTATCAAACATAGAATAAATCACCCGACCCCGGTTAACTCACCCTAACCCACCTTAACCCGTTACCAAAGTGGCCCTAAGGATTTAGCTTGTTGATACCGGAGCAAGTGAAACGGTAGCTAGTAAAGTGCAAAGCGTCCATTTTTCTTGCCCTGGAAGTTGCAGCAATTCCTGATGAAATACAGAATAAGGTACAAAAACAGGAGATGAGTGCACCGAGAGGAACTTCTTGAGAATTAGTTCTGCAATCTCTTTTTTGGGAGCCAAACTGAAGCCAAATGCATTTTACCTCTGCTGTAGATGCTAAAGCTGTATGAATAATCCAAAAATAGCCAAAAGGATCATAACCACTATATGGAGAGAGTAGACCCAGGTTGAGGTCCTATTGTATAGCTTCTTTGATCTTCCTACGTGGATTCATGTTACCCATGGTACAAAAATTACCTGATGGTTACTAGTTTTTAAGTTGAAGACTTAGGATGATATAATCCTGGATAATAGGCAGAAGTGAACTAGTCATTTAGCTAGTTTCCTGGATGTCATGGGGCTAGGCCAACATATTGGTTGTCTTGATGATAATGAAGAAGAAAGGTAGATTGTGAGGATTTAACTCCTCATATGGGTTTTGGTATAAACAGGGGAATATTTCAAATAAACTAAAGATTAACTTTAATACTTTATTAGTCTTATAGTTCTTGTAGGTATAATGTAGTGACCCAGTCATGAGCCATGCTTGAGGAGATCAGGAGAGGGCTACCTGGTCATGGGGTGCGAATGTGGAGCTGCCATGATATGGAGCTAACACTCTGTATGGGGGCTGGGGCAGGGATGAACCAGATTAGTTCTATGTCAGAAAGCAAAAGAGGTTACTTGGCTATATATGTAAGGCCAGGATCCATAACTTGTGAGGAGCCTTTTGGGGACAAAACTATGCGGGCTTGGCCCAAGGCAGACAATACCTCAGAAGGGTTGGATCGACTTGTGACATATAGCCTCTTTTGTATGGTGCTGTTCTGATCTATGAAGTTCAAAAAATAATCCTAGTCAGAGAACAAATCAAATCACATTGTATTTCCAATATTATTTACATACCAGCGCATGATTGTTCATCTGGAGCCATCTAAACTATGTCTTCTTGTGTGAACTCTCTACTTTCTTTCTATGCTCATCTCTTATGCTTACAGCCTATTGTTTTTGTGAGGATGCAGATTTGATGCTGTTATTCATTTTGCGGGACTGAAAGCTGTTGGTGAAAGTGTGCAGAAACCATTACTGTACTACAACAATAACCTTATTGGTACAATAACCTTGTTGGAAGTCATGGGTGCTCATGGATGCAAAAAGGTCAGATTCTGTCATCTGGGGAACATAATTTGGGTGATCTCACTTGATCAGCATCAAGCCATTTAGAGCAAGAAACTTTCAGCCTGCTAGTTGTATCATGCATTGCAGTTTCTTTTTTAACTTTAGCCATATGAGCAATCAGATGGAATGACACCTTAACTAGTTAGATGGTTCAACTCACTTTTCTTAGATGTGCATGCATGTTGTCCAAGAAAATATAATCTGTTGCTGCCATTTCATTTTGAGAGGAAGTTGTGATGTCGCAATTGTAGGCACTGCCATCATTTCTGTGAGCTGCAAAAGTATGTTATTTTCATCTCTTCTTTATAAAAAAAGGAAAGAAAATTCCAGTTGTTTCATTTTAATTGACAAACAGTTCCTGGCAACTGCATTAGTATTGCCTCTTTATTTAATAAAATTAGAAAGTGAGACATATTTCCTTTTGAAACTCAGTATCTGCATTCTGTAATTCCTTTCATGGCATACTTTCCCTTTTCCTTTTTCTCATAAGGCTGTCAAGCTTTGATATTATATGTTTAACCATATAAAAGAAACCTATATGCTTTAGAGAGGAATTTAAACTGCATATGAGATTATTGTGTCATGGCTCTAGTTAGGGATTGGACTGTTAGTGGAGAGGATTTTCGGGTTGGGGTGGGGGTGTAATTGTGAAGGTTTTATTTTCTTCTTTATGGAAGTGGTCAAAGTTAATTTTGTAAGAGGCTTCTGAGTGGAGAGCTTCTATCTTTTTGTTACATGCCATTTTCATTTACTCTTTGAGTGTGGGTTTGTGCTTATCTAGCTTATTAATGGACTGGATTGTGGTCTGTGTGTCACTTATCAAGAAAAAAGGAAAACATATAAAAAGAAACATAAACCATTCCGATGTGGAGTAAGGTCAGCCATTAATTGTCTATTGCTCGTATCTGGTTTTGAATCCTGGCCACATGCTTGAGTGTTTTAAACCTGCCTGCATACTCATTGGGGAAGTGTATATCCCATGACTATGCGTATATGTATTTTTCAGATTTGTTAGGGTTTGTTCAATAGTCAGGTGTTCCTGTCAAGTTTTCCTTTGGTCTTGATTCTTGATTGTCTAGTGGAATAACTGCCTCTATTCTAGGCACCTTGTCCTTCATTTTAGCGTATGAATATTCTCTGTGCTAATGTTCAGATTTATACTCAGGGATGATTTATGCATTCCTACTCTGATAACTTGTGCAAAAATGCTGCAGCTGGTTTTCTCATCTTCAGCTACTGTCTATGGGTGGCCTAAAGAAGTTCCATGTACAGAAGAGTTCCCTCTGTGTGCAACGAATCCATATGGACGACCAAGGTACGGCTATTCATTGATCCAGTACATGTCTATGGGGTAATATATTGATATCCAACAAATTCAAGACCAGTGCTTGAAATAGATTCCTTTTATCTTTCTAAACCAGGTTCCTGATGTATGTTTACGAGTGAGTAACTTATCGGATCAGTGCACTATTTCAGTATCTACTTGACTCTAATGACATCTGCGATGGCTGTGCAGCTTTTTATTGAGGAGATTTGCCGTGATATTTATTGTTCCGACTCTGGCTGGAAGATTATATTACTTAGATACTTCAATCCAGTTGGTGCACATCCTAGTGGCTACATTGGTGAGGATCCACGTGGAATTCCGAACAATCTCATGCCTTTTGTACAGCAAGTTGCAGTTGGAAGGAGACCTGCACTTACAGTATTTGGAAATGACTACTCAACCAAGGATGGCACTGGGGTATGTTGACTCTAGAATTCCAGTCTGTGAGTTCTGTAGTGCTGCTTACTTCTTCTTTTCTTTTTCTTGTGAGGAAGTGGATAATACTGCTCACTTGAAGTCCATGTTTTACAAGCAGTTCATATTTATTTCAAGTTCAAGCCCATTCAGTGCAAATGTTGATGGCTCTTTCTCCATCGTTCATTTTCCTTTCATGGTTATTTATTGTTGTTAGTGGCCCAAACTCTAACCCTTCATTATGGGACTAAACCACAACAATTGTGAATCCCTTTTATGGTTATTGATTGTAGTGGATTCACATATGAAAGGTTGATGCAATGCTGGTATGTATGTGAAGCTTCTGCTGACTACCTCCGTTTAACAATCTGAAACTTTATATGTTGACAACTGTTATTTGCGTTTTCTGATCTTGCTTCGTATGTCATATCTATCTAAAATTCGAAATTCTTTTATTCTTTGATATTTATAAATAACTGGCATTAGTTTCATAAGCATTTACTACAAAAATCTAGTTAACTAATGTAACTCGGTAGGACACAAGCAGGTTCCCTTTGTGTACCAACTGATTTTTTTAATAGGAAATTTTATCTGCCAAACATGATGCTAACCAATGTATTAATTTATTATTTAAATATAAAGTAACCAGTACAAAGGATGAAAACTTGCAACAAATTCACATGTTCCCACATGTAAGCTTGCTTGATATTTGAAGCTGGGAACGAAGTTTTGTCAGCATACAAAGGGGGTAGAAATACACCAGACTATAAAGGGGAGTAGCATTACAATTTTCATTTCTTTACACTTAAAGTATCAAGCAAGCAATGACGGGCGTATATGTACTAGCCAACTTGTCAATCTACATACAATCTTCACAGATTGAATAAGCCCACCAAACTGGCCCCATTCAGCATCAATTTGAAGGCTCTATAATAAAGCAGGTCAATTTTGTGTCCTATATTGTGACCTGGTAAAAATAGAATACAAGGGAATATCTATTATGCAGTTGATCACTTTAAGATCATATAAAATCAGTGTTCTCCACTGTATTAGAGCCGAGTTTGGTAGTCTTTAGAACCCTAAGGGCCTGTTTGATATTAGAATAGGTTTACGTTGAATACACTATTCCAGGAGAAATCCTAACTGACCCCAGGTGGCGTATTTGACCAGGGGGGCTCGAATGAGAAACTCCCAGGTTTCTGCCGCTTTTTGCCTAATCCACCCCCTTAACCGAAGCGCCATCAAAGCCGATTAGCACTGGGACCGGTGAAACGGGTAGGCAACCGGTGAATACACCACCCCAGTTTTGCCTATCCCATTAACAAAGCGGCCCTAATTAAGTAAGACAAGTAGAAGTCTCCTAACCATGTCAAGTTGCGCCAGATAGATTGTATGACTTTATAATTGATTAAAGCTGGTTTTTTTAAGTTGTGTAACAGACATCATCATCAAACTATCTCGTCAGTTTGTAGCCATCTAGGACGTGGCATCTGAACCCTTAACAACAACCTCCCACCCTCCAAGAAAGGGATGACACCATGCATATGCTCGTTAACAGGGTGCTTACAAGTCTATGGCATTCATAAAGCTTGCAACAAGTTGCTTCAACTCTATAAGCATTTCTTCTACAATCCATCTGTCAATTTTATCATGTATCAGCCTTTTTCTGGCGGAGATCATCTTTATCGTTGGATCACCATCTTGTTTGTCTTTGCAGACTAACATGGTTTAAAATGTCTCATCTGCTCATGGCAATCAGTACAAATGCAGGTGTCATTTGTTTTTCTAGTCATGTGTTCTAACTATAAAGGATTGTGTCCTAAGATATTGCACATATTCCTGGCATTTCTTAAAAACTGATACTATGCCTTATGTGAGCCTCCAGGCCAAGTACATATGGCTGAGATGATTAATTACTGTAGAAAATTACTGAAATAAGTAGTAGAATTGATGTCTGCCCAAAAAAT
The DNA here is from genome assembly GCA_022559845.1 of Amorphophallus konjac. NCBI lineage: Eukaryota > Viridiplantae > Streptophyta > Magnoliopsida > Alismatales > Araceae > Amorphophallus > Amorphophallus konjac. The sequence continues at coordinate 11,399,500 of CM040125.1, forward strand.
GGTAGTATAGTTGATGTGAAAAATGCTTCTTGTTTGTTTGCTTTTTGTCGTAATTTTTTTTCAGCAGTTGCGACTCTACATTTCATATATCCTTTTGCAGGTGAGGGATTATATTCATGTTGTTGACTTATCTGATGGACATATTGCTGCTCTGCAGAAGTTGTTTGATGGATCCAAAATAGGTGCACATCTGCGTACAATTTGTTATTTATTATACTTGATTTAAGAGTTGGACCTCTTTCTTTTATTTTTTACTCTGAGAAAGTGATATTCTTGTCCTTGCATGTGTGAGATCATGTATATACTTAATTTTCATGGCTGAAGATAGCATAGCTCCTTAGGACATGGTCTTATGACGTGAGTGCATCCATTAACATTATACTTATACAGCTCTACCAGAATGAAGATAGAATAAGTCCGTACTCAGCTTGTTTTGCGTGCGTAATTCAGTAGGTAAAAACATCTAGCTCAACCCATTTGAGCTGTTTATATTTTGACATTGATAACATGTCAAACATCGGGAATAAGACTGTTGAGAAGTGTGCTTTGAGTGCTTTTTTTTTTTGAAAGAGAACCCCACAATGTTGTATTGATTTCAAAATTGTCTAGATTAATTTCCTTTTCCACCAAGAATTTTAGTGTAGAAACCTGGTACCTTTTCTTCTGAGGACCTCTGTCACATTGGCAGACAGTTTACAGAAAGTTGGTACCTTTTTGTTTTCTGTGTTAGTATGAACTGCTTGGTTTGTCTACTCTTTGATTTTTGTTGTCAACCAAAGCTCTACAAGATGTCTCTTACATGTGATGATTGAAATTATTTCCTGCTTTTCGTGAACATTGAGTCCATATTCTTCCAATTTGGTATTTTTAACTTGAGTTATATTGTGATACACCTTTTGTCAATTCTATATTTTTTGGGTTGTCTGCTTACTTTACCATCTTATGTTTAGGCTGTTAAAAGATGATATGTTTTGTTCATGAAAATTTGTTATTACTCTGTTATTGTTTTATTTGAGAAACAGGCTTGCTTTTAGTGTCCGTGCACTCTCCTACAAATTTAGTCTATTTTGATTCTCTTATGCATCTATGATCCACCTTGGTTTATGTAAAAAATTGTTTCAATCTGATGATGTTTATCTGGAATTTTTATAGGCTGTGAAGTTTACAATTTGGGAACTGGAAAGGGAACATCGGTGTTGGAAATGGTAGCAGCTTTTGAGAAGGCCTCTGGGAAGGTGCTCATAGTTTGACATATCTTATTAATTATCAAAATCTTATTCCAGCTTCTAGAACACTCTTTCAATCACCTAAATTCCTAGCACCTATATTGTTATACTTCGGTTATATACTTGAAGATTATGGTCTGTCAAATGTTGGAGGGTACAATATTGCCATGCACGTTCCCCAGCTACCATGTTTCCTCAACCTACAAGAGAAAGAAGCTTGCACATTTGTCGCAATTAGCTAGTTCTGCCTACTTGGTTTTTGTTTCTCTTCAATGATCAGTCTGTTTTTCTCAGAACATTCCTCTAGTTATGGCTGGACGGCGACCTGGTGACGCCGAAATTGTTTATGCATCCACTACCAAAGCAGAGGAGGAGCTAAACTGGAAGTATGTAGCAAACGTTCAGACACCTGCAAAGTAACTTGCATGGCATGATGCATTGTATCGCATACAGACTAGTGATCATCATATTCCACACCCCACACAACGTGCTAGAACCGCACTGTTTCTTTATGATTAGCAAAACTTCTTATCTCCTTGGTTATCTCTTCCTAGCGATGGTCACTTTTCAAAAAAAAGAAATCTATTTCTGGCGATGGATGCCGAGTTTACTTTTCATCTTTCATTCTGGAGTTCTTGTATAGAAAACCTGGAGTTGGAACATTTGTATATTGCATTTGTTTCCATAGCCGAGTGGACATGCATTAACCTGTCATACAAGCTTAATGCCTCGTTATGAGCTGAGTTGGCTCGTTGTTTTGTGCAGGGCAAAATATGGCATAGAAGAGATGTGCAGGGATCAGTGGAACTGGGCCAGCAAGAATCCATGGGGTTACAGATCCCCTGACTCATGACAGCTAACGCGGGCTCGGGTAACTTTCTGATCATCCGGCAGCTTAATTGACCAAATAACATTGGAAGGCCGGAGCTACCTCATTCGGGTTTTCTACCTGGCTTTGGCTCTGAACTTCTATCACCTTGTATCACTCCAACGATAATTATAGTATCAACGTGCCACAGGAATTATCCAGAGTTGTACATCTGCTAAAAGAAAGAAAAAAACCTCAATGTTTCTATTCTTTACACTAGAATGATGTATTCATACTGACTTTCCAATCGGAAAAATATCACATCACACTTGTCAGCGGCATTTTGGATTGTTGTCATGTTCTTCTGGTCTAAATAATGTGTCTTAGTTTGCAAACAAGAAATTCCTGAATGATTAAAGATTAATTTCATATCATTTTCAAAGTTGAGGAGTATAAAATTGACAACCGTTTGTCATTTGAGGCTCGTTGAGAATCACCCAATTTCAAAGAGTGATCCTGGCTGCCGTTTGCAGTTTTGTTGGCACATGCCTCTGTTCTTTTCTTTTATAATCATATTGATTCCATGTGGACGAATGGAAGAAGAGTTTGCAATACATTGTTGCAAGCTCTAATTAGCAGCAAGTATTACTGCAATTTCAATTACAGCGTGGTTAAGAAGACTTGAGATACCCCACTGTTCAATAGGTGCTATAACTTAAGAGTGATCGAGTAATAGCATCACGATACCTGTGCATGTAGGTGACGTGGTGATAGTAGTTTTTGAATAACGAGAATATTGTAGATGTGTTATTTTCGTACTATCCCCGAAAGTAGCTCTTTGATGATGAGGGGTGTTGAAATCCACAAAATCGCGATTTTGAGATATACAGGTCCAGTGTCATAAGCACGTGAATCACAATTCATTTAATCGATATTAGACTATTATCCATAGATTATGTCCAAATTTTCACTCTCCCTCACGGCCATTTAACCAATATCAGACTATTGCTTAGAGATTATGCCCAAATTTTAACACTCCCCTTCACGGTCAAGATGGGCCGTGGAGATTAATTGGGTGGAAGTGGTAAGATAAGAAATATATGGGATTGGGTCTAAAATCAAGCTCTGATTGAGTGGAGATGGCACCACAATTATAAGCACATTATATTTTTAATCCGTTTTCAATACATGACTATTCTCTAATATGCCCCCTCACTTATGCTCTATCGCGTAGACTATGACAAACACGGAGTGCACGGTCCAGATCATAACTATAGGTTTTGATACCATGTTGAAATCCACAAAATCACGATTTTGATATATACAGGCCCAGAGTCATAAGCACATAAACCATAACCCATTTAACTAATATAGAATTATTGCCCAGGGATTATGTCCAAATTCCAACAAGGGACAAGGAACAATTGAAGTTGACTTTATGGACCATTGTCACGAGTCTTGTTTGCTTACATTTGTTTTGCAGACTCGTGTTGCAGCGGTGAACGAAGATGATTGCACGTTGATATTATTGTTATAGTTAAGAAAATTGATGTGAATGTTGAGAAAACCAATGTTAAGTTCGTCATTATAAATTTCAAACCTCAAAAGTAAGCTCGTGAGAGATATCAAGAATTAGGTAAATTTGACAATAGAACTTTCTTGCATGCAAAATTACACGATTTTTATTCTTATGGATACATTAACTAGTGTAATTTTGAGGTATAAAATAAGCGCAACAGTGATTTCGTCGTAATTAGGGCTGTCAATGGCCCGGGCCCGGGCCGGGCTTAGGTCGGCCCGGCTCGGGCCCGACTCATCAAAATTAAGGCCCGAGCCCGGCCCGGGCCCGACTTATGTCGGGCCGGGCCGGGTCAGGCCCGACATTATGTAAAAAAATGTAAGGCCCGACTAAGGCCCGGCCCGACAACTTAAATAAAATAATAAAAATAATAAAAAATAATAGATTTAATATTATAAAACTTATAATCTCACTAAATTAATTAAAAATTTGATATTAATTACATAATTTGTGTGAAAAGGGAGTTTTAAAATTTTTAATTAAGTAAAATAATATAATTTTAACTAAATAATTTTTAAAATGTGAAATGAGAATAAAAAAAGAGAACGGGTCGGGCCGACCCGCGGGCCGAACTCAAAGCCCGAAGACTCGCGGGCCGGGCTTTTAGGCCCGACTAAAAGCCCGCGGGCCGAAAATGACCTTGCGGCCCGGCCCGAAATCGGGCCAGGCCCGCGGGGCCAGGCCCGCGGGCTTGTCGGGCCGACCCAGCCCATTGACAGCCCTAGTCGTAATCCATTGTAAGATGAATGTTGAACTTCACAATTTTTACGCTATTTTTTGATAAGAGAAAAATAAAAGATAACGTAAAGTGATATAAAACCGTGGCCGTCATATATACGTGGGTTAACTTAAATGCACTCGGAATCATGTCGGGTGAAATTATTTTCACAAGGGTTACGTGTTTTAATGCACGGCAACTCTATTGAACACTTGGTGGGCGACGCTAAGTCACTTACCCACGCTGCAAAACAATAAAAAAATGACGGCTCTTGACTTCCATGGAATGTTCCCAACATACTGCAGAGTTATCCCTGCACCCCAAGATCCATGGGGAGCAGGACAGTGTCAAGTAAGGTCAAAACAAATCAAAATAAACTATGCACGTCACCGCCTTGGAGAGAGGAGTAGGAAACAATAAAAAATCATTGAAAGGTGTTAGAGTATTGTTGCGCGGGTTTTTATGCCAAATGACCGGGGTGAAGGAAGGGATACAGCGGGGAAGGAAAACACGGGAGTTTGATATATCTCGGGTATCCTCCCTACAGTTGCATGCCTCTCACGGCGGTATCGGGCACTCTCCTTTTACGAAAAGTCGAAAAGGGTCGAATGGCACGGGAATGTAAGAGTACGTGTTAACCGGACAGGGTGCGGGCGTGCCAGTCGATTTCTCGACAATCACCCATGGAACCAAGGGTTGACCGGGGAAGCGCCACCAGGGCGCTGCACGTGGGCTCGGGCGATCGGGCGACACGTGGAGAGAAGGGGTTCCACGGGTGCGAGTGCGTAGGCGATTGTGGGAATCGTGTACTGGACGTCTTTCCCCACCGGCCGCAAGCAACCGGTGTTTATTTACATCGGATTGAATCCGAACACCTTCGTTCCGAGCTGAAGAAAAGTCTGTATATATGCCCGAAGCCGTGGGTAGAGGGCCAGGAGCATTCTGCAGCTGTGGGTGCGCTTTCGACTGAGTGGTGTTGACTGGGGTGAGGATGTTGGGCACATATGCCGAACGGTGTAGGTAGAGCGCTGGGGGCCCGAATGCGGGCGCTTGTATTTCACTGGCTTTATGATGGGCCGCATGGGCTTAACAAATGGGTCTAAGTGGTCAAAGTACAACTGGCACAAGCCGCGGGATAATTCCGACACGTGGGTCGGTCCCCGGGTCATTGCATAACAAAGCGGATATCCGCGTGTTTTACAGGAACTCTTTACAGAGGGATTGGTGTGGGCCCGACTACCTTGGTGGCCAAAGCGGACATGGATTGGCGCATGGTGGAGGTCGGACGCGGCTCGAGGTGAGTGGTCGGGTCTGGGTCTTGGACGGTGAGTGTCGTTATGCTGGGGAGTCGAGGTCGGCCTCGGGACTATGATTCCCGGGCCAGAGGTCCGACTGGACTCGAGTTGTTAATCTGAGGGGCCAACGGCCGGCTGGGGGGTGAACGGTAGGCACGCGATCGTGTCAGGGTCCGGCACGGCATTATGAAGTGCAGTTCGTCACTGTCGTAGGTTGGCGTACACAGGCGAACTCGGGATGCGGGTGTGTTTGCCATTGGCATAGTCGCCTTACGTGCGACGGGGATGGTCTTGGTATGAGACGGCTAAACACCGCGTCAGGGAAGTACGCGTGACATACCCTCGGCGTGTGTGAGCCGACTAGTAAGCCAACCGCGCGCGCACTTGTCTTCTCGCATTCCCGACCCTCTCCGAAAGCCTCGGGAGTCCGAGGGTGCGGCAATTAGGCCGGGGGGTTTGTTCGTCCGTCTGAGTGTTCGCTTGTGTAAGCCTTCATCCGTTGCCCCTTGAGCTTCTAAGGGGGAAATTTATAGGAATTTGAAGGGGTGGAGGGAGGGGTTTAGGCGGACCAAGTTGAGGGTTGAACTTGGTCCGGGTAAACCCCCTAAACAGTATTATTTTTATTTATTTTTATATTTTTTTTGTGTGTGTTTTGTGTGTGTAACGGAGTGGGGAGATGGGGTTTAGGCGGACCAGCCCAAGGGGCTGGTCTGGTCCGCCTAAACCCCTCCCCCAGGGGGGGTTTAGGCGGACCAACCCCATGGGCTGGTCTGGTCCGCCTAAGCCCCTCTTCAGAGGGGTTTTTTCTTATTAAAAAATTCTTTTTTTTTGGTTTTGATGGGGTTTAGGCGGACCAGCCTGGGGGTCCAGGCTGGTCCGCCTAAACCCCTCCCCAGGGTGGGTTTGGGCGGACCAAAGTGGCCCATTTTTTTAATTTAAAAAATATTTTTTTATTGCGTAGGGTTTAGGCGGACGAGCATGGGGGGGCCAGGCTGGTCCGCCTAAACCCCTCCCCAGGGGGGGTTTAGGCGGACTGCGTTGGAGAGAGAGGGGGGGCGGCCCCACCTCTATAAAATTAAATTTTTTGTTGATATTTGTCCTAATTTGGCTGACATAAAGAGGACAAAGGATACTGGGAGGATACACTTGTGTGCGCGGACCAAGACGCTCGTGCGTGTGATTCGTCGCGTTTGTGCGTGTGATTCGTCGTAGGCATTTTTCGCGGCTCCTTCCACGTACGGGTACGGTGAACAATTCCTAACGCGAACTTTGCACCCCGAAATCGGAAATTTGCACGAACTGGGACTGGGAAAGGCCGTCGGGCCTCCCGGCTGGGGAGAGGGCGCGGCCCCGGGGAGTTCCCCCTCCCTTGGGGGTGCGGCCGCGCCCCGGGGCGAACCGGCCCCGGACGAGCCGCAACCTCGAGGGATGGCCCCCGAGGGTCTTCTTTCATCGTATGGGGATGTCCTTAGAAGGACACGGGGTTCCGGGATACTGGGATGGCCCATGGGGGCCGTTGTTCTTCGAGTCGTAGTAGCCGCTCGCAAGGTGTTCGGGCAAATGCCCGACACACCTCGGGTTGCCAAACGGGCCGCGTAGGTGACCGAAGGGCCTTGGATTTGGCCTAGGGACGAGGGTAGAAGTTCATGGAGGCTGAGAGGAGGCACCTTGGGCCCATGGGCCGTGCCTCGTGCTGCATGCCGCGTTGTATGGCGGGTTGGCAGGGTAGCCTCGGGTTGGCTCGAGAGCTAGAGTTAAGTGGCTCATTGCCACGTGTCTGAGGGTCGGGGGTGGCCCCAGCTTGCTAGGGGGTCATTGTAGGACCCAATTAGTGTGCTGAAACCACGGGGTGGCCCGTGGGTTGGTGTAGAAGGGTTGAAACATACGCGCCCATAAGGTGTTCGGAGCCGTATACACGTGCTGTGAGCCTCCCAAGCATGTGGTTGACCTATTTAGGTCTCCCTTTGACCTTGGAGGGTTGAAGGAAGGCGTCCTGGGGTAAGCCCTTGCCCTTTTCATTGAGTGCCATGTTGCGTGGCTTGTAGTCGGGGTGCCCCTGGGTTGCCCCGGGTGGTCGTGTAGAATGCGGGCAAAGTCCATAACTTAGGGGTCGGGAGTGGTCCCGATTGATTGCTAATGCCGCCGTATACCTCGGCTAGCGGGTCGGGGCCGTTGGTCGGGCCCACTGGGTTGTCGGAGGGGCCGGGTAGCCCATGCCTTGAAGGTGTTCGAGGAAATTCCCGAACTCTTATTTCTGGGTATTTTGCTGGGGAAATTGTCCGGGTACAACAAGTATGTTAGTGTTCTCCGCTTCTACATGACATGTTACCATGTATACTCTCTATATAAGGAGCACTGCTCCTAGTAATAAAAGGCTAATTTTTCCTTCTCATTTAACATGGTATCAGAGTGGGAAAACCCTCGCTAAACCCACCTTCCGCTCGCATGGTTTTTCTTCTCTCCTTTTATTCCCATCCCGTCGTCTTCCCGCGCCGGATCGTCCGGCCATCCCTACCCTTCCGCCGTGCCAACCTCCGCCCACCGCCGTCTACAGCAAGTGCTGCCCCCCCCACCAAGTCCTGCCGTGGGGTGAGCCACAGCCTCGCTAGCCGCCGCTCCTCTACTCTTGGCCGTCCTCGCCCTGGCCGGCCTGTGCTGAAAGGGCGTTCTCCTCTCTCCCGCACAGCATGAGGGCACACAGGGTGTCCACCGCACTGGCGAATAGGGCGTTCGCCCCTCTCTCGCACAGAACCGGGCGTCCGTCGCACAGGGGCGCACGGTGTCGACGTACAGGGGCACGATTCCCACGGGAGGGTAAGCACCACCGCACATCACAGAGACCCTCCTCCCACCGCCGGTGTTACCCTTCTCCGCCATGATCAGTGCATAGAGAGGGGTCCTTCTTCTCTGATGTCTAGCGGTCCTTTCTCTATGCGCTGATCTTGTTTTTGGTCGCTCTCCTTCGCTCTTGGCTGCTGCGATGGCTTCCTCATCCTCGTCTTCTGATGCACGAGCGACGACCTCCACTCTTGGAACGACTGTCAAGTTGAACGGTTCCAATTATCTCCTCTGGTCGCGTGCCTTTCGATTTCTTTGTGGATCTCAACGGAAGCTCTCTCACCTGGATTCTCCTCCAGTCGACAAGACAGATCAAGCGAAATTCGCAGCATGGCAATCTGATGATTATTTCATCATGACACTTCTTATCAATAGCATGGAGCCTCAAATTAGTTCCAATGTGGTTTTTCTTGGCACTGCTAAAGAAATGTGTGATGCTCTGAAAGAGATGTACTCGGATGACAAGAATGTTTCTCGTATTTATTCCTTGTACGAAGAAATTTTTTCTCTCAAGCAAGACGGTCGATCTATTCACGAGTACTTTGCTGCCCTGAAAGGCAAGTGGGATGAGTTACAAGTGTACCATCCCTTGACAGCGGATGTGACTGTCTTGAAGAAACAGTGTGAGGAGTTCTTGGTTGCGAAGTTTCTATCTGGTCTGGATGATTCTCTCAGCCATGTTCGCTCTCACCTTCTTTCCAATGACGCGGTTCCCTCTTTGGCGAATGCTATGTCACGTGTCCTTCGGGCTTGCTCCTCCAATTATACTATTGATGTTACTCCTGCTAGTCCGACGGAGCATTCTGCGCATGCTAGGGATGGGGTCATGGTCGCGGTCGTGGCCGTGGTCGCAACTCCTTCCCTCCGTGTCGTCATTGTGACCGTCAGAATCATGTTCCAGAATGTTGTTGGGTGAAGTTTGATCGTCCAGACAACGCCAGAGCTGCCACCTCCACATCCACCTCGGATACTCCTACTGACAACCCTCCCGCTGCACGACCGGACCCTTCCACGGAGGCGACCATCACCTTATCCAAGGTTGACTACGAGCGTCTCCTTCAACAACAATCCTTTCATGCAGTTCCCTCCACTTCAGGTAGTGCATCTTCCATATCTCATGGTTCTTCTTGGATCATTGATTCTGGGGCCACCAGCCACATGCCAGGTAATCGGTCAAGTTTTTCTTCCTTGCGCCTTTCATCTTCCTTGCCACCTGTCTCTGTTACTGATGGCTCACCATCCCCTGTTCATGGGATTGGCACCATTCGTATGTCTCCATCTCTTACCCTCTCTAATGTCTTGTATGTTCCCCAGTTTCCGGTTAATCTTATTTCCATCAGTTGTCTTGCTCGTGATCATAACTGTTCTGTTACATTCTTTCCTTCCTATTGTGTTTTTCAGGATCTCCGAACAAAGGTGACGATTGGTGGCGGGTGTGAGACTGGTGGCCTCTACTACCTGACGGATCGCTGTCTGGTGCTTCTTCGGCTCTTGGTGCAGACTCTCCGTACTATTGGCATTGTCGTCTTGGGCATTCGGCGCCCTCAAAACTTCGCTCCTTTGTTTATATCCCTTCTAGTCTATCTTAGTTTCAGTGCGATGCATGTTAGCTTGGCAAGCATCATAGAGTGTCTTTCCCTTCCCGTGAGACTAAACGAAGCATTTCTCCTTTTGATCTGGTTCATAGTGACATTTGGGGTCCTAGTCCTATTACCACATCTCTAGGCTTTCGCTATTTTGTTACGTTCATTGATGATCACTCTCGGATGACTTGGGTTTTTCTTTTGAAGAGTCGGTCACAAGTCTTGCATGTCTTTGAACAATTTTATCAGGAAATTAAAATGCAATTCTCCACTTCTATCAAGGCTCTTCGCACCTATAATGCAAAAGAATATTTATCTTCCCCGTTTAACGAGTTCTGTGCTACTCATGGCATTCTCCACCAATCTTCTTGTGCCTACACTTCTCAACAGAATGGCGTGGCTGAACGGAAATGTCACGCCCCGTACTCTATATCGTCGAGGTATTGTCCGCTTTGGCCTACCGGCCTCACGGTTTTATCCCTTTCTAAGGGTGATTGACTCCAAAATGGGGGACTTCCCGGGAGATCACCCATCCCAGTACTACTCCCCATTAAGCACGCTTAACTTCAGAGTTCTTTTTAAGAATTGAGCCGATACTTCAAAAGACGCCTTGGTGATATAAAGTACAACTTAGCTATATTTGAGGGTGTTACAATCTACCCCTCTTATATAGGCAACGTCCTCGTCACTGGGCACATATAGCACGCAATCAAACCCCCAAGCAGGTAGGACTCTAGAGGTGGCCCCTACATGCTCAAGAGGTGGCTCCCACTATGTAGCACTTTGTCCCATTGCGGGTTCAAGAGGTGGCTCTCATAGCGTAGCACTTTGCCCTGCATGGCACTTAGTTCCCACACTTCCGGCTGGGATATAGCTATGATACCATTTTTTCACGTCCCGTACTCTATATCGTCGAGGTATTATCCGCTTTGGCCTACCGACCTCACGATTTTGTCCCTTTCTAACAGTGATCGGCTCCAAAATGGGAGACTTCTCGAGAAGTCACCCATCCCAGTACTACTCCCCATTAAGCATGCTTAACTTCGGATTTCTTTTCAAGAACTGAGCCGATACTTCAAAATGTGTCTCGGTGATATAGAGTACAACTTAGTTATATTTGAGGGTGTTACAGGAAAAATCGTCATCTTCTTGATGTGTCCAGAACACTCATGTTTCACATGACTGTCCCAAAACAGTTTTGGGGTGATGCTATCCTTACTGCATGTTATCTCATTAATCGTGTCCCCTCATCGGTTCTCTCTGGGGTCAGTCCGTTTTCATGTCTGTATCCCTCCACTGCATCCTTTCCTCTACCTCCTCAGGTTTTTGGGTGTCTTTGCTTTGTGCAATCTCTAGGACTCGGTCACGATAAGATGTCCCCTCGCGCGACTCGTTGCATCTTTCTCGACTATTCGTGCAGTCAAAAAGGCTATCGTTGTTTTGACCCGGTGTCACGATGTTATATCGTTACTACTAACATCACCTTTTTTGAAACAAAGCCTTATTTTTTGTCATCTCCCGTGTCGTCAGCACCTCCTTTGTTGCCTCTGCCCCCCTTTCTTCCTCCCCCCGATGACTTAGGACGGGTTGGTGATTCCATGCCTCTTACGATAGATCATGCTCTAAAACCGCTACAAGTGTACCGACGACGGACAGTCCCGCAGGCACCCACTCAGCCTCCACCACCGGCCCCCTCGGTTGAAGATCCACCCCCTTCTCCTCCTCCGGATGGGGCGTTGGATCTTCCAATTGCTCTTCGGAAAGGTAAACATACTACACCGTCACCTTCTATGTTTGATACTAACTTTGATTGGCCTTCCATTCATAAGGGTGCTCGTCGGCCCAACTATCACTCTATTACTCGGTTTGTGTCTTATGAGCATCTCAGCCTGTCTTTTTGAGAATTTGCATTCTCTCTTTCCTCGACTAGTATTCCTTCCTCTTATCAGGATGCACTTGCACAACCTAAGTGGAAAGCCGCTATGGATGAGGAGATGTCTGCCTTATTATCTCGTGGCACTTGGGCACTTGTTGTTTGTCCTCCTAGTGTGGTTCCTGTGGCGTGCAAATGGGTTTTCACCCTGAAGTATCTTCCAAATGGCACTATTGCTCGGTACAAGGCTCGTCTTATCGCCAAAGGCTTCACCCAGACATATGGCATTGATTACCTTAAGACATTCTCTCCTGTGGCTCGTATTACTTCTATGCGAAATCTATTCTCATTGGTTGCCAATCTTGGTTGGCGCATGTTCCAGATGGATGTCAAAAATGCATTTCTCTATGGTGACCTTCAGGAGGAAGTTTACATGGAGCAACCTCCAGGGTATGTTGCTCAGGGGGAGATGAAAGTCTGCAGACTTCGGAAAGCAATTTACGGCCTCAAGCAAAGTCCTAGAGCTCGGTTTGACAAATTTAGTCAGATAGCATCAGAGATTGGTCTTGTTCGTAGTCAGGCTGACCACTCAGCGTTCATTAAGAAATGCTCTGCAGGAATTGTGATCCTTGCTGTCTATGTTGATGATATGATTTTGACAGGTAGTGATGAGAAAGGCATTAATGTTGTAAAAGAGCATCTACAGAAACATGTGGTTACAAAAGATTTAGGACAACCTCAATACTTTCTTGGTATTGAGGTTGCACACATCAAGGACGGAATATCTCTCTCTCAAAGGAAATACACGATGGATTTGCTCAAAGAAACGAGTCTACTAGATTGCAAGCCGGTCGACACACCTATGGTTACTCGACCCGAGTTTTGGGATCAGACTAGGGAGGACTTTCTTGATGTTGGCCGCTATAGGCGACTAGTTGGCAAACTCATTTATTTGACTAATACTAGACCAGATATCACTTTTGCAGTTAGTCAATTCATGCAGAATCCGAAATAGTATCACTGGGAGGTTGTTTTGAGGATTCTGAAGTATGTTAAAGGAGCACCTGGGAAGGGCCTGTTATACAAGAATCATGGTCATGTGCGTGTGACAACTTTTTCTGATGTAGACTATGCTGGGTCTATTTCTGACAGAAGATCCATGACGGGATATTGCTCTTATGTTGGTGGCAATCTTGTATCTTGGTGGAGTAAAAAGCAGAGTGCGGTAGCCCGCTCAAGTGCCGAAGCTAAGTATCGAGCTATGGCACACACTGCTTGTGAGATGTTATGGCTCCAGTCTCTTCTTCGAGATTTTGGTTTCCCTTCTACTGAAACTATGACAATGCACTGTGACAATCAAGCTGCAATTTTTATTACAAACAATCATGTCTTCCATGAACGAACCAAGCATATCGAGGTGGATTGTCATTTTGTTCGTGAAGCAGTGATGTCCAAGAAGATAGCAACCCCTTTTACTTTCTCGGAGGATCAGCTAGTTGATCTGTTTACTAAGTCTCTTGCCTCACCGAGATTTTCTATCTTATGTAACAAGCTGGGTCTTCTGGATATATACACTCCTGCTTGAGGGGGAGTGTTAGAGTATGTTAGTGTTCTCCGGTTCTACAGGACATGTTACCATGTATACTCTCTATATAAGGAGAACTGCTCTTAGTAATAAAAGGCTAATTTTTCCTTCTCATTTAACAAAAGGGACTGGGCAATGGGTTTTTATAACCCTTTCTGGACTAGAAAACTAGGAGGAGGCCTCTCCTCTTTTCCCCTCTCTTTCACTCTACACAAAGGAGAAGCCAGAGGGATTCTCCTCAAGGTGTGGCGGACTCGGAGGAAGTCCCTCCAGGTATTGCAGACCTGGAGTAGCTTCCTTGGGGTCATGCGAACCCGGTGGGACCTCCTCCAAGTTGCGTGAATGTGGAGGGACCTCCTCCGGTTCGTGCAGACCCGGACGGGCTCCCTCCAGTCGCATAGACCAAGAGGAGGCCCCTTCGGGTCTCTCTCTGTTCTACTTTCTTCTGGAAAAAAAAAACACATAGCAAAAAAAATAAGAGGGAGGCCCCTCCGAGTTTTCAAACCCGAAGGAGCCTCCTCAGCCCTCTCTCTCACTCTCTCCCCCTCTGTTCGCTCTACCTCAAACAAAAGAAAAAAGTGGAGAAAAGGGAGGAGGATACTAGGAGGGGCCGCCTTCTTTACTCACAAGCCCGGAAGAGCTTTCTACCAATGCAATAAATCCACAAACTAGGAGGAACTTCCTCTGCATTCTCTTTTCCAACTCCTATAAATAGGAGGCCTCATCAATAAAGGGAGGACCTCACACACACAAGACGAACTTGATCTTGAAGCAACCTTGGAAGAGCTTGGAGCGCAGGGAGCTGCAAGGGGCGCCTTCTATTTGAAGCTTTGAAGACTTGAAATCCATCAATTTGTGTAAAACCCTCAAAAATATATATATTACATAAACACCCTCCTTTGAGGACATTGAGTTGTATTTTATCAATAAATTTATAAAAATCAAGGAAAATCCATGCTGATCTCAAAAAAGTTCGAAGTTCTGAGTATTTGTTCCCAAATCATGACAAAAACCTTGTAATTTGTAAAAATTGCAATACTACCCCCATACTTTTTGAAATTGTAAAAATATTCAAGAGATTATACAAAATCTCAAGAGTTCATAAATTCTTCGAAAAATGTTCAAGTTCACCCAAAGTGTTCTCAAAGCTGATGCAAAAATCGTGCTTCTATACAAAAAAATACAAAAATTATAGTTCTACCCTAGAAGTTTCAAATTTTATATAAATACCCAAAAGAATTATGTAAAAATATGAGAATCGCATGGGAAGCTTATCTTCTTCAACAATATCAATTTCAATTTTTTTCTTTCGCATGCCATTCCTGTTTAATGTGCGTGGATGGGCCAAAAGAAGGGAGGATTCCTTTTAGTTTCTTTATTAGGTTTCCTTCTCTATTTATGTGCGTCACGGGTCTCTTGATTTTGAATGGGGTTTTGGCAAATTCGTATACTTCTTTTTAGCAAGAAAGCATGGTTTCTTTTGGCGCAACATAGGAAAAAATGGCAGCTCAATTTAGGGTTTCCCTCCCTTGACCTTTTACTCGTAGATATATCTTTCCCTTTTCCTTTTCTCAAGGAAGGCGGCCGGCCACCTACCTTAGCGGCGGTGACGGGGGTGAGGCTGGCAAGGGCGTAGGGCGCTTGGCGAAGGCGGCATCACGACGGTCAGTGTCGAGCAGCAGGGAGGACGTCGCGGCCGTGCGTTGACGGGGTGTGATGTCGACAACTTGGCAGCAACCGGAGAGGATGAACCACGGCGGATGGTGGATGGCAGTGGTGGCGGGAGTACAACAGCATGATGGGGGAATGTGGCGGCGGCACTCAGCGATGTGACGGCGTGCCGAGCAGTGAGACGCTCTGTTCGCAAAGGTGGGGCTGCGACAAGGCGTGGCTAGGGACGGCGAACCTGATATGAGTATAGGGAAAAATGAAAGGGAAGTGTATTTGGGATTCCGATAGTAATTTCTTCTCGGATAAGAGTATGATTTTTATGGGTTGGGAACTCATATAAATATGAGTTCCACACCGACATTCATCACCCTAATAATCAACTCTAAAAAGATAATGACAAAATTATCTCTTAATTATTCTTTTAATATTTAACTTTATCTCTCAAATAGTTAGTTTGATCTATTCAAAGGTTTTTGAGATGATTGGCCATATGCCTCTAATAATCAACTCTAAAAAGATAATGACAAAATTATCTCTTAATTATTCTTTTAATATTTAACTTTATCTCTCAAATAGTTAGTTTGATCTATTCAAAGGTTTTTGAGATGATTGGCCATATGCCTAACACCCCTCTCATCGGTGAAGATGCCTTCTCTCTCTCTCTCTCTCTCAATGTGACATAAATAGTGTTAAGAAAAACTAATGTTCATTTTGATAGCAAATTGCATTGTTTTTTTTAAGTATAGAGTTAACTAAAGTGGGTTAACCACACTTTATCAAAGTAAAAATAAGATAACTCAATGAAAAGTTAATCGGGTTAAGTTCACCTAATTCTATCTTAACCCTCTACCAAAGTGGGTCTGAGGGTGCGGCTGGGTAGAGGCTCTCATCATTGCATTGGGTGTGCTGGCCAATGATTTGGTCAAAGAGTAGTATTCAACTTGTTGTGCCCCAAGTGTCTTTGATAATGACAAAACTTTATATGTATGAATGGACTATAAATATGAAGTGAGTATTCTTTAATAAGTTTCATTGAGTAACAAATTCATTGTTAGCTCCATTGTGAAATCATATTGTGTTTTGATGAAGAATGCAAATGATGGATTTTATACCCTTGATGAAATCTTGAATGGTTCCAAAACCTGTTGAGATTTGATTCCTCTTCCGGTGTGAATCCTTGATTCATATATTCATGACAATCTCACTCTAAACAAGGAATGAATGAGTTTTCACTTCATAATTTTGGCTCATTGAGTTAGTTATTGTCTAACCCTTTTCCAAGTGCTTATCAAGTTCAAAAGCAGTTCAAAAACATCAAAGATATCAATTTAAGGTATGTTGGACTTATTAGATTGAAATACGTGCTCATTGAGTTTATTTCTGTATTTTTTAGATGAACCGGGCAACTTGAGCAAGGGGCCGGTCGACCCGAACTGGCCAAAGGTAACAAACATGCTGAAATCAAGGAGCAGGGTCTGGTCGGTCGACCGACGGAGCTGGTCTGGTCGACCGAATTTTCTAAAACCCAAAGACTGGATTCTCTACAGAGTTCAGTCGACCGATGCCTGAAGCACGGTCAACCGATCAGGAGGTGTGGACGCACTTTTTTTTTAATTAATTAAGATCTATGGTTATTGTGGTTTATTAAGTGCGTGGGCGTGCCAGTCACCTAGGTGACGATCTATTGTGCGCTCGATCTGACTAATCAGACGATTGTGTGGTTCGTGTCGGGACCGAAACCCGCCGCGCCATAAAGGTCACGGCGTCATTTACATCCCCTCAGAGAGGGGAACACCCTTGATTAATCGCCGAGAATCAGGGCCTCATGGCCAGGAAACTATATCGAGAGAAACAAGCCGATAGCGATCTCGAATCAGTCGGAAAGCCCGATGTCTAGGGAAGCAAGCATTCGAAATGTGTCGGTCACTTAAGGGACCATTTTGATATTCGGACGAGCGTCCGGCTTCAGAAAATCGTGATCGTCACGAGGAAAATCGGAGCATATGTATGCCGGGGTACGGTAAATTTATTGTTCAAAGGGATAGGAGACATTCGGTTGAATCCCGGTTAGAGTGGTCGGGAATCAGCGAGTTTATTGACCCGGTGCGAGATCGAGTCAGGACCATTCCGGGGGCGCCTCCCGCTGTCCAAACGAGACTTACGTGGGCATCGTTAATATTTCCGGTGCCGAAGGGCAACTTGAAAGTGTCCCGGGACTAGATTTCAAAACAAAGACGTGTACAGAAATAGTTGGCTATAGGCCTAGGATGTGGGTAAGGCAATGACCATGGTTGGGGCAA
This sequence comes from Amorphophallus konjac, assembly GCA_022559845.1. Taxonomy (NCBI): domain Eukaryota; kingdom Viridiplantae; phylum Streptophyta; class Magnoliopsida; order Alismatales; family Araceae; genus Amorphophallus; species Amorphophallus konjac. The sequence goes on from CM040125.1 coordinate 11,416,976, forward strand.
ACCCGAGGTCCAGACGTGACTCACGAAGGTCTTATTGATATTCCCACGCGTAGGGTTTGGGGAAGACGAGAGCCGTCTCGTTCAATTCAGATTTTGTTGGTCATTCATGGACCACTTTATGTTCAGACAAAGATCTGTATTGAAGACACGACGTAAATAGAAATAAACCCGTACAAATGTGTGCCTGAGTTTACGGCGGTTTTAATGAAAGAGAGGAAACGAATCCCAATGGGAACGAGTCCGGTTTGACGAATTATCGGCCCAGAGCAACGTCGGATTACGGCCATATCGGGATGGTTCCCGAGGTCCACGTCCAATGCCATGGGGCGTCATTGATTTTCTCTTCACACACAGTCCGGGGGAAACGAAGGTCCCAAGGTATGCGTGCATGTCGGTCACTGGCGGACCATTTCTTGTTCGAACAGAAGTCCGCGTTTGTAGCGTAAAGAGACGGTGACAAACCATATAAATGTCTACCGTGAATACGGCAAGTTTAATGCAAGTGCGGGGTTAGATCCCAATATATATGTCGGTCACTAACGGACCATTCATTGTTCGGACGAGAGTCCGCATTTGAAGCATTGAAGACAATGACAAAGACATACAGATGTCTGCCGTAGGTACGGCAAGTTTAATGTGGGTGCGGGATTAGATCTCGGTATATATATGTCAGTCACTAACGGACCATTCATTGTTCGGACGAGAGCCCGCATTTGAAGCATCGAAGATGACGATAAACCATACGAATGTCTGTCGCGAGTACGGCAAGTTTAATGGGATTGCGGGATTGGATCCCGATAGAAGTGGATCAAGTTGATGGACTATTGGCCCGAGACGGTTTCAGACTATGGCCATGTCGGGGATTCTGAGGTCCACATCTGATACCATGGGACATCGTTGCTTTTCTCTTCACACACAGTCCGGAGAAGCGAATTGTTAAGTGTGAAGCCAGAACTCGCCAACGTGCGCCTTCGAACGCGGATCGACCTGCGCTGTTAGGTCGCGGGGGTCAAGGGGGCAGCGCCCCTTGCGGGGGTTTCCGGGGGCTCAGCCCTCGGAAGAAAATTTTGATTATAAGAGTGATTCATTATGTTGTTTATTCTCATGAGAGTGATTTATGTTCTTTCATTTTTTATCTATTAGTTTAGTTCCCTTCTTTTTGTTTTAGTCATTAGTTTTAAACCTTTTCTTCTATTTAGTTAATTTGTGTTTCCTTTCATGAGGCACGCCAGTTAAGAGAATGCCAATGGGGGGGGCACCGGCTAAGGATACTACAAGGGGCGCGCCGGTTAATGGAGGGTACAAAGGGGGGGGGGGGGCGCCGGTTAATGGAGGGTGCAAAGGGGGGGGGGGGGCGCCGGTTTAGGGAAGGCCAGGGAGCGCGCCGGTTAATGAGGGCAAGAGGAAGAAGGGCGCGCTGGGTAAGGGGGATGCCAAGGGGCGCACCGGTTAATGGCCAAGGAGAAAGAGGGGCGCGCCGGATAGGTACCAAGAAAATGGAGAGGGTTTTGAGTGTGAAGCTAAACTAGCGCGGGGGGTACCGCGTCGGATTAGGAGTGCGCCGGGATAGCTTCTATGAGGTTTTCTTTCATTCTTCTGGCTTCTTTTACTCTTTCTTTCACCTGCAAGTTAATCTGTTGATTGGTTTATTCACCCAATGTATGGATTAAGTTTGTGGAGAGGAAGCTTAAGCATTTTAATTGTTTGTCAAGGTGAATTGGCATGAAAATATGAATGTTATATAAGAAGTGTTTGTTGTTGATGGGGACATCGAAGTAAGACCGCTTATATTTTGTTTGCATTTATGTCCTTTTATATTTGTATTTATACCTTTGTGTTATATGGGTACACAATTGTAAGTCTTAGTGGGTTTTTGTGTAAAATATTAGTAGGACCAGCAAGGGGCCCCTCACTCCTTCCTCATTGGTCCAAGTGGCACCATTTGGGTCCATGTGGGGCTGGTCAAAGTCCTAGGTGGCATCTAGAAGGTCAATTGACACATGGGGAGACAAGTGGTTTAAAATTTCAAAGGGTGCCACCTACCTTACCTACCTTGTCCCCTTGGTCAAGGGGGCGCCCCCCCCCCCCCCCCATTTTTATTTTTGAAAAAAAATGCTATTAAAACTAATTAGTTCTATATCTTGTATACCCCTCCCAACCCTAGATCTGAGGGCATTAGTGGTCATTTTCCATTTATTATATAAGGCATGTAATTTCCATTTGTGTGAATTAATGAGTAGAAAAAATTGAATGTGCATTGGAGCAGATTTGCGCCCCCCCCCCTCTCTCCTCTGGTTCCTTCCTCTTCCTTCAAGATTTCAGGGTGGAAACCCCTTCTATCTCAACCCCTCAATCTCTAGATTCATCTCTGGTGCCGCCATCGAGCTGCCGCGAAGCCGCTTCCGAAGTGCTGTCCAAGGTTCTGTTCTGCTAGATAGAGGTTCACTCCGAGATTTTTAAATCCCAACTCCGACATCATCTGGAGTTGAGCTTTTCAGGGTTGGTTCCCCACTTGATCCCCAACCTCCAGTAAAATTATCCTGCCATTTCACTTTCTTTTTATATTTTTCTATTTTCGTGTCTTTCTGTCTTCCTGATCTGTCCCTTTTCAGATCTGTGTAGCAGAAGCTTAGTTCTTCCCCCTTTCGACCCCCTTCTTGATTTTTTTTTGAATCCCCAAATTTATTGGAGGATATGTCCATCATCTCCATCCTCCACAAACTTTCGTAGAATTTCAAAAGTCCTCTACCTATTTTTAGAAATTGTGTCTTTCCCCCAACTTTAGTTCTATTTCTGTTGTCCAGATCCGACCCCGAGTCAGTATAAAATCCACAAAAAATCTAAACTTCCACCAAATCTTGCATAAGATATATCCCCATCTTCCTCTCTTCGGCCTCTACAACTTTCATGAAGGGATCAAAGGCTGAATCGAAGTTCTACATCACGGTCAATGCCAACTCTCAGGAAAACTTTAATCTGCCCTGAGTTTTTAGATCCTTTGAGTCAGCAGCTTGAAAATTCGACAAAGGCCATCAACGGAAACTCAAATTTCTTTCTCTGGCCATAGATCGAAGGATTTCAAGTCAGCTTTCCATCGGTATCTCTTGTGCGTCGATCCGACGTCGGGAGTGACCGCAGCAGCGGATTTCGTCGGGACGCACAGGTCTGAAACAGCAGTTCAGATCCGTGGGCAGCAACTCCGACGAGTGAAGTTCGGAGCCGCCCGGCCTCCGACCGGCGAACCAGCGTACCGCCATCCCAGGGAGCGCCCCTCTAGGTGTCCCCACCACAGTGGTACCACCCCGGTCTCACACGGCCCCTCGGACCAGCACGTGGGTCCCACAGTCGTGAGTACGCGTGCCGCCGAAGCTCCACAAGAAGCTGCCCGTCAACCCGAACCCGTTACTCCCGGGTCCCATTGTGTCATCCTTTACCTCCCTACGTGGAGTGGGCATTCATATTCATTACTGTAATAATTGTTCCGGGAGTATCAGTTCGGCCGGGGTCGTCTTCCCCACGCCGAGAGCGTAGAGGTATCGTGTTCGCTCCTTACTCGGCACTTTGCTTAGTTCGTATATGCTTTATATGCCGCTGCTAGAGAGCATGATAGGGTAACTTATCTCGCTATTTATTGTTATTCACTGCTGCGAGCGAGAGAGAGATACCGTCCCGTGACCCGATCCAGGCACGAAAAGAGAGCCGACCACCCTAGCTCACTGCCGATTTTTCAACCGTTCACGTCCGACACTTCCCTCGCTAAGGGACGATCGCGAGTTTGCATAGAGTCCAAAGATCGCATTTCAATTGGAGTCGAGTCCGTGGTCTGTCCCGCATCAATTTGGTATCAGAGCGCCAGTTGAGTTTAGGGTGTTTAAAATAAAAAAATGTCATTTACGTCTAGTTATTGTCTAAGTCGGTCTAGGTTGCACGTGCATCCCATTAATCGGTATATCAAAAGGTGTTGTCCGAACGTTAGGCTATGCCTATCGGGAAGGCCGCACACTTGCGCAAGTGATCTTCGGATCGATTAACTCCGCCACGTACCGAGTCTTGGTTAAGTCTAGGTGCATCCTCTTTGCTTTTGTCCGTGTTTGCATTAGTCGGTGTCTCCGTGTGTCTTTGCATGCCCACTCGTAGCGGTACACAGTACTCACCCCCACCACCACCTATGGCGGATCTCCGAGCCCCTAGTCTCGATGCGTCGTCGGTGGCCGAAATGTTCCAAACCCTTATGGGGCAAATGCAAGGGTTGACTACACGTATGGATGGATTGGGTACATGCATGGATGCGTTGACTACACGGGTAGATCGGATGAACAGGTTGAGTACACGGATGAATGGCTTAGGCACCCGTCTGGAAGAAAGGATGAAGGCCTTAGAGGATAAGGCCGTCGAGTCGGACCAGTCCGTTCAGGGCCTGGTAGGGAGGGTTGCCACATTAGAGGGAGCCCCAGCCGAGGTACCCCGAGAGCCCCAGTTGAGGCACCCCCCCCCACCTACACATGGTCAACATGACCCGGTTCAGCAACCTGCTGTTCCACGGGATCAAGGGGTAGATGTTAGGAGGCGTCAATTCCCCGAGGTGCTAGACTATGAGTCAGAGGATGAAAATAGGGGATATGGACGTGACCGTCGTTTTCAACGACGGAACCGTGATGAGGATGAGCGGGCCCTCAGGACCGTTCGTGTCGACCCTCCCACTTTTGACGGGTCCTTAGACCCAAGGGTATATCTTGATTGGGAAGCCGGTATGGACCGATATTTTGAGTGGTTTGAGATGTCGGACCAACGGAAGGTCAAGTTTGCTAAGATGAAATTGGTAGGGCAAGGTCAAACCTTTTGGAGAACATGGAGAACCTGCTATTTCACCGTCATGAACCCCAGGTAGAAACGTGGGAGAGATGAGGTCCAAACTTAGGAAGAAGTACCTCCTGTCACTTACCGCCAGCGTCTCATAGACAGGTGGCAGAGTCTTACCCAAGGACATCGGTTCGTCTCCGAGTACATCGTCGAGTTCGATGAATACTACTTGCGATGTGACGCCACGGAGGAGGACTCCCTTACTGTCTCCCGATTTCGGCGTGGGCTACGACCGCACCTACGGTATGAACTTCTCCGCCGCAAGGTGGACAAGTTGGAGGATGCATACCAAGTTGCACTCGAGATGGAGCAATTCAAGGGAGAGTTTGAGTCTATCCAACGGTTGGGCCCCGTCCCTCTCCGTAGTGCCGATTCACGTAGCTCTTTAGGCCCATACCCGAGGGGTCCCCTGACTCGACCTCACGAGCCTACCCGTCAGGAGCACTACGCTCCGAGACTTCATCCTCCCCCGCCACGGGATCTACCTCCACCCTAGTCACAGGCACCCGTAGCTCGCCCCCTGGCACCCATTGCCCATTCTCTGGCACCAGCACCCCCACCCTTGTTGCCTACGGCACCTACAGCTCCACCTCTGTTGCCTACACCCCCTGCCCGTCGGGAGGATAAGGGTAAGGGCCCTCTTATCGGGTAGACCAGTAGGTCACGGGTGCAGTGTTTCCATTGTCATGGGTTTGGCCATATCGCCAACCAATGTCCCACTCGTGCCACACTAGCCCTAGGGGTTGGAGAAGCCTCGCCTTCTGGGCTTGTACATGTCAGCTACGAGGCCGACCCAGAACTAGCTGATGAGTACGAACGTCTGGAGGAGCTACCGACACTCAGGATGGGGCACTTGGATGATGGCCACCTGGTGGGTTGCATTAAGTCTAGGGTAATGCATGAGTCGGTTTGTTTCTTCTTTGTGTGGTTTGTTTTGTGTGGCTTATTTGTGTGGTTTGCATATGTATGTTAGTACATGGTGAGTCTGCATGTGTCTTGTGCAAGCTCATTGTCGGTCTCTTATGAGTGAGAGGCGAGTGGACTCGCTCGAGGAGTATGGGATCAGCTCGACATCCATGTCCCGGATCTAGTCACCTATAGGGGCCCAGCGGTGATTCTTAGTAAGTTTTCGAGCCTCCTCCCTCCCCTTGAGAGTGACCCCACCCCGGAGTGTTCCACCACTAGCCTCTTCCCATAGCAGCATGCACATATCGAGTGTATACGGAATGAGCAGGTGACGATCACTTGGAGTGGAGCGTACCCGCGCTACTTGGTACGGTGACGGATTCGCCGGAGCTATTCAAGCGGTCACCCCCTTTACTCGACGGGGTCGAGTTCTTCCCACCCGAGGAGAATTGATGGGGACATCGAAGCAAGACCGCTCATATTTTGTTTGCATTTATGTTCTGTTATATTTGTATGTATACCCTTGTGTTATATGGGTACATAATTGTAAGTCTTAGTGGGTTTTTGTGCAAAATGTCAGTAGGACCAGCAAGGGGGCCCTCACTCCTTTCTCATTGGTCCAAGTGGCACCATTTGGGTCCATGTGGGGCTGGCCAAAGTCCTAGGTGACATCTAGCATGTCAATTGACACATGGGGAGACAAGTGGTTTGAAATTTCAAAGGAGGCCACCTACCTTACCTACCTTGTCCCCTTGGTCAAGGGGGCGCCCCCCCCCCCCCCCCATTTTTATTTTTGAAAAAAATGCTATTAGAACTAATTAGTTCTATATCTTGTATACCCCTCCCAACCCTAGATCTGAGGGCATTAGTGGTCATTTTCCATTTATTATATAAGGCATGTAATTTTCATTTGTGTGAATTAATGAGTAGAAAAAATTGAATGTGCATTGGAGTAGATTTGTGCCCCCCCTCTCTCTCCTCTAGTTCCTTCCTCTTCCTTCAAGATTTCAGGGTGGAAACCCCTTCTATCTCAGCCCCTCTATCTCTAGATTCATCTCTGGTGCCGCCGCCGCCGTTCGTGCCGCCATCGAGCCGCCGTGAAGCCGCTTCCGAAGTGCTATCCAAGGTTCTTTTCTACTGGACAGAGGTTCACTCCGGGATTTTTAACTCCCAACTCTGACATCATCTGGAGTTGAGAATTTCAGGGTTGGTTCCCCACTTGATCCCCAACCTCCAGTAAAATTATCCCGTCATTTTACCTTCTTTTTATATTTTTTTATTTTTGTGTCTTTCTGTCTTCCTGATCTGTCCCTTTTCAGATCTGTGTAGCAGAAGCTTAGTTCTTCCCCCTTTCAACCCCCTTCTTGATTTTTTTTTGAATCTCCAAATTTATTGGAGGATCTGTCCACCATCTCCATCATCCACAAATTTTTGTAGAATTTCAAAATCCCTTTACCTATTTTTAGAAATTGTGTCTTTCCCCCAACTTCAGTTCTATTTCTACTGTCTAGATCCGACCCCGAGTCAGTATAAAATCTACAAAAAATCTAAACTTCCACCAAATCTTGCATAAGATATATCCCCGTCTTCCTCTCTTCGGCCTCTACAACTTTCATGAAGGGATCAAAGGCTGAATCGAAGTTCTACATCACGGTCAATGCCAACTCTCAGGAAAACTTTAATCTGCCCTGAGTTTTTAGATCCTTTGAGTCAGCATGTTGAAAATTTGACAAAGGCCATCAACGGGAAACTCAAATTTCTTTCCTCGGCCATAGATCGAAGGATTTCAAGTCAGCTTTCCATAGGTATCTCTTGTGCGTCGATCCGACGTCGGGAGTGACCGCAGCAGCGGATTTCGTCGGGACGCACAGGTCTGAAACAGCAGTTCAGATCCGTGGGCAGCAACTCCGATGAGTGAAGTTCGGAGCCGCCCGGCCTCCGACCGGCAAACCAGCGTACCGCCATCCCAGGGAGCGCCCCTCCAGGGGTCCCCACCACAGTGGTGCCACCCCGGTCTCACACGGCCCCTCGGACCAGCACGTGGGTCCCACGGTCGTGAGTACGCGTGCCACCCAAGCTCCACAAGAAGCTGCCCGTCAACCCGAACCCGCTACTCCCGGGTCCCATTGTGTCGCCCTTTACCTCCCTACGTGGAGTGGACATTCATATTCATTACTGTAATATTTGTGTAATAATTGTTCTGGGTGTATCAGTTCGGCCGAGGTCGTCTTCCCCACGCCGAGAGCGTGGAGGTATCGTGTTCGCTCCTTACTCGGCACTTTGCTTAGTTCGTATATGCTTTATATGCCGCTGCTAGAGAGCATGATAGGGTAACTTAGCTCGCTATTTATTATTATTCACTTCTGCGAGCGAGAGAGAGATACCGTCCCGTGACCCGATTCGGGCACGAAAAGAGAGCCGACCACCCTAGCTCACTGCCGATTTTTCAACCGTGCACGTCCGACGCTTCCCTTGCTAAGGGACGATCGTGAGTTTGCATAGAGTCCAAGGATCGCATTTCAATTGGAGTCGAGTTCGTGGTCCGTCCCGCATCAGTTGTGCAGGGTAGTTCAGTTTGTGTTTGATTTCAAGAGGGGGGGGCTTTCTGAGTTGAGCAGATCTCGGCGTGAAGGGGACTGTTTGTTCATTTATTCTTGTGTGCATTCGTTCTTAGTTCTTATCGTTCATATTCCTAGCGAAAATTGGGCAGCATCTCTCCCGGACTGAGGCTTGCCAGAGAAAAATAGAGGAACACCAAACAGATTGCTCCGAGGTGAACCTCAAAATGCAGACCTCACGGCGGTCCGATAACCCAGATGTGAGTCTGGAAAAGCTCGAGGACTAGCCTTTAAGAGCTCTCACGACTCACGGGTAATGATTCCTCAAGGCGGGACAAATGTGTGCCACGAAAGGCTATGAATGTTCATCCATCATACGGTTCCTTCGAAGACCATGCTATAGAGGAGCAGGCTTCGAAGCACCATGGGTGAGTAGAAGACAGGGAGAAAAAGGGGGATGGGGGCTAAAGCCAAGAACCGTGCTTGCCAACATACTTCCTTTTATTCATCCACAAGAAGGGGAAGATCGAAATACAGAAAGGGGATCTACCCTAGGGTAGAAGGAAATACATTTAGGGGGGACAAGAGGAGGAGATACATCAATGGGAGAGGGGGAACAGAGCACAAGCTCTTCCCCCCCCCCCCTGGGGCTCACCTCTCACTCTCCTCTCTTATCTTCACCTCTCCGGCACGGGGACGAAGCTTTTCTTCTCTTCGGGTGGCCTGCTCTTCTCTTCTTCTTTCTTCAATCGCCCCCCCGTTTTCTTCAATGGCCAGTCTCTTCCTTCCCTCTCTTCTTTTTTGTTTGTTGAACAGGCAGAGCATATATATAACCGGCTGCCCTTTCTTTGTTCGAATGGAAGAAACTCTCGCCACTTACTCTTGTTTGCCAGACGAACGGGATTGACATGCCGCGGTGTTGTCCGTTGATTTGCACAGTACGCTGACATTCGTCCAAGGATGGGACGTTCACGGGTTTGCCGAGAGATCTTCTAATGCTTCTCCACCGTGGATCCATGCCTTCACCGTTGATGCCACTACGCTGTCGAACGGAGGCGGAGACACGTCTTGATAGCATTGAATGCTATGCCCTTTCGAGTTTGCGTCCGAAGCCGACAGGAGAACAGAGTATCGGAGTATGAATGGGATGGCATTTGAGTTAAACCGATGCGGTGTTGTGCGCGCCGGATTAACAACATACAAAGGGGCACGCCGGTTTGCAGCCAAGAAAGGGGTGCGCGCCGGATTAAGGCCCCTTGGGGGGCGCGCCGATTTAAGGCTTGATGGAGGGGCGCGCCGGTTTAAGGCCCAAGCAAGGGCGTGCCAGTTTAAGTGCAGGCCGCACCGGTTTAGACTTTGTCTCAACTTTGGGGCTATTCGGACGGACGCTTGTCCTCCCGTATTGCTTTAGTTGTAATCCACCGCCTTCAAGGTGTTTGATTTGAAGCCTCCAAACCCCGATTCAGGACTTTGAGTAATTTCCGGCGCATGCTGAACATGTGTTCGAATTCCTGAGTTTCTTTTGATTCGGCCTTCGGCACCGCCAACTGAGGAGCCGGGGCTGTCCCTTCTGCCCGAGGGGCTTCCTTGTTGGGTGACGGAGCACCGGGGATATATTCGTCCTGCTTGGAGGAGGTATGGAGTTTATCCGGCCTTCCCGTCTTCGACTTGCTCTCGAGATGTTGAGACGCCCGTGCCGCAGGAACATTCTTTTTCTTCTCTCTTTTTTTTGACGTCCACAGGAGGTTCACCGAACCATGAAGAACAATCGACCGATTCTGACAGGGATCTCGCGCGTGTGAAGGGGAATCCAACATGACTCACACGTGGGACCTCCTCTAGGCCAGGTAAAATGTCTAAAATGCCCCTAACCCATTCCCTAACATGTGAGAAGGTTTTATGATGGTTCTAGAAGGGGTATGAAGGCCATTTGGCCCCCATTTCTCCCATATAAGCTCTTATTGCGAATTTGGGAGATTTTATCCAACACGAGAAAGAAAAGGCCTGGAGAGGAAGAAGGAGAAGAAGAAGAAGAAGAAGAAGAAGAGAGCTCGCCCCCTGCTGCCAAGAGGAGATCTACATCAATTTCAAGCGTCTTCATCCGTTCCGGATCGTGTTCAAGGCTCGATCTTCATCAGAGATCATCATCCGGTCATCCTCGCGGCTATTCGAGCATTGGGAAGATTCATCTTGAAGGGGAAATTCTATCTTGCTGAATTTTCTATTGATTGATCTGAAAATCATGTGTTATTTGATCTTGATTTGATAGAGCATACTTGTATTAACTGAGATATTTGAAGTGTGATGTCGGATTGTGCCGTGTGCACATTTGAGTGTGTCCATTTTATTGCGATTTACAGTGTGTGTCTGTGGGCTGCATTTCAACAGTGTGTGTGTGTTTTGGGGTTTGTCCCTGTGTGTGTGTGTTTTGAGGTTCGTCCCTGAAGTCCCGAGATTAAATGGCACCCAAGAGGGGGGGTGAATTGGGTGAAGGTAGAAATAATGAAACTTTTTCGCCTTTTCAAAAAATGTGTGACAAGAAGCTAACAAGAGAACCTGAAATAATTAAAGCCCACAGACAAAGCAAGTTTTATAAGGTGAAAAAGGATTATGCAGGATAAAAGAGAATAAAAATTGAACTAGACTAACACACTTACGATTTGCACAGAAGGAGAATAGAGGAAAAGGAACAAACCACACAGAGACAGCGATTTTAGGTGGTTCGGATGCCACAACGGCAACCTACGTCCATCCCTCACGGACAGTGAGGAACCACACACTATCTTGTAGGAAGTTACAAGATCAACCACACACAACACTCACACACTAGGAAGGAGGATTCCCACGAAGGTGTAGGAACACCTTAATACACACACACACCCCCAACCAAGAACACACAACCACACACACACACAGATCTAAGAGGATCCACACACTCTGGAATGCTTAAAGATTACAAGGATTACAGATGAAGCTTTTAGAGATCAAGAATGAATTCAAAACATAAGAGAAAGATCTTGATTTGCTCCCCCTTAGTGGATGATTGTATGCTTTGGATGCAGCTTGAATCCTTGGACTAATTTACACTTGATTGGATGAAGAAGGATGAAGAACTTTCCTCTCGAAGCACTGTTCACGTCTACAGTGCCAAATCCCTTCTCTTCCTCTTGGTAGCCTCCCTTTGATCTTCCTTGAGCATTAGGGTTTTCCAAACCCTCTTGTATAAGTTTTATAGGTTCTTGAATGGTCCAAAGACTCCCCCAGACCAGATCCACAATTTCTGGAGAGTTAGGTTGCTTAGGGATTAAACAATACCAAGAGAAAGACCATTTCTCGAAGTGACAAAAAGTCAACATTTGTTGGCAGCTCGAGGCTGGCAGTCAACCTACAAAGGCCAGCGGTCGACCACCATTGGCCGTCATGTAGCCATTTGGCTGCTGGGAGAATAGGTCGACCGCTAGCTCTTGGCGGTCGACCGCCAGCTTTCTCAGATTCCAGATTTCAATTCTGTTATTTTAGGTCGACCGCCAGGGGTCCACAGGTCGACCGCCAATCTTCAATCCTGCAAAAATCAAGTGTTAGCTCTCTTGAAGCTATCCATTTGTTCGATGATTGAAACGGGCTTGTGTATGAGTTGATTTTTGAATAAACCCATGGAAGAATTCATAACCACACAATTGACATGGGGTGAAAATTGAAGGTTTAAAGCATGAAGCTTTGCTTGAAAACAAGATACAAGGGAGAGAAATATCTTAGGTTTTGTTATCATCAAAAGTACTCAGATATGTTCAACAATCTCCCCCTTTTTGATGATGACAAAACCTAGGCAGTAGATTGCATTTTCACAAATGTGCTTTTGAAAGAGTTTTAGAAGCTTCGGCAATCACATATGAGATACGTGGAAATCCATCAAGTTGAATCTTCTAAACTCACGATTTGAAGGCATTCGAAATGCACATATCACCAAACATATCACTACCAACACAAGCATGTCAACGAATTCATACCAACCATTCAATACTTATTTGCCGTATTGACAAGAGGTGAGAAGGAAAGGAGCCAATCTTGTAACGTCAAAGAGTGCATTCTTCCATTCATTTTCATTTGATCCATACAAGGTACACTGAATGTAGAAGGGAGAAATGAGCTTGACACGCTAAGGAATGCAACCACTAATGCATACAATATGCTCAAACTACGATGCAAGAGATAGACAGGCATGCAAGCAGGCAAACACCAAACACACATAGCATATATATATATATATATATATAAGCCTAATAGCCTACTTCCCCCCCTTTGACATCAACAAAAAGGAGAGGGAGGGGATACAAAAAGTGGACAAAAGGGATACTAGAGACCCAAAAAGCAGCTACACAGCAGGGTGATCCTCAGCTTCCTCGCCATGAACACCATCCGGTGGACCATCACCATGGGGGGAACCAGCAGGAGCAGGAGCAGGAGGAGGAGGAAGACGATCCTCAAGGTTATGGAGAATGTCATCATAATGACGGAGCTGGTTACGGAGGGAAAGAAGGGTATGGTTGGTGGTGCGAAAGGCCTCACGGTTATCTTCATGGCTAGCAAAGAGAGTGGCTATGTGGAGAGAAAGATCATCCAGAGCAAGAGTGAAGGTATCCATTCATCCAGTCATGGTGTCCATAAAAGTATCCAAACGCCCAAGGGAGGAGTCAAGCCGAGTTTCCATGCCAAAAAGGCGCCTATCAAGAGCCTCATAGCCCCCCCAAGTGGAATGCCCAGCACCCTGAGTAGAAGACTCCCCATGAAAGTGCTGCGGTGGAGGAGGGAGATCCGCTGGAGGAGGCACATCTGCAGGCTGAACTGGTGCAGGTGCATTTTGGTTATCTTGCTGTGGGTCCGGCGCTTGTTCTTCTTCACTGCCAATTTCTTCCCCATAAACTGGGACAGCACTGCGAATTTCACCATTTTCATCCCTGTAATATCCCATATCGGAGAAAAGCTTATGCTCATTGTAAATGTCATCATGGCGGACTAGAACAGACTACTCATTCTCCAATGGGACCTCGACAAAGATGAACACTCCAGTGAGCTGAGAGGCATAGGGCAGGGATCGCCGTAAATGTGTACGGCATCGAGTTATCAATTGAGTCATGAGCCATCCCATATTAACCAATTCGCCATTCATAACATGACAGAACAGGAAACGGTGCACTTCGGTCACTTCATCTCGGCTGCCACGCTTGGGATAAATAAGTGTAGTAAACATGTGATGAATAACCCGTTGTAGTGCGGGAAAGTGGTTGGCATTCAGCTCAATGAGGTCACTCACACCACGAACAAAATCACAGCTCGTCATGGCAATAAAACTAGCCTCAACCTCACCATGCCCAAAAAGCATGTCTGCACCATGGGAGGAAACACCTAGGGCATTATGGAATAATTCTGCATTAATGCGGATCTCAATGCCTTGAACCATTGTATACAAGCTTCCATTTCTGTCAACCAAATTCCCATAGAACTGTTGTACTAGATAGGGATAGAAGCGATTGTATCTAGTGACAAAATCAAGCCACCCCGGTTGCATTGAAAAAACTGTAGAGATGTCGGGCAGGATTTCATTCAACTCTTGAAAATCAACAAGACGAGGCTCGATGATAGACCTCGGAGGTAACCTGCGTGCGGGAGGTTGTGGTGGAGGTGCAGCCGGAGCTTCACGTCTCTGAGCACCACGTTCCCCTTGGAGAAGACGCCGAGCACTCCTTCGAGGTGCCATTTTAGACTAGGAAACCCGCTGAAGAGAGTATCCTCTAGAGAGGTAGAACCTCTACCTTGGGATGGAGAGGGAGACACCGGGAAGAACTAAGAACACCGTCTCCACGCTCTGGAGCTCAAGGAAGGTTGGCACGAGTGCACGAACGCCGGCGAGGAGACATTCCGAAATGGAAACCAATCGACCGGATCGTGCTTGGGTAGAAACGGTGTGGGGTTTTTAGGGCTTGAAAGGTGGGAGGGAGATGTGCTAGAGTGGAGGTGGAATAAGGGAGAGAGAAGGGAGAGTGATAGAATGAGAAAGGGTGGAAGAAAACCCCCTTAAAGTAGGGTTCGGACGCGGTTGACCTAGGCCGGTTCGCCGGCGGCGGTCGACCGGCACGAAGCCAGCGGTCGACCGCTGGGACCTAAATCCCAAAAATGACCCTGAGAGAGAGGAAGAACCCCAGCTAGCCACTGCCGGAGATAGAAGTGGGCTCCATGACCCTTGGACTCCCCCATTTTCACAGATCATTCTTCTTTCCTTTTTTTTATTTCTTTTCTTTTGCTAACCCACGAATGATATCAAGCGTGAGTCGACTACGGAAACCTTTGAATGGAAACTGCTAAGAGCACTAGATCACTAGTCCACATTTATCTATCAAGGAATATTCAGTTGTAGAAAAATGTCAAGGAATGAGTGTATATAAATATAAGTACAGGCACACATGCTAGGTATAGTCATACACAATAAAATTGAACCACACACAATGCATGCATCTCACATGATCTACCCAACAAAAAGAGAAACAACCTAATGCAGACTTAAGTGCGTATGCCCTCACCCTTACACATGCCAAGTTCTCGCCTGATTTTATTGAATTGATCCTGATTTAGAGGTTTTGTGAAGATGTCAGCCAGTTGGTTAAGAGAATCAATGAACTTGAACTCAAAGACCCCTTTGCCTACATGATCTCTCAGAAAATGATGCCGAATGTCAATGTGTTTGATTCTGGAGTGTTGAACATGATTTTTGGATAGATTAATTGCACTAGTATTATCACAGAAGATCGGCACACAATCCACTTCAACATTCAAATCAAGCAATTGATTTTTGATCCAAAGTACTTGGGCTCCACAACTTCCGGCGGCTACATATTCAGCCTCGGCCGTTGAGAGAGCTACTGAATGTTGTTTCTTAGAGGCCCATGAAACAAGGCACCCGCCAAGAAACTGACAGTATCCACTTGTACTTTTATGATCTACAATGCATCCGGCGTAATCCGCATCGGTATACGCAATTAACTCAAAAGAACTACCAATGGGAAACCACAAGCCAAAATCAATAGTGTTAGATATCTGAAAATGCGTTTAACAGCTGATAAGTGAGATTCTTTAGGGCATGACTGGAAATGGGCACAGAGACATACACTGAATTGAATGTCAGGGCGGCATGCTGTAAGGTACAGTAGTGATCCGATCATACCTCGAAACAGTGTGGAATCTACTGTTTTACCATTTTCATCCTTATCCAGCTTTGTGGTGGTGGCCATGTGAGTTGATATGGGTTTTACTTCTGCCATCCCGTATTTCTTCAGCAATTCCATAGTATACTTTGCTTGATTTATAAACATTCCTTCCGAAGTTTGTTTCACCTGCAATCCAAGAAAGAAATTTAGCTCCCCCATTAAGCTCATCACGAATTCTCCTTGCATGGTATTTGCAAAATCCTCGCATAAGGCATTATCAGAAGCTCCAAAAATAATATCATCCACATACACTTGAACCACTAAAATGTCCTTATCTGATTTACTTGTGAAAAGTGTTTGATCAACCTTACCTCTCTTGAACCCATTTTCAGCAAGAAAAGAAGTAAGCCGTTCATACCATGCCCTTGGTGCTTGTTTTAGTCCGTACACGGCCTTTTGGAGCTTGTACACGTGTCGTGGATGTTTGGAATCTTCAAAACTTGGCGGCTGCTCGACAAAGACATCCTCCTTGATATAGCCGTTAAGAAATGCAGATTTAACATCCATTTGAAATAGTTTAAAGTTTAAAGAGCAAGCGTAGGACTGTAAGATTCGGACTGCTTCAAGTCTAGCAACTGGTGCAAAAGACTCATCAAAGTCAATTCCCATCTCCTGGCTGTATCCCTTGGCCACAAGCCGAGCCTTATTCCTCACAATCAATCCCGCATCATTTAGCTTGTTTCTAAAAACCCAGCGAGTTCCAATAGTAGGATGGTTCTTAGGACGCGGCACGAGAGTCCACACCTCGTTTCTTTCAAATTGATGCAGCTCTTCATGCATCGCCTGAATCCAGGATTCATCTTGAAGAGCTTCGTGGATGTCCTTGGGCTCTACTTGAGAGAGTAGGGCCATCAGGTCCTCCTGTTCAACCTGCCTTAGAGAGGACCTAGTTTTCACCCAATCCTCTAGATAACCTATAATGTTTACAGTTGGATGATCCTTTAGAAATGTGGAGGAGCTGGACAGATCAGGATGCTACACTTGTGGTTCTTGCAGTGTCTCAATTGTAGGATCCTCATCTTCCTCATTTTTAATTGAAGTTGCCTTCAATGGCTCATCATTGGCTTTAACATTCGATGAGTTCTTAGGGTCTTCATCTGCATCCAAGATAGAAGAAATTTGCTTTGTGAGTTTTGACTCGGATTCATCAAAAATAACATGAGGACTTTCTTCAACAACTAAAATCCTTTTATTGAATAATCGATAAGCTCTAGAATTGAGTGCATAACCTAGAAAAATTCCTTTATCACTCTTTTCATCAAACTTACCCAGATTAGACTTACCATTGTTCAAGATATAGCAGGGGCATCCAAAGGGTTTAAGATAAAAGATGTTTGGCTTCTTACCCTTGTAGAGCTCATATGGAGTTTTCTTCAGAATGGGCCTTACCATTGTCCTGTTGATGATGTAGCATGCGGTACTTACCGCTTCAGCCCAAAAATACTTGGGTAGAGAATTCTCACTGAGCATGGTCCGGGCCATGTCTATCAACGTTCTATTCTTTTGCTCTACTACTCCATTTTGCTGGGGCGTTCTAGGTGATGAAAAATTATGTGTGTACCCCTGCTCTTCACAGAACGTGCTGAATTCATGATTTTCAAATTCACCACCATGATCACTTTGGATTGTGGTGATGAGGTAACCCTTTTCATTCTGAATTTTTCTGCAAAACACTTGAAACTCCGTCACGGCATCACTTTTATTAGCTAAAAATAGCACCCATATGAATCTGGAGAAATCATCAACAATCACAAAGCCATATGATTTTCCTCCTAGGCTAGATGTTTTAGTAGGACCAAAAAGATCAAGATGCAACAGTTCTAATGGCCTAGCGGAAGAAACAATATTTTTTTTTTGAATGAGATTCGTGTTTGCTTGCCTTTCGTGCAAGCTTCACAGATATTATCGCTTTCAAATTTCAATTTGGGCAGACCTATCACCGAGTCATGTCTAGACAACTTAGAGATCACTCCAAAACTAGCATGACCTATTCTGCGGTGCCATAGCCATGCATTCTCATGGTTGTTAGCTACCAAACACACATTATCAACTGAAACATCATGAAGATCAATGGTGTACACATTGTTGCTCCTTTTACCAATGAATTTGATTTCATTTGAATTTTTGCACATGACAAAACAGTGAGTCATATCAAAAACAATCTTAAAACCCTTATCACATAATTGACTTATGCTCAACAAATTATGATTCAAACCTTTCACCAGAAGGACATTTTCAATCAGAGTTTCAGAATTCTTACCTATGTCTCCAACTCCGATTATTTTACCTTTGTCCTTCCCGCCAAAAGCAACTAAGCCTCCTTCTTTTTCTTACAGCTTGGAGAACACTTTCTTGTCCCCTGTCATATGCCTTGAGCAACCGCTGTCTAGATACCATTTGCTCCCCCTGGCTTCAAGACATATCTGCAAGAAGAAAAATTCTCATGCAATTATTTTTGGTACCCAAACCAGTTTGGGTCCATAGGAGTTAGTCCAACTTCTTACGGGTGTTCTCTTCGTCCATGGAACATGATAGTTAGGTGTGCTTTGTCTAAACCAGCAGTTGGAAATCATATGGTCAAATCTACCACAATGAAAGCAGTTAGCATGTGAAAAAGTTCTTTGATATCTGTGTGGTTTAGGCTGAGCATGTTGAGGTTTAGAGTTAGAACATGAAGTATGATTATCGTCCTTTCCATGAATAAAGGATGTGGTGATCTTATGCTCAAATGATTTTTTGTTTTGAGGTGTGTACCCCAAGCCTTCCTTTTGGAAGTTGACTTTAACCCCCAATAGGTTATCCATGTTTTGTTTCCCCTTAACAAACTTAGTCAAGGTGAACTGAAGCTCAGCAACTCTTTCACCCAAAATCCCATTTCTCCTTTCGAGTTCTGAATTAGTGGATTTTAGAGTTTGTTCTTCAATTTTGATCCTTTCACATGCTTCCTCCATTTCACCCTTGTAGAGCTCATATGGAGTTTTCTTCAGAATGGGCCTTACCATTGTCCTGTTGATGATGTAGCATGCGGTACTTACCGCTTCAGCCCAAAAATACTTGGGTAGAGAATTCTCACTGAGCATGGTCCGGGCCATGTCTATCAACGTTCTATTCTTTTGCTCTACTACTCCATTTTGCTGGGGCGTTCTAGGTGATGAAAAATTATGTGTGTACCCCTGCTCTTCACAGAACGTGCTGAATTCATGATTTTCAAATTCACCACCATGATCACTTTGGATTGTGGTGATGAGGTAACCCTTTTCATTCTGAATTTTTCTGCAAAACACTTGAAACTCCGTCACGGCATCACTTTTATTAGCTAAAAATAGCACCCATATGAATCTGGAGAAATCATCAACAATCACAAAGCCATATGATTTTCCTCCTAGGCTAGATGTTTTAGTAGGACCAAAAAGATCAAGATGCAACAGTTCTAATGGCCTAGCGGAAGAAACAATATTTTTTTTTTGAATGAGATTCGTGTTTGCTTGCCTTTCGTGCAAGCTTCACAGATATTATCGCTTTCAAATTTCAATTTGGGCAGACCTATCACCGAGTCATGTCTAGACAACTTAGAGATCACTCCAAAACTAGCATGACCTATTCTGCGGTGCCATAGCCATGCATTCTCATGGTTGTTAGCTACCAAACACACATTATCAACTGAAACATCATGAAGATCAATGGTGTACACATTGTTGCTCCTTTTACCAATGAATTTGATTTCATTTGAATTTTTGCACATGACAAAACAGTGAGTCATATCAAAAACAATCTTAAAACCCTTATCACATAATTGACTTATGCTCAACAAATTATGATTCAAACCTTTCACCAGAAGGACATTTTCAATCAGAGTTTCAGAATTCTTACCTATGTCTCCAACTCCGATTATTTTACCTTTGTCCTTCCCGCCAAAAGCAACTAAGCCTCCTTCTTTTTCTTACAGCTTGGAGAACACTTTCTTGTCCCCTGTCATATGCCTTGAGCAACCGCTGTCTAGATACCATTTGCTCCCCCTGGCTTCAAGACATATCTGCAAGAAGAAAAATTCTCATGCAATTATTTTTGGTACCCAAACCAGTTTGGGTCCATAGGAGTTAGTCCAACTTCTTACGGGTGTTCTCTTCGTCCATGGAACATGATAGTTAGGTGTGCTTTGTCTAAACCAGCAGTTGGAAATCATATGGTCAAATCTACCACAATGAAAGCAGTTAGCATGTGAAAAAGTTCTTTGATATCTGTGTGGTTTAGGCTGAGCATGTTGAGGTTTAGAGTTAGAACATGAAGTATGATTATCGTCCTTTCCATGAATAAAGGATGTGGTGATCTTATGCTCAAATGATTTTTTGTTTTGAGGTGTGTACCCCAAGCCTTCCTTTTGGAAGTTGACTTTAACCCCCAATAGGTTATCCATGTTTTGTTTCCCCTTAACAAACTTAGTCAAGGTGAACTGAAGCTCAGCAACTCTTTCACCCAAAATCCCATTTCTCCTTTCGAGTTCTGAATTAGTGGATTTTAGAGTTTGTTCTTCAATTTTGATCCTTTCACATGCTTCCTCCATTTCAGTTATTTTGCATGATAGTTCCTTTTTGGTTTTATCACAGTCTGAGATTATTTGCAGTAGACTTTCCTTTTCTTCAGAAGCCTCAAACCATTCCTGTTCCAGTTTCTCAAATTTGGCAAAGATATCTTCACGTGATGAATCATCAAGTTTCTTTTTAAGAGCTTTATTTTCAGATCTGACTTTCTTGTACTTAGTGTACAACTTTTCATATTCAGATTCCCATTGTTCATTGGAAATGAATTCAGGGTTAGAATTTACCTCCGTGGATTCATCCTCATGTGCCATGAGGCACAAGCTTTCCACAAGTTCTTGAATCTCTTCATCAGATGGTTCATCTTCTTTGTCGCTCCAAGTGGCGACCATGGCTTTGGGTTTATTGAAGTTATCCTTCTTGAATTTCTTCTTTAGATCTGGACATTCACCTCTCATGTGTCCAGGCTTCTTACATTCGTAGCATATGATGTTACTTGGCTTGCTCGATTCGCCTTTAATCTGCGTGGGCCTTCTTTGCCCTTTTCTAAAATTTCTTTGAAAGTTTCTCTTCTTCCTTAGAAATTTTCTCACTTGGCGAGTTATCATCGCCAATTCTTCCTCTTCATTGCTTCCGTCACTTGATTCACCTTCTTGAAATTCGTCATCAGATTGATGAGCTTTCAGTCCAATGACCTTTTTCTTTTTGATGTATTCATCAACTATTCTCTTTATATTTATCTCATAGGTCATGAGTGACCCTATGAGTTCATCCAAAGTAAGAGTTGACAGGTTCTTTGAGTCTTCAATAACCGTGGCCTTTGTGTGCCAAGCTGACGGTAGGGACCTTAACACCTTCCTCACAAGGTCAGAATTTGAGTATTCCTTCCCGAGACTTTTGAGACCAGTTGTGATCTCTGTTAGCCTTGCAAACATCTCGGAGATGGTTTCTTCAGGTTTCATTTTGAATAGCTCATAGTCAGTGACTAGGAGATTTGCCTTGGTTTCCTTGACCTATGACGTTCCCTCGTATATGAGTCGCAGCTTGTCCCACATTTCTTTGGCTGAGCTACACATAGAAATACAAGAGAATTCATTAGGGTGTATCGCACATTGTATAATATTCATGGCATTAAAATTAGCAGTGCATTTCTTAATTTCCTCGGGTGTCCATTTTTCTTCATCAGCCCCGAGTTTATGAGGACCCTTGTCCACAACTCTCCAAACCTCGTACTCTTGAGTCCTTAGAAAAACATGCATTCTATTTTTCTAGTAGGAGTAGTTGGAACCGTCAAAAAACGGAGGACGGTTGATGGAATGACCCTCGGGTACCATACCCTTGTTTGCCATTTAATCGGATCTTGCTCTAGATCGCTAGATCTCTGAAAGGAAGAGCCTTGGCTCTGATACCAATTGAAGTCCCGAGATTAAATGGCACCCAAGAGGGGGGGTGAATTGGGTGAAGGTAGAAATAATGAAACTTTTTCGCCTTTTCAAAAAATGTGTGACAAGAAGCTAACAAGAGAACCTGAAATAATTAAAGCCCACAGACAAAGTAAGTTTTATAAGGTGAAAAAGGATTATGCAAGATAAAAGAGAATAAAAACTGAACTAGACTAACACACTTACGATTTGCACAGAAGGAGGATAGAGGAAAAGGAACAAACCACACAAAGACAGCGATTCTAGGTGGCTTGGATGCCACAACGGCAACCTACGTCCACCCCTCACGGACAGTGAGGAACCACACACTATCTTGTAGGAAGTTACAAGATCAACCACACACAACACTCACACACTAGGAAGGAGGATTCCCACGAAGGTGTAGGAACACCTTAATACACACACACACCCCCAACCAAGAACACACAACCACACACACACACAGATCTAAGAGGATCCACACACTCTGGAATGCTTAAAGATTACAAGGATTACAGATGAAGCTTTTAGAGATCAAGAATGAATTCAAAACATAAGAGAAAGATCTTGATTTGCTCCCCCTTAGTGGATGATTGTATGCTTTGGATGGAGCTTGAATCCTTAGACTGATTTACACTTGATTGGATGAAGAAGGATGAAGAACTTTCCTCTCGGAGCACTGTTCACGTCTACAGTGCCAAATCCCTTCTCTTCCTCTTGGCAGCCTCCCTTTGATCTTCCTTGAGCATTAGGGTTTTCCAAACCCTCTTGTATAAGTTTTATAGGTTCTTGAATGGTCCAAAGACTCCCCCAGACCAGATCCACAATTTCTGGAGAGTTAGGTTGCTTAGGGATTAAACAATACCAAGAGAAAGACCATTTCTCGAAGTGACAAAAAGTCAACATTTGTTGGCAGCTCGAGGCTGGCGGTCGACCTACAAAGGCCAGCGGTCGACCGCCAGTGGCCGTCCTGTAGCCATTTGGCTGCTGGGAGAATAGGTCGACCGCTAGCTCCTGGCGGTCGACCGCCAGCTTTCTCAGATTCCAGATTGCAATTCTGTTATTTTAGGTCGACCGCCAGGGGTCCACAGGTCGACCGCCAATCTTCAATCCTGCAAAAATCAAGTGTTAGCTCTCTTGAAGCTATCCATTTGTTCGATGATTGAAACGGGCTTGTGTATGAGTTGATTTTTGAATAAACCCATGGAAGAATTCATAACCACACAATTGACATGGGGTGAAAATTGAAGGTTTAAAGCATGAAGCTTTGCTTGAAAACAAGATACAAGGGAGAGAAATATCTTAGGTTTTGTTATCATCAAAATCACTCGGATATGTTCAACAGTCCCCGTGTGTGTGTTTGGGGGTTTGTCCACGTGTGTGGTGCTGCGATTGTAGCGTCGTAAGCCTCACCGGGTTTTGGTGAGGGGTGGACGTAGGGAGCCCAGTTGTGGTCCCGAACCACCTTAAAAATCGTTGTGCCTTTGTGTGGTTTGCCTGCGTGATTGTTCCATTTCATCTACCTCCATTCACAAGTTATTTGTTGAATGTTATCTGATTGTTGAGCTTGAATACAATTCAGAAAGATTTATATCTTGTGAAGATTCCGTTGTGTGCTCAATCTGAGTTTCAACTAGTTAATTTTTAAATAGGGAGAAATCAATTCACCCCCCCCCCCCACCCTCGAGATTGTGTTTACACTAAGGGACTGTGGACGCACTAAAATTTTGAAAGAATCGGTTCGTTTGTTGATCGGGGTTAATTCGTTTATTTAGTGCAAGGGCGTGCCAGGCACAAAGTGATGATCTATTTGGACTTCATGGAAGCCCATGGTGCACGCGATCTGACTAATTAGATAATTGTGTAGTTTGAGTCTGGACCAAAACTCACCGTGCCATAAAGGTCACGACGTTATTTACATCCCCCATACGGGGGAACACCCTTGATTGATTGTCGAGAATAAGGGCCCTACGGCCTAAAATTCATGGTAATAAAGCGAGAACAAAGATCTCGGATAGTGTTTAAACAAACCCGCATTGGGGCGTAAAATGTTCATAGATACGTATATGTTGGTCACTCACGGACTATTTCATGTTCGGACGGAAGTCCGCATTAGTAGCGTCGAAGACGATGATAAAACCATACGGATGTCTGCCATAGGTACGGCAAGTTTAATGTGGATGTGGGATCGGATCCCGATAGAACTGGGTGAAGCTGATGAACTATCAGCCCAAGATGTGCCCGGATCATGACTATGTCGGGGGTTCCGAGGTCCACGTCCGATACCATGGGACATCATTACTTTTCACTTCACGCATGATGGGAATCGACGCCGAGCATGTATATTTACTATTGCATTTATATCCTTTAGTTTATTTTTATATCCACGAGAAAGTATATGCGCAATTGTACGGCTTTATAAGCTAATGTGTCATTCCCACGGATTGTTTGGGTTTCTTTGTAATTTGTCAGTAGGACCAGCAAGGGGGCCCTCAGCCCTTTCCCATTGGTCCATGTCACTCATGTGAGGCTGGTCAATCATCCTAGGTGGCCATCTAGAAGGGTTGAATGTCAAATGCCACATGGGTAGACAAGTGGTTAAATTGGTCCAAGGTAGTTCACCTACCTTCACCTACCCATTCAACCCTTACATATGGTCAAGGGGGCGCCCCATTCCACTAGGCATATTTTAATATTTTTTGTGTGTTTATCACACTTAATCCCAGCCTTTCATCCCCCATCCCTAGATCCAAGGGTGTACAATTGATTAGATACATAGCATATAAGAGGTTGTATTTTCCATTTGTTAGCATTAATGAAGAGAAAATTGTTAGAAAATCAAGAGTGTTCTTGAGCCCCCCCTCTCTCCCTCTGGTTTCTCTCCTCCAACCTCCAGTTCTAGAGTGATTTCTATCTCCTATCCCCTCCCCTCTATCTCCGGTGATCATCTGTGCCGCCACCGCCGCCGTTCGTGCCGCCGTGAAACCGTCTTCGGTGTTCTGTCCTGCTAGACAAAGGTGTCTTCCCGAAATTCCTTCTACCAGCCACGGCCTCTTCGTGGTCTGCAATTTTTATGGTGTGTTCTTCCCTTGTATCCCAAGCTCCACCTAAATTTTCACGCCCAAATTCCATCGTTTAGTATTTTCCCATTTTCGTGCATCTTTCATTCCTAGTTCTATTTTATCTCTGTCTTCAGTGACAGTAGCCCTGTGTTTCCCACCTCCGGCCATCTTTTTAATTTGTACAAACCCTCCCAATTTTACTGGGAGTTCTGTCCATCACCCCCTACATCTACAAATTTTCTTACTTTTTTATCAGCCTTCTATCTATTTTTAAAAATCCGTGCTCTTCCTCAGATACATTGTTGTCAGTCAGATCCCAGATCCGACCACCCTCCACTTCCAAAATCAGAACAAATCACCACCACCTCCAAATCCAGATCCAAAAATATTCCTGGTTTCCTCACTTGATTTCCTACTACTTTTATGAACAAGTCGAAGTCTGAATCCGAGGTCTTCATATCGGTCAACGGCAGTTCTCAGAGAATAGCCCTGCAGATCTGAGAGTTCAGACACTGTACAACAGTAACCTTTAAAATTCGCCAATAAGAAGTACATGCTTGATTATTTTTCTATAACCCCCTTGGGTTGAAGCCCTTCGAAGCATCTTTCCAACGGCGCTAGTTTCGTCGCATTCCGACGTCAGGGCTGATCGCAGTGTCCGTTCTCGCCGGAGCGCGCGCCATAAAACAGAACCGGCAGATCCGTGGCCGGTTATTCCGACCGGTGCCGATCGGAGCCGCCCGGCCTCCGGCCGGCGAACCAGCGTGCCGCCAGCCCAGGGAACATTTCCACAAGTGTCCCCAGCACAGTGGTGACATCGAGTCCCGCACGGTCCCTCCGGATAGCGCGTGGGCCCCACAGCCACAAGTTCGGGTGTTGCCGAATCAACGCGAGAAGCCGCCCGTCAACCCGAATTCGGTCCTCCCGGGCCCAGTTGTGTAGCCCTTTACCTCCCTGCGTGGAGTGTGAGATATTTCATTACTGTCATCATTGTGTAATATTTATCCGGGAGTACGAGTTTCGGCCGGGTCCGTCGTCCCCACGCCGAGCGCGTGGAGGTATCGTCCTCGCTCCTTACTTGGCATTTTGCTTAATTTCATATATGCTTGTTTATGCCGCTACTAGAGAGCATGTGTAGGGATATCTAGCTCGCTTTATCTAGTCATTACCGCTGCTGCGAGAGAGTGCGACACCGACCCGTGACCCGATCCGGGCACACGAGAGAGCCGATCACCCTAGCTCATTGTCGGTTTCTCAACCGCGCACGTCCGACGCTTCCCTCGTTAAGGGACAGTCACGAGCTTGTCGTGTCCGTGGTCTCGTCCCGCATCAATTTGGTATCAGAGCGAGTTTGAGTCTAGGGTGTCCAAAACAAAAAAAAAGAGTGTCATTTAAGTCTAAGTGTCTAAGTCGGTCTTAGGAGTTGCATTTGCATACCATTAATCGATATATAAAAAGGTGTTGTCCGAACGTTAGGCTACGCCTATCAGGAAGGCCGCACACTTGCGCGAGTGATTTCGGATCGATTAACTCCGCCACGTACCGAGTCTTGGTGTCTTGTCCTTAGTGTGCATGCATCCCAAATCGTGCATAGTCGGTCTAGTGTCTTGTCCAAATAGCCTTGCATACCCATTCCTAGGGATCCATTCCCACCTTTTCGGCACCAATGGACAACCCATGTCGACCCGTCCAAGGTGATAGGTCCGTGTCCGAGTACATCCGGGACTATGATAAGTACCGGTTGGAATATGGCTTGGGAGAGGAGAGCACCACGACCGCATTTCAGTTCCGGAGAGATTTACGGTTTCACTTCCAACTTGAATGTCTTGTCCGCGACGCGTTCTCGCTGGCGCAATCTTATAAGGTCGCTCTAGAGGTCGAGCCCTTTGAGTCTCATTTTTCTCGCTCTAGAGGTCGAACCCTTTGGCAAACATCTACCTCCCAACCGAGTCCCGAGCCGATCGGACTACCTAACCCAATTCCTTCACCACCCGAGAGTGCTCCATTGTCACCCTCACCTTCCGATCTTAATTCGGAACCCTCTCATTTGGAGCCACCCAAGCCCCAGCCACCCGTGTTTCTAACGGGTACGCTTTTCATAGCCGAGCCGCTTCTTAGTTGGCTCAAGGATGGCTTGGTCCCACCTCCCTTCCCACCTATGGACCCCATCCTCCCTTTAGTGCCGGTGAATTCCTCCATACCACATTTCGATCTAGTCACCATGTTGACACGTTGGATGATCTTGTCATGGGATTAGATTCACAATGGAAGTTGACGCACCTACTGGCCCGAGGCTTTGACCAACCCGCTAGTCTTAGCTTCACTCATCCGGCCTTAGGGTCATTACCTCCGTGTGCACCGTGGGGTGTGTCACCACGGAGATTCTTCTACTCCTCCCGATGCCGGCCGAGTCTGACTTCTTTCTCTTTTGCCCAAGGGAGGAGTCCTATTTTCTACACATGTCCGTCGTCCCACCGCTCACAATGTATGACGGTGATTATGAATTCTTAAATTGGGACCGAGTCATGGGAGAATCCACTTCATGGGGTCATACCTTCTTCGACCCTTTTGACCCCTTCACTAGTAACCTCCCGAGCTTTCATACTCACTCCACCTCTTCCGCGGAGTTCACTATCCCACCTTTTCCACTCGGGCCAAGCAAACTCCACATAGCCATAGGTCCGAACCTTCATATGGGGGTAATGAAAACTTTGGTTTCTCCGATCCATCCAAACCACTCGCACCTCCCGAACTTCCCGCATCCAAGCCCAATGTCCATGATTGGTGCATCGTAGGGTGTCTAGGAGTTCCCCATGACGTCAACCTCCGGTTACGTCAAATGCATGCATGGCACACGTTCGGGTGTCCTGGTCCGCCGTCATCCATGTACGGGTCGACTAACATTAGGTGTGTCTAGGGTCATAGATGAGTCCGTGTGTTTTCTTTGTGTGGTTTGTTTGCATGGTTTGTGTGTCGTTTGTTTGTCTGCATGTGTCTTGTGTCAGCTCGTTGTCATTCTCTTATGATTAAGAGGCGATTGGACTCATTCGATGAGTATGGGATCGGTTCTACATCTATACCCGGATCAGTCACCTACAGGGACTCAGCGGTGATTCCTAGTGAGTCTTCGAGCTGCTTCCTTCCCTTTGAGAGTGCCCCACTCGGAGTATCCACCTCTAGCCCATGGCAACTTGCGCATATCGAGTATATATAGAATGAGCAGGTAACGGTCACTTGGAGTGGAGCATACCCGCGTTACTTGGCACGGTGACGGATCCACCGGAGTACTCGAGCATCCATACCCCTACTCAACGGGGTCGAGTTCCTCCCACCCGGGGAGAGTTGATGGGAATCGACGCCGAGCATGTACATTTACTATTGCATTTATATCCTTTAGTTTATTTTTATATCCACGGGAAAGTATATGCGCAATTGTACGGCTTTATAAGCCAATGCGTCATTCCCACGGATTGTTTGGATTTCTTTGTAATTTGTCAGTAGGACCAGCAAGGGGGCCCTCAGCCCTTTCCCATTGGTCCATGTCACTCATGTGGGGCTGGTCAACCATCCTAGGTGGCCATCTAGAAGGGTTGAATGTCAAATGCCACATGGGTAGACAAGTGGTTAAATTGGTCCAAGGTAGGTCACCTACCTTCACCTACCCATTCAACCCTTACATATGGTCAAGGGGGCGCCCCATTCCACTAGGCATATTTTAATATTTTTTGTGTGTTTATCACACTTAATCCCAGCCTTTCATCCCCCATCCCTAGATCCAAGGGTGTACAATTGATTAGATACATAGCATATAAAAGGTTGTATTTTCCATTTGTTAGCATTAATGAAGAGAAAATTGTTGGAAAATCAAGAGTGTTCTTGAGCCCCCCCTCTCTCCCTCTGGTTTCGCTCCTCCAACCTCCAGTTCTAGAGTGATTTATATCTTCTATCCCCTCCCCTCTATCTCTGGTGATAATCTGTGCCGCCACCGCCGCCGTTCGTGCCGCCTTCGAGCCGCCGCGAAACCGTCTTCGGTATTCTGTCCTACTAGATAGAGGTGTCTTCCCAAAATTCCTTCTACCAGCCACGGCCTCTTCGTGGTCTGAAATTTTTATGGTGTGTTCTTCCCTTGTATCCCAAGCTCCACCTAACTTTTCACGCCCAAATTCCATCGTTTAGTTTTTTCCTATTTTCGTTCATCTTTCATTCCTAGTTCTATTTTGTCTCTGTCTATAGTGACAGTAGCCTTGTGTTTCCCACCTCCGGCCATCTTTTTAATTTTTTCAAACCCTCCCAATTTTACTGGGAGTTCTTTCCATCACCCCCTACATCTACAAATTTTCTTACTTTTTTATCAGCCTTCTATCTATTTTTAGAAATTCGTGTTCTTCCTCAGATACAGTGTTGTCAATCAGATCCCAGATCCGACCACCCTCCACTTCCAAAATCAGAACAAATCACCACTACCTCCAAATCCAGATCCAAAAATATTCCTGGTTTCCTCACTTGATTTCCTACTACTTTCATGAACAAGTCGAAGTCTGAATCCGAGGTCTTCATATCGGTCAACGGCAGTTCTCAGAGAACAGCCCTGCAGATCTGAGAGTTCAGACACTGTACAACAGCAACCTTCAAAATTCGCCAATCAGAAGTACAGGCTTGATTATTTTTCTGTAATCCCCTTGGGTTTAAGCCCTTCGAAGCATCTTTCCAACGGCGCCAGTTTCGTCGCATTCCGACGTCGGGGCTGATCGCAGCATCCGTTCTCGCCGGAGCGCGCGCCATAAAACAGAACCGGCAGATCCGTTGCCGGTTATTCCGACCGGTGCCGATCGGAGCCGCCCGGCCTCCGGCCGGCGAACCAGCGTGCCGCCAGCCCAGGGAACACTTCCACAAGTGTCCCCAGCACAGTGGTGACATCGAGTCCCGCACGGTCCCTCCGGATAGCGCGTGGGCCCCACAGCCACAAGTTCGGGTGTTGCCGAATCAACGCGAGAAGCCGCCCGTCAACCCGAATTCGGTCCTCCCGGGCCCAGTTGTGTAGCCCTTTACCTCCCTGCGTGGAGTGGGAGATATTTCATTGCTGTCATCATTGTGTAATATTTATCCCGGGAGTACGAGTTTCGGCCGGGTCCGTCGTCCCCACGCCGAGCGCGTGGAGGTATCGTCCTCGCTCCTTACTTAGCATTTTGCTTAATTTCATATATGCTTGTTTATACTGCTGCTAGAGAGCATGTGTAGGGATATCTAGCTCGCTTTATATAGTCATTACCGCTGCTGCGAGAGAGTGCGACACCGTCCCGTGACCCGATCCGGGCACACTAGAGAGCCGATCACCCTAGCTCATTGTCGGTTTCTCAACCGCGCACGTCCGACGCTTCTCTCGTTAAGGGACAGTCACGAGCTTGTCGTGTCCGTGGTCTCGTCCCGCATCAACGCACAGTCCGGGGGAGCGAATTGTCAAGTGTGAAGCTCGAACTTGCCAACGTACGCCCTCGCCCTTTCCCGACCTGCCCGGTCAGGTCGTGGGGTCGGTAATGGCAATTTGAAAAGACTACTAAAATATAAAAATTGGCAAAAAAAATAGTGAGGAGGTTCAATGAGTGACTAATCTAACATTTGAAACTGTAGTAGTTGTGAACGCGTCACGTGGTGGAAAGAGAGAGAGATGGGATTTTTCGCTCTCTTTAATAAAAAGAAAATAAAAATGAAAAATGAAAACGCACACTATGGAGAATATAGAAAGATGGTGGACAGTACGACCTAAAGGCGAGACTGTAGTGAAGACATGGAGGACCTAGACTTACCGAACTTCTGGTACGTGGCGGAGATAGGGATCCGAAGACCCTCTCGCGCAAGCTGAACCCCTTCCCAGTAGGCGTGACCTACCGTTTCGAGAGTAGCTTTTTAGATACCGGGTGCGTGTTCCGGGACCATACGTAGTAGAAGTTGGCACGAACGGTGAATGGGAGACACACAGCGTGGACACAGAAATTAGAACGGCATTTCACTCCTCATAGGATTATAACCACGATATAAACAAATGCACACCACCGCATGACATTGGTCTTTACGGGGTTTAACAACGATATAGAAATATAAGCAGTAATGAATATGGGTATATATAGAAACCACCGCGATACGTTGGTCTTTGCGGGATTTTTATGGAAATATAAAGAATAAATATAAGTATATACATAAATCACCGTGAGACATTGGTCTTTGCGGGATTTTTACTGCAGTATAAATATTAATAAACATAAATATATACAGAAACCACCGCGAGACATTGGTCTTCGCGGGATTTTTATAGAAATATGAATATTAATAAATATAAATATATAAAAGACCACCGCGAGGTATTATTCTCCGCGGGGTTTTTACTATAATATAAATATATGTAACGAGAAATAAAAATGGGATTAAATGAACCGCCGCGAGATGTCACTCTCCGCGGGATTTTAAGGCGATGATAGGGAGATGCTGAAATTAAACAGTCAGGGGTTAGGATGTTAGAGTGCAGAAGTTAAATTACTGAAATGAAAATGGTCGCGGGAGGTGACCCACCGCACCAGTTAGAGTTAGAAGTTAACGTATAGAAATTAAATGACAGAAAGAAAACGGTAGCGGGAGGTGACCCACCGCTACCAGTTACGAGTTAGGGGTATAGAAAATAAAATACAGAAATTAAAACAGTAGCGGGAGGAAACCCACCGCTACCAGTTAGGAGTTAGAGGTTAGATGTACAGAAATTAAAGTGCGGAATTAAAACAGTAGCGGGAGGAAACCCACCGCTACCAGTTAAGAGTTAGGGGTTAGATGTACAAAAAATAAAATGTAAAATTAAAACGGTAGCGGGAGGTGACCCACCGCTACCAGTTAGGAGTTTGAGGTTAAATGTACAGAAATAAAATGTTAAAGGGTTAATGTACAGAAAATAAAATGTTAGGAGTTAAATAAGGGCGGGGAACCGCCGCAGGGAATGATCCTCCGCGCGGGTGAGGACAAGAACACAAGAGCAACCACTGCGGGAAACGACTCTCCGCAGGTGTTATTAACACAAAGAAAGTTAAAATGAAGGGCGCGTTTTCATATTGTGATCGCCAGGGGCTAGGGGGCCCCGAATTAAGAGATCGCTTCGCCTCAGAGAGGGGATAACGTGGACTCCTTCTTCCTCTTCTTTCGACAGGCCGAAGAAGAGGGCATTTTAACTGGTTACCCCTACATAAGGAACAAACAAAGAAAAATAACTAAATGAGGATGACGATGGTGTAGTACCAATTCTCTAGAACATGATGCTGAAAATAACATAAACGAACACGCACCTTGTTGGTGGTGTTTAAAACCCCTTTTAGAACTAAAGGGTGGAGGAATGATATGATGGAATGCACAACAAAATATTCTCAATGAGAGGATAGTATTACAAACTGAATGGTGAGTGATGCATGCAAAAGAACTAACAAATCGAACATAATATAAAAGGAGAGAAAAGATTATTGGTAGGTGCCGATGACGGGCTTTGGACGAAGCATCAGTAACACGAGCACAGCACGACCGAAGGCCTTCAAAATGGACTTCATAAACTACTTAAATGGGGAACACAAACACACATGTATGGTAGATATATATAGTTATATATGTATATACATGATGGGAAAAGATATAGAGTTAGATATAAGAAAGTATAATGAAAAGAAATATATAACTATACATATATATGTGATGAGGAGGTTATTTATGGTTAAAAATATACATATATATAGAGATATATAAATAGAAGAAAGAATGAGAGAAAAGGACTCTCCTTTCTTTTGCTTTTTTAGCCTTTTTATTTTTTTTAATTTAAAAGAAAGAAAATAGAAGACTAATAGAAGATAAAATACCAAACTATAAAAGGTAGAATATGAAATATATATAATATATATATTTATATGTGGGAGAGAGAGAGAGAAGTGGGAAGAACGAGAGAGGAAGAGGGAGGGAGAGGAGAGATGCGAAAGAAAGAGAGAGAGAGAGGGAGTAAGAGAGAGGGAGTAAGGGAGAGGGAGAGAGTGAAAGAAGAAAGGAGAGGGACAAAAATAAAAATAAAAGAAGGAGAGAGATCGGGTGAGGGGGAGAGAGAGAAAGAGAATTGGAGAGAGAAAAAAATAAAATAATAATAAAAGAGAGAGAAAGAGAACGCGGGAGAGGTCGAGAGAGATAGAGAGAGAGATAGAGAGATTGAGAGAGAGACGAAGGGGAGAGAGAGAAACGGAGGGAGGGAGAGAGAGACGGGGAACAGGAGAGAGAGAGAGAGAAAACGGAGAGAGGGAGAGAGAGCGCGAGATGGAGAGAGGGGGTGTGAGCTCGGTGGGGACGGCGGTCGGAGGACGACGATGATGGGAGGCGAGGTGCACCGGCAGCGAACGGCGAGGACGACGCGGAGGTGGTCGGCGGGAGGTGGAGCGGTGGCTGGAGGTGCAGGCGCAGTGGTGCAGCTGGGCTGCCGGTGGCGGTGGGCGAGGGACGACGGCGGCAGCGGCGTGCATGCGTAGGGGGTCTCGCGGGGGAGATGGCCGGAGGGGGGAGTCCGACGTGGTGGAGGGCTGCCGTGGGCGTCCAGGGGCGAGGGTGCTGGCGGTCTCACGGAGTTGGTAGGAGGGGGTTTGCGACGTCGAGGGGCGACTGGGGTGGCGACGCGGGGGTGAGGTCTCGTGGGTGGCCGGAGGAGATGGGAGAGGGCAGCGACGGTGGGAGCTCGACGGAAGGAGTTGCGGCGACAAGGTGGAGGTTCAACGGCGGTGTGGAAGAGGGGAGACCGGTGGACGCGGCTGTGGGGAGAAAAGGGAGAGTTGGAGCGCTGGGTTCTCCCGAGCGGGCATGCAGGTGGGAGTGGAGTGACGGGTTAGCAGGAGGGGGAAGTGGGAGAGAGTGTATGTGTGTGCTCTCGCTGGGGAGGTTGGACGTGGGAAGGGGTTTTTGCCAAGTTGTCGTGAGAGCCAGGGAGAGAACAGGGAGAGTGGGTTGCGTGAGAAGGGGGTAAGAAAATAGGAAATAGAAAGGGACGTAGAGAGAATAAGATGGGGTAGGGAATATTATTTTATTATTTATTATTTTTTTATATTTTATGTTTATTTGTTTTGTTTGTTTTTATTTGTTTTGTTTCTTTTTTTGTATTTTTTATTTATTTTTAATGGTTATTCTATTTTTTTACTTTTTAATGTATATATATTTTTGCTTAATTTATATATATAATAACCACCTGATATATATATATATTTATATGAAGATAAAATTATTAAAGAAAACTTATAGAATTATATATATACATACATATGCATTATATATATATATATGTATATTAATTTCTCTCTCTCTCAAATAAATATAATCTAACCAAAATTACGGAAATCGCTTAAACAAGAAGAAAGCGTAAGCCACTTTGGGGCATCACGGTATAATATGAAATTTTCTCACGATAACGTCAGAAATAGCATGTCTACAGCTGCCCCGCCTTGGCATCCACTTTGTAGGGGAGAGACGTGTAATGGAATGAAACGAAGTGTATTAGAATGAAATGGAGTGGACTGAAAAGTCGATGCCAAGGTGTGATGAGACACGCTTCTAACATCACATGATGGGAATCTTTCTCAAGTTTCAACGAAGCAATCTTGAGGAAGGTCCTCCGAAATCAACGATTGTTTGGATGGTAAACAAACTAGGAAGGACATTGTGTGCACTGGGGCACAAACAAACTAAAAAGGACCAACTTCACGGTGCGGAAGTACCTGGGTCGTAAACCTGCATGTTTCACCATTGGGGAGCGGTTACCAGCCATTGTGGAAGTGCTGCAGCCAAGGTGGGTCCGAGAGAAATAAACAGATGATTGGAGACAAATCCAAACAATGGTTTCTTCCAGAGAAACATCCCAAGACAACCTCGGGAAAACTCCGTACTCGACTCAGAATGGAATATCCCATATTTAAGCAGTTAAGCACAGTAGCTCACACAATCAAAGTAAGTGAATGATTTTCCACAATGAACTCAAAGTCCTACATGAATGCATGCTGGGTTTAAAGAAAAAAAAATAAAACAAATGAAAATAGAAGATAGCCAAGGATAATATTGTTAAGTTGCTAAGAACGGGTCAGGATACCGATCCGGTGAGCTGATACTAAGTCGGGGCCCGTTTATCCACGCACCGACTCACCGAACGGAACCATCGTCCCCATACTATCACAACTCAACGGCCTATCCGTACGACCTAAACTCCTCCGAAATCATCACTATTTTTGTTGAAGGGGAACTCAGATTTCAGATTCGTTCAGGCCGTAAGGTCCTTGACAAACTCTAGTAGCGTAAATACCATATAATACAATGCAAGACACAGTGCGGAGGTGATTTACAGTGGGGTGGTGATGATCCTCTTTTCTTTTTTCTTTTTTTCTTTTTTCTTTTCTCTCTTTTTTTTTCTTTTGAAACCTGCATTCATCAGTAAGCACAGTAAAACAGAAATATCTCATAAGAAATAATATTACACTCATCTGTACAAAATATCAACCAGTCACGACAATTCAGAAAAGTAGGGGAGAAACATACAAGACAGAATTCATCTGCCAAAGCATATAGTGGCAACTCATTTTTTTGTTTTATTTTTTTCTCTTTTTTTTGTTTTGGATTCCTAGTGTTCAGTCACTACTCGGCGTTTGTCCCCTTGCTTTCAGTGTGCCAGTAAGGTGGCAGTAGGGATGGCCAGCGGAGCCTCTTCCAATTTCTGAGCTCCTCTTTCGGAGGTCATGTCCTTTCAGGAGCAACTTCTCGGCACGGTGGCTTGTGCCGAAGAGGGTGAGCATGAGCTCGCAACTCAAGTGGGCGTGATTTGGTTTGAGATTCAACTACACACTTCAGCCACTTATTCTGGCCTTGTGAGATGATTGGATCTGGAAGGCAGTAGAAATCCAGGGCGTGCTAGGCTCGTGCAGTCTGAGCGGAGAAGGAGCTCGTCGCTCGGTCAGAGCGTGATGCCCAGACAACAGAGCTGGAGGAGGAGTGACGACGATACATCGCTGAGGAGTTGTCCCGAGACGTCCTAGAGCTAATAGTTTCTCTTCAGCTGGCAAGGTGAGATGCTGGTAGAGAGGGAGAGGCAAAGCGACATCATGATTGGGACGAGAGAAAGGCACTAGAGGCCCAAGTGACGGAGCTCCGGGAGAAAGAAGATCTAGACACGTCATTCCCTCAAGATCTCTGCAGATCAGAGGAGAGTTGGAGCTCACGGTGGAGGAGCTCCTAGAGCTGGTACAGTCTCTATCGGCAAAGTAGAGGGCAGCTCAGCCAGCGACCTCGGCTTCAAGAGCTTCGTGGCCATCGAGGTCGTGAGGGAGGCTGGAGGACGGCGAGGAGTACTACCAAAGAGGATGGGAACGTGTGGCACGACAAAGCGACTGCTACGTCGCGGAGCTCTAAAAGGCTTCCCAGGGACTTCCGTCTTAGGAGGGAGAAGAGAGGTGATCATGAGGGTGACGAGGGTTAGTGAGTTGCTTCTACACCCACTCTCTCCTCATGGCAAGCACAAACCCTTATATAGATGTGTAAGTGGAATGACTTGGTTTGAACGCGGCTTTTTTTGCCCTTGATGCATTCCTTCTCCTCTACGCCTCTTCTCTATCACATGGGTCCCATACGACATGCTCGGCGAGATTTCTCCTTAAAACACGGAGTGGTGACTCAACGTGGCCATGATTTTCAAAGGGAATCTCCCACCGACTTCAACAATGTCGGCCCCTAGTTTTCTTTTCCCACGTGGATGTCCCCAATTTTCTTCTTTGCACAAAAAGTAGTCGCAACAGGACAATGGGCACGGGGAATCTTTAGACCGAATAGGAGTGGCGGGTCAACAAATCACGCCTCCGAATCAATTACTCCACATGGAAAAATGGCCGATGAGGGTAAAGGGAGAGTGCCTCGTTACAAGGGCTGTTGCTAGGGGTGATGGTGGTAGATCCAGATCACGTCCCTTCCCATCCTATAAATACCTCCCCTTTCGCTTGACTTAGAAACACCGAAGTCGTGAGAGGTAATTTGAAGAGTGGAAGTTTATAGAAAGGGGGAGGTAGTGAGTGTTGCTCATTTTTCAGGATGGAGGGTGAATCTAGCTTGAGAGCAGAGGGTTAATCTTCCCGCTCCTCGAAGAGGAGCAGATCCGGCAGTAGCTCCAAGAGACTTTCAGAAGTCGAAGGGCAGCTCAGTGAGAGGACCCGATCGCAGCTGGTGTGTGGATCCTTTGGTGCCTTCCTTCGTCATTTCTTCCTTTTCCTTCCTTGACAAAGCTCCCCTTTCTTACTTCTCGTGTATCTGCAGAGCATGATGAGATCACACATTTCGTGGGAGCTAGTGGTTGCCGCATATCGGGGTCTTCCGAACTTCTAGAAGGCCAGACTAGACGTGATGGGATTTGGGGCCTTTCTGCGGATCGAGCCAATCAAGCTTGACCTCGTCCTCATCCAAGCATTACGTGAAAGATGGGACCCAGTAAGTCGGGCATTCTTGATGTCGTGGGGGCACATGGTGCCCAGCTTGGAGGATGTGGTACGAATCACAAGCCTCAGAGTGGATGGCGAGGCAGTGACCGAAGTCACCTATGCGGATTACCGTGAAGGTGCCCAGAAACTACTGGGGTTGGACCTACATGGTCGAAAGAACCGGTCAGTAGCCAAGGCGTCCATCATGGAAGCGTTAGGGCTCACTGATGCTCATCCTCGTGATGACGAGTCCTTGGAGGAATTCATGGAAAGGACGGAATGAGGGTGCCGTGCTGTGTACTGCACAGATTTCGACAATTGGGAAAGGACCAACATGGATTTGAGGAGATTTCTCCTCTTTTTATTGGGAAGATTGCTACTGAGCTCAAAGGGAGGCAGCATCGACTGTCGCTTCCTAGAGCTACTAGTATACCTCGAGAGAGTAGGGTAATATGCCTGGGGAGCTGCCGTGCTAGCACATCTGTTTACAGGTCTGTCCCAAGAGGCAGACCGAGAGGTGACCGTAAGTGGCTTTACACCATTTATCCAGGTATTTTTATGTGTTTTAGTCCAACTAAGGCACTACGGCACATGATGATACAGCTATGTGTAGACGCGCTAAAATTAATGCTATGTTGAGTAAATCTCATGTCACCATGTGATGCCCCAAAGTGGACTTCAATATTGATTTAATATGAAGTTTTTCTATTTTCTATAAATTAATTGTGATTTCTTATTTTTTTTCTTGAGAAATTGAAAA
The DNA here is from genome assembly GCA_022559845.1 of Amorphophallus konjac. Classification (NCBI taxonomy): domain Eukaryota; kingdom Viridiplantae; phylum Streptophyta; class Magnoliopsida; order Alismatales; family Araceae; genus Amorphophallus; species Amorphophallus konjac. Next base: position 11,454,834 of record CM040125.1, read on the forward strand.
TAACGCCCTGATAAGGGGCGCTATTTAAATTGACGGCATGACCAAGGGCGCCTCTTTTAACAATGGACGACTACCAATACGGGCGTCATTTTCTGGATTTACTGAAAATTCCGAATTTCAAATAAAACGAAAATTATAGAATTAACGTCTTTCATAAAGCCGTTGATTATTTGACGTCTGTCTGGCAGGCGCCAGTTGATAATTTTAAATAAGGAAGGTTATTTGTTTCTATAATTAAATCCAGGAATTGACGTCTTGATGGGAGTCGTTATTCTAATTAACGCCTTTGGATGTGTCGTCATTTTTAATTGACGCCCTTCATGGGGTCGTCATTTTCAATTCCGTCTCCCTTCCGCCTACTTCTTTCCCGTAATGGTTCCTTCCTCATTTTGAGCCTTGTATTCTACTGGGAAGGGAGTTTGTTGATGGAAGATCTTTACCTTGTTTTAATCCTTGTTCTCCAAGGATCTTAGCCCTATAAATACCCCTCCTGGGTCTCTTCGCGCGGAAGAACGAGAGAACAAAAAACACAGAGAGAGAGAGAGATCATTATTAAGAGAGCAGAGTTGACAGAGAGAAGAGTGTCTTATTTGTTTTGCAGGTTCTTCATCCAAACGAGCTTTCCTTCCAGGCGATGCTTTTCTCCTTCCACAGATGAACCACTGCAGTTCCATCACATGCTGAAGCACTCCTCCCTTTACTGCTGCACGCACAGCAGAAAGGAATCCTTACTTTAGCTATTTAGTTGTTATTTTCATTACACATCCTCCCTCTCTCTAGTTCTTGTTAGATCTCATACTCTACGTATTATTGCTTAGCATTACATCCATATTTTTTCCCAACCTTGTTACTCCTCTTAGGGGTTTAAAACCAAAACACACAAGGTGTGTTCATGTTCATGTTTAGTTTGATTAATTTCATAATCTTAGAACTTTGATACTACACCTTTTGGCTAATCCACTCTTTTATTTGATATGTGTGTTCTTGTAAGGTAATCAAGACTAAGAACCCCCTTCATCGGCCGGCCGATAGAAGGAGGAAGAAAGGATTCATAATCTCCCCCGCTTAACACAAGGTACTCGCGATCATCCTTTTTCTTATTTGAGGTAACCCCTCTGGCGATCACATTCCCCTTAGCATCCTCGCATGCTCCCCTTTTCTCCCTTTTCTAATCCTTTTTTTAATATTAATTCTTTTTAATTGTTCTAAGTGGATTTCTTAGAATCTACAAATTGGCAATCACGGTGGGACATCTAGTGTTTTTAGTTTGATTACCCCTCCCATGTGCTCCACGTAGCACACTCCCATTGGCACCCTCGCGTGCCCCTCCCATTGACACCCTCGCGTGTCCCTCCCATTGGTACCCTCGCGTACCCCTCCCTCGTGCTCCACGTAGCACCCTCCCATTGGCGCCCTCGGTGCCCTTCCTTTGACACCCTCGCGTGTCCCTCCCTTGTGCTCCACGTAGCACACTCCCCATTGTGCACCACGTGCACACCTCCCCACTGATTAGCCAGTTTTGCAGTTTCCATTGGTTTATTCTGATTGTCAGTTCATTAAGCTGAAGTAACGCCTTCCCTGCTGCCGTCATTTTATTATTCACGCCTCATACAGAGGCGTCATTTCTTCATAAGACGCCTTACAGCAAGGCGTCATTTCCATTGTTACTGTTTACTTTTGATGCGATTGGATCATTGTTCAGTGATTTTGACGCCCCAACTCCCGGGCGTCATTTTATCTTTGAACGCCTTAGCTTAAGGCGCCATTTTCTTAATTATTGGTGATTTGGTTATTTCCTGAGTATTTGTTTACAGTGCTTTGCGCCTCTGCCCAGAGGTGTTCCTTTCACTGTTTGCGGTGATTAGCGCCTGCACTCCAGGCGCTGTTCATTAAATTAGCGACCTGCCCTGGGTCGTGTTTTTGTTCTGTGCCCACAGAACTGCTCTTTTTGTCTGTTTGATTGACTGGTCATATATCTGTTGGTGATATTACCTGTTTGCATTCATCTTGGCATACGGTTTGGGAGACCTCCTCTCCCCACACTTGTTAGGAGTTTTCACCCCTCTTGGTGAAGGAAGGACCCTCCATTGAGCATTCCGTCTCTTTGGACCGAAATTCCTAAGCCAAGCCTCCATAAGTCCTCGCACCCGTGGATTCCCTCACGGACGCTAGGCAGGTTGTACCATTGAAGTACCCGAGTATAGTTGACCCATTCGTTGGAAAGGAGAGAAAATCTAGATACCCGAGATTATACCCAAATTTTCAACCAGGATCCACCTTTGAAAGAAAGTACCTAATATTGAATCCACCCTAATTTCCAAGAGAAATCTTAAAATCTTGCGCTCATTACAACTTGTGTGTTTCTTTTAAAAGGTGATATCTTTGGGTTATATCTTATTGCGAGACATTCATCTCTTTCTCCTCAAGTATGAAATGGCATTCAGGTAAAATTCTCAACATGGCCAACTACGGATACACTTATGATGGTAATGAGGAGGGTCATTCTGACCCGTTTTATGAGATTCCCTCTCAAGATTCTGTTTATTATGAGGGAAATTACTATTCTTCCTCCAATCAAGTCCATATGGTGGACACCACCACTACTGCTTTGGAGGTTGAGCCTTCTTCCCAGGCCCGACCTACTACCCAGAATACTCCAGGGGACACTTCCTCTTCCCTCAATCTCAATGAGATTCTCAAGGCTATTGCTCAGCTGGATGATTCTCAGCGCCAGGCAGCTCAAGCCGCTCTTCTGAAGGGAAAGTTCATCCCGTCGTCTTCTAACCCTCATCAGGCCATGGGTGGCCACTCCGCTAATTCTCCTAATGACCCATCAGTCATCCCTAGGGTACCCTCGCGCCCATCAACTCCTGTTGTGACTATGCCGGACCAACCGGCAAGTCATTCCATTGTTAGGCCTCAGCAGCCCCTTGGTTCCCAAATTCTAAGAAGGCCTATAACAAACCAACATTCCTTTCATCAGGCCCCAGTCGAGTCTGATAACCATGCTCTGTTATTCCAAAGGATGGCCAAAATGGAGGAACAGCTTAAGAGGGTCACTACACCCAAGGTTGCTCCTGAGATCGTGCTTCCCCCTATGCCGGTTTTCCATCTACCACCATCAGAAATGCCGAATTTCTGGCGATATAATGGCACGGGCAACCCGAACATCCACCTGAAGGATTTTATGTATGAAGCGTCATTTTGGCAAGATAATAAAAATTCATTGGCTTATCTCTTCAGGCGGTCTTTGGATGGCCCCGCACTTGAATGGTTTTATTCCCTGGAGCCGGCCGATGCCGGTGATTTTGATATAGTTCAACAAAAATTCATACAGAAGTACAAGGACTGTGTGGGTCCCTCCTTGTCCGTTACAGACCTGGTTGCTGAAAAGATGAAGCCCGAGGAGGACTTTGTTTTATTTGCTGATAGGTGGAGGGCCATGGCCGAGAAATTGAAAGACACATTGTCAGAGACGGAGCAAGTCAAAATGATTATTTCAAATTCTACTCCACAATTCCGTCATATCCTGGCCATGAATAAACTAAGCACTATGGAAGAGCTCTATGAAAGAGCTAGATATATTCAGACACAAATGAAGGATTCGCCAATCATGGGCATGTTCGAGCCAAGGCCAAAGGTGATAAAGAGGAATGTTAATATTGGCAATACTGGGGCAACCACTGAAGGCACCGTTACCAACGAGCAGGTGAGCGCATTTGGCAATTCCACACCCTTTCGCCATCCTTCAAACCCAGGGCCGTCACCACAACAGCCTGCCTTTCCATAATCAAGTCCACCAGCCAAATAACAACCCTCCTCAGACCTTACGGCCTCCTCCACCTCCTCAACAACAACCCCACATTGCTCCACCAAATCAAACACCACAATATCACCAAGTGCCCCCACCAGCCAATTATGCACCACAACAATTTCAACAAAGAAGACCTTTGGGCCCCCGAAGGGCACAGTACTCCCCTCTTCCCGAAAGCTTATTGGATATCTTTAATGCCCTCATGGCCGCTAACCTGCTCACATTGCCAAAGGAAAGAGCAATATGGCCCCAACATGTGGATACATCCCGGTATTGCGTCTTTCACCGACAACCGGGGCACAATATCGATCATTGCTTTCACTTCAAAGATTACATACATGACATGAATGATCAAGGTGATATTGATTGGGATGAAATGAGGAAGGTCATTGCTTCTCTAAAAATCCGAAGGCCTCCTCGGCAGCCAGCAGCTCAACAAGCATCAGCAACAAGGACAACCACAAGCTCCACATCAACAACAGGTTCCTGCTCCCCAACCCAATATGGGGATTGTTAATAATCCACTACCGGAGCATCCGGTCCCAAATCAGCAAGTGAATATTGTCACCTCAATCCATGAAGTGGAGAGGGGACAAATTTGGCACAATGAAAATGCCTCTGTCGGGGCTATTAATCAGAATTCTAATCCACCACCCTCATTGATAAGAAGGCACCAGCCAATCCCTCCTTACCAACCACAACGTCCCCTTATACGCTCCCTCACTCCTGGGCCATCCAATGCCAACATCGTCCCTTCACGTCCCCTTCTTTTGCGCCAACCCACAAATTCTCCATCACCCCAAAACCCTCCACCAAACAAACCTCCTCTTATTCGTACCTTGCCGGCAGCCGTCGCCCCTCCCGTTCCACCTCCATCTACCGCCACCATGATTCCAAGGCCCCTTCTTGTTACACAATCACCATCACCTCATTCCAATAATCCACGGCCGGCAAGGCCCCTTATAAGAACCCTTCCTCCCACCAACCCTGCGCCTACATCCAGCACCACTCCCTCTACTTCCTCCACCCCTTTACCCACACCAGTCCCGACAGAGGCGCAAAGAACAATGGTGCTCCGTAGCGGACGAATGTTTCAACGAGTGTTTCCCCAGCAGGAGCAGGAGTCACCACAGGAACAAGGAGAGCAAGAACAAGAATCTACACAGGGCACGGAGTATGATTTATTGAAGCATCTGGACAGAACACCGGCCCGTATTTCTATTCTGGAACTGATTAAAAGATCTGCCACACATCAGCAAGCTTTGAAACAATACCTGCAAAAAGTAATGGTGAATGAAGATATCCCGGCCGAACAGGTTACTACTGTCTTAAACCCAGTTAACAATCAGCCGGCTATTACTTTTTATGAACATGAGTTGGCTCTGCAGCCGGCCAGGAAATATGCACTGTGCATCACCATTGATATCAACAAAATAGCCGTGAAGCAATGTTTGGTTGATACTGGGGCATCCATTAATGTTTTGCCACCAAGCACTTTAAAGATGTGCGGCATTCCGGAGAGTCAGATTCGACCGTCCACTATAACAGTCACAGCTTATGATAACACAAGAAAGCCTCCATTGGGAATGATTACTCTAAAAGTTGGTTTGGGTCCAGTCTCAGTCACGGCAGATTTCCATATTTTGGATATGGACCCGACATTTAATGGTATTTTGGGCCGCCCTTACATTCAGGAACTGGATGTCGTGCCTTCCACGAATCATCAATGCATCAAATTTCCACATAAAGGACGTATCATTAAAGTGACCAGTATGCCCATTTTGCCGACCGAAGACATACATTCTGCAACATCAGTGCCCTCCATGTGGCCTTCCAATATGCCTTTGCTCTCAGTATTGGATGTTGCCGATCTGCGGCAAGACCCGATGAGGTCATCATCTCCTTCAACCCCTTCCACCACACAGCTATCCAAGGGCAAGAAAAAGAAAGGTTTGATGAATACGCCCGATGGAACATCTTAATGAAAATGGGGTACCGAACTGGTAAAGGCTTAGGTGCCAATCTCCAAGGGAGAGTTAAGCCTGTCAAGCCTCAAAAGATGATTCTCCGAGGTGGCCTCGGATATAAAGCACCAAGTAAAGATGAAAAAGAACCTGTGGGCCGTTATGACTTCCACTCTCAAGACTGACCGGCAACCTCTTACATGGACCCTTCAAACACATTTTGTAACAGGAGGTATTCAGAATGATGATGAGCATACTACAGTAATCACTTCTATGCTGGATTGTCGAGACGTACATGCATGGCAGTTTGCTCGCCATATAGCGCCACTAGCCACATATAAAGCTTTGGAGTCATTAAGGCTAGATAAGCGAAGGAAAATGGATGATCCTGAATGTGACTGGTATAGGTGGTTTGACATGAATGATATCTCTATTGCTCTGAGCCGCTTGTTCATGCTGACTGATCCAGAATGGCCGCCGTTGATTCATGAGTTGATTGAAAAGCCAACAGTAATTACAGACAAGAGGCAGCTTCTGAGTGACTATTCAGATACTGGAGAACCCGAGGTGCCGTTTGAAGAGGGTTTCAATACAGACAGGCTGTGGGCCGGCCTTTTCTTTACCAAATCCATTCACCCGACGGCTGTTGTCCGTTTGATTGATCAGGTGTTCTTTTCAGATATACCTAGGCCGCCTGCGGTCTTAATAAACTTCTCTCCAAATTCACTACAAGTTTCTCTTCCAATTCCTCCCTTGCTCCTCGAGCGGTTTTCCAAACTCTCCATTACGCCCCCGCGTGGGTCATCATTGATTCAATCCTTCACCAAACTTTCAATTTCAACACTCTTCCCTGTTTCACCTACCATTGCTTTCTCCTTGAAAACGAAAAAAAAAATCGCCAAAATTCAAATTTCCCAATCCATCTCCGTTGAGGAGACCTCCTATCTTCTTCCCGAGTGTGTCCCGATCCCGGGGCCGCTCTTCCCGGATCTGTTAAGGGACCTCCCCTACCCCTCCGATGAGGGGACTTCGTCTGTATCCCTTTCTGTACCCGCTTTTTCCTCTCCTCCTTCACCTTTATTGAATTCTAGTGATCAGTCTAGTTGTTCTTTCTCTTCTAGTGTTCAAAATCACGGGGTAGCTTCGCATAAGAGATCCAAGGGTAAGCAGATTCCCCGTAGATTCTTGTTGGAGTTAGCTAGAAGATGTCAAGCTTGCCTAGCCATCCCAGAATTTGTGGAAAATCCGATCATCCTGCCAGAGATAGAATATGAGGGTATTTATGCTTCTAATGAGGGCTTTGGTGTCTATGAGATTATGAATGATGAAGACCCTGTTGAAGAGGGGGATGAAAGTTACGAAGAATATGAGGACGAGGCTGATGCTTTTGCTAGTGGCATAAGAAGATTTGATGAACCATCAGCCTCAGTAGAAGAACCTACCAAAGAAATAAATCTGGGTACGGAAGAAGACCCTAGGATCATCCTCATTTCAAAGAACTTGCCGCCATCCGAAGAGGAGGCGCTCATTTTGGTTCTTCAAGAATACAAGGACACATTTGCATGGAGTTACGAAGATATGCCCGGACTAGATCCTGCGCTCGTTGAACATCGGCTTACACTTAAACCAGGGTCTGTCCCGGTCAAACAGCGGTTGAGACGTTTCCACCCTAATATGGCTTTAAAAATGAAAGAAGAGGTCGATAAGCTGCATAAGGCCAGATTTGTTAGAGTTGTCCTCTATCCTAATTGGGTGGCTAACATCGTCCCAGTCATGAAGAAAGATGGAAAGGTCAGGATTTGTATAGACTTCCGGGACCTCAACCGCGCGTGTCCTAAAGATGACTTCCCCCTCCCTCATATTGATGTTTTGATTGACAACACGGCAGGATTTGAGACTCTCTCCTTTATGGATGGCTTTTCAGGTTATAATCAGATTCGCTTGGCCGAGGAGGATCAAGAGAAAACGTCGTTCACTACACCATGGGGAACTTATTGTTATGTGGTCATGCCTTTTGGACTTAAGAACGCTGGAGCCACCTATCAAAGGGCCATGATGGCTATTTTTCATGATATGATCCACATTTATATTGAGGTGTATGTGGATGACCTGGTAGTAAAATCAAGAACAAGGATTGAGCATCCCGGGGTTCTAGCTAAAGTCTTGCAAAGAGCACGGGAGTACCATTTAAAAATGAATCCCAAGAAGTGCGTATTTGGTGTTTCATCAGGGAAGTTGCTTGGATTCATTGTTAGTAAGAGGGGTATTGAGATTGATCCCAACAAGGCGAAGGCCATAAGAGAAATGCCTCCTCCCAGGAATTTGAAAGAAGTAAGAGGATTGATCGGGAGGTTGCAATTTATTCGCCGATTTGTTTCCCAGCACTCACAAAGATGTAAGCCGTTCTACGAGCTTACCAAGCCGGGAGTCAAGTTTATTTGGGATGACAAGTGTCAGGCAGCTTTTGACGGATTGAAGGATTATCTCTCAAATCTTCCTGTCCTGAGGCCGCCAGTTCAGGGCAAACCGCTTGTTCTTTATATTTCTGTCCTGGGTGACTCTGTAGGCGTTGTCCTAGCCCAAGTTGACGAAGAAGGAAAAGAGAGGGCAGCCTACTACTTGTCAAAACTCTTTAACCCATGTGAGCAGAGGTACTCAGCCATGGAGAAGACTTGTGCAGCTTTAGTCTGGGTAGTTCAGAAACTCAAGCATTATTTCTTAGCTCACGAGGTTCATCTCATTGCTCGTATGAATCCAATCAAGTTCCTTCTTGAAAAATATGTTCTCACTGACCGATTGGCGCGATGGCAAAGCTTCCTCTCTCAGTTTGACATCATCTACATTCAGTAAAAAGTGATTAAAGACTACGCCATAGCAGAACATCTTGCTCATCACCCTCTCCCCAGATTTGACCCTGTTCGCTCAGAGTTTCCAGATGAGGAACTAATGTCCGTCAATCAATCCGATTCGATGTGGACGTTACATTTTGATGGAGCTTTGAATTCAAAAGGGAAAGGGATTGGTATTGTTCTTCTATCACCGGAGGGTATCACTATTCCGCTCGCCTCTCAGCTTGCATTTCCAGTTACAAACAATATAGCTGAGTACGAGGCCTCTTTTGGCCGGACTGGAGGCCGCTCATCAACTCGGTGTTACCCAATCGCGAATTGTAGGTGATAGTCAGCTTATTCTTCGCCAAGTGCTCTCCAAGTGACGTACGCTTAATCCTAAACTCAAGCCCTACCAAGAATTGACTTCTGCTTACACCAAGCTTTTCACCAAACTAATCTTCGTTCACGTCCCTCGTGACCATAACATTCTAGCTGATGCTCTTGCTTCTCTTGCATCTTCCTTGGTTCTCCTTCCCGAAAGGGATTCCCACTCCATCACTGTTCGTAAGCGGCTCATTCCCGCTATTCAAGACCCATCTTTTCTTAGGATTAAGGAAGAGGTGCTTAGGAAGGTTGAGCAAGGCAGAATTATTGAGAATAAGGAGGTCATGCTATTGGACTTGGAAGAAGAATTGGATGATGAAGAAAAGCCGTGGTATTATGAAATTGCTAAATATTGCCAGGATCAATCATATCCTGAAGAAGCTACAGCGGAAGAAAAGAAAGCCATTAGAAGGGTTGCCCAGCGATACACTCTAATTGGAGGTGTGCTTTACAGAAGAGGTCTCACTGGAGTTTTATTAAGATGCCTAGATGATGATGAATCTTGGAAAGTTGTGGAAGAGGCCCATTCGGGAGTGTGTGGTGGTCATGTCAATAGCCAGATGCTTGCTAAGAAGATCCTAAGGCTGGGTTTCTATTGGCCCACTCTAGAAGAGGATTGTTCTATCTATGTCCGAAGGTGTGTTAAGTGCCAACTGCACGCCGACAAAATTCATTCTCCTGCTTCTTCACTCCATCCGTATCTTCCCCATGGCCTTTCGCCATGTGGGCTTTCGATATCATTGGACCCCTTGGTGATCCGACCCTCCTCACAAAACCAAAGTCATTCATACTGACGGCGACGGAATACTTCACCAAGTGGGCGGAAGCGGAAGCTTACGTGGAGATCAAAGCGTCAACCGTCTGCAAGTTCATAATGAAGAATATCATCGCAAGATTCGACATCCCAAGTACCATCGTCACCGACAATGGACCCCAGTTCATCTCTCAGGAACTTCAGGACCTCTGCAACAGGTATAACATTGCATTGCATCATTCATCTCCTTATTATCCGCAGGGCAATGGCCAAGCAGAGGCAACTAATAAAACTTTGATTAAGATTGTCAAGAAAACGTGTGAGGCTAACAAATTTGTGGATTGGCCAGAAAAATTGGTTGAAGCTCTTTGGGCCTATCATACTTCCATTCGTACCCCTAAAGGGCAAACACCCTTCGCCCTTACTTATGGAATGGAGGCGGTAGTTCCTTACGAGATTCTTGTTCCTTCTCTGCGAGTACAATTGGACAAAGAATTCTCTATTGATGAACGGCGTGAATCTCTCCTTGCCTAGTTGGAACTCCTAGATGAGAAGCGTCTGACTGTGCCGAGCATGCGCGCATTTATCAAAATCGGCTTTCACGTTTTTATTAAAAGAAAGTGATTGAGAGAAAATTCAAAGTTGGTGAATTGGTGATTAAAAGAATCTTTGTAAAACCAGGTGGACCACGTTCAAAACTCCAACCTAATTGGGAAGGCCCCTTTATTATAAAAGATGTTTATCCTGGAAACGCTTATAAATTGATTAATGCTGAAGGCGAAGAGCTAACTCATCATTGGAATGGTCTCTATCTAAAGAAATACTATCCCTAAAAATGAAAAAAAAAGAGCGAAAAAAATAAGACAAAAAAAGAAAAAAAAAAGAGCAAAAACAAAACAAAACAAAAATTGAAAATCTTGGAAGCTGGTATAATACATGGGCCACGACACCGAAAAAATCAAAATCTTTAAATTCATTCTTCAGTCTCGACGGTTTAACTCTTGGGTCAAATCACGCACACACTACATGCTTTATTCTTAAACTCGAGCAGCCCGAAAATTCAAGGAAAGTCTGACCCAATCAAGAATGTAAAAACCTTACCTATTCTCTTCCTTTCGGCTCACGAGAGGGAACACAAGTTAGGGGTTACCAACCAAGTCTGCCCGCCGCCCTAGTAGGTGGAAGTCAGGGCCCAAAAGGGAACAAAATGCTTAAAGCACAAGTACAATTAGGTCTTTATCTGTTTCGAAGAAAGCAAAAGGAAGTTATGATAAAAGAAAGCATGTCAAGAGGGCAAAGTCCCCGCAAGGAAAACCTTGGTCGTAAGCATGCATGAATAAGGGTAAAAAGAGTAACAAAATTTCCCTAAGCCGAAGACCGAATCCCAACAGGCATAAGGGCAGGGGAAGAGTGTGCCCCGTTCTTGAAAACCTTTCGTGAGCTTCCTTAATCATTCTTCCTTCTCCCTCATGGTGGGTTGTGAACTCGAAGAATGGCAAAGACCGACTAAGAAAGATGGGCTGCGAGAGAATATGAGTAAAAGCCAAAGTATAAATCACGTTGACTCTTTTGTTAAGTCTCTTGAGAAAATCTAATGAATTTTAGATTATGATGGTTAAGGTTTCAAAGCTCTATACCATACTCGCCTCCAAAATAAAATTTTTCAAATAGGCGTCTTTTTCAAAATTAAGTGTCACTTTCAAAACAAAAATGCAAAAAAAAAGCAGGCATATATACCAATAATAACAAAAAAATGACTGTGGAATTTCAAGCCCTTTGTTTCTCATATGCTTGATTGCATTCTTGTATGGGCATCTTTTATTTTTAGTTTGTATTTGCTTGCTTGCATGACGCATTTTTTATCTACTCTTTGCCTTCATTGATTAAAGGCTTGGCCCCTTGACCCGTTATCAAGGTCAAAGTGAAGACATCCCTTGCTTATTGAGCAAGGGGCCAAGTCGAACAGATGAATTAACATGTTTATTCAAGTGTGGAAGCACAGGGCAAAAGTAAAAAAATGAGAAGGAAAAGAAGACACAAGTACACAACTACACAAGTGCTCAGGTAACAAAATCTCAATTTCATATATATATACATCATAAATGTCTGAGTACAGGTGTGAGGGTGGAGGAGTACAAGTAAGTCTCTCAGCTCTCGCCTCCACCCTCCTCTCTCCTACTCTCTGCCTCAATCTCGTCCTCCCGACGAGGCACTGGTGGAGGGGGCATGGGCCCCCGGGAAGTAGCTGGAGCTCGAGCCGGCTCCTCTGCCTCGCTCCTCTGTCGGAGAGAGGAACCCGCCACAAAAGTAGAGCTGGTGAAGCTGTACCCTGCAGCTCGCGCCCGCTCCCGACCTCGCTGAAGACGCTCCTCGGTCGCTCGTAGCCGCTCCTGTGCAACGGCTAGCTGGGCCCTCAAGGCTGTAAGCTCTCGATCGCAAGCTGACCGCTCCTCACGGTCCCGGGCATGCTCCGCCTGGTACTGCTCGCGGTCCCGGACACGCTCCGCCTGGTGCTCCTCGCGCTCCCGAGTACGCTCTCTCCGCTCCATCTCGAGGGCGACTCGCAGCTCCGCCATGTCCTGAGGCAGCTCCTCTCGCCGCCTCAAGGCCCGCTCCAGCTCCACGACCCGTTGGTCACGGATCGCCAACTCTGTCCCGGCCAGGGCAGCCCGGGTATGTGCCGCCTGTAACTGTGAAGACTGCAAACATTTAAACAGATCATCAGTTCCACATTTAATGTAATAATTCAATAATTCATGGAATAAGCAACATACAATTGAAAATAAATAACTCACCTGCGTGGCCACGCCCGCTGTCCCTCCTCGATGCAAGTAAGAGCAGCCCGGAGTTCCTCGGTCTGTAAAGAAAACAATCTTCATGAATATATTATATAAACAAATGAATAATTTTGAGTTTAAGATTTAAGGCATACCCGTGAGGCAAGGTTGCGCTCTGCCGCCTCGGCCCGTGCCACTGCCCCTGCTAGCTGCTCTGCTAAAGCAGTCACCTCTGCACTAGGCCCTCTCGAGCTGGAGGCCTCTCCTGTCTCTCTCCCTACAGCTCCTGCTGGGCACGCTGCATTTATTGAGATTATCAGTAGCTAATCATCAATAAAAAAATTCATATGCATATAGGAATAAATTAAACACTCACCAAGGTCTCAAGGTCTGCCCGTGTGGTGGCTAGCTGTGCCTCTAGGCTGTGTAGGTGGGCCTGTGCATCCATCGCCACTACGTCCCGCGCATCCTGCATTCATCACATATTGGTCACATGATAGATATACAAAGCATTTGCATTTAATTTAGAAATAAGTGCATTCATACATACCCCTAAGACTCTCATCTGGGGTCGGCCGGCGTAAACCTCCCGGTAGCGTCGGAGGTACTCAGAGCTATCGGTCGCCTGTGAAGTGACCCGGGTCCCGCCATGCTGCCAGTCTGCGTACTGGTCGGAGAACCGCGCTCTCCAGTCGATCGCTTTCGTGCGACCGCGCGTCTTCTTGCCTACTCCCCGTGGCTCTCCAACCTCGATCCACTCCTGGTGTAGATCGAGGGTCCTCATCACCAACCTAAGCCGTAACGGCTCAATCTCGTTCAGGCAATGAACCCAAAGCTCATGCCCAAAACAAGGTCGGCCCGCTACGACCCACGGCTAGTCCTCGTCGGTCATCCCTTCATAGGGTCTCCACCTCACCTGCATTCACAAACATGCATTCACATCATCATATCATCATCATATTTCACATAAAAAAAATAAAAAAAATAAAAATTGCATCATACATACCAGTGAGGCGGGGAAGTCTCGGAACTCCCGTCGCAACACTCGCAACTCGTAGGCGAGTGGGGCTCCGATCACCACCGGTAGCCAGCGTCGTGCTAGAGGGAAGGACCCCTCATCTCCGGGTCGTAGATCAGCGCGCCCCATGGGCATGTACAAATGGCTCCAAATCTACATCCATACATTGCATTAGTTAACCATGCATATGCATATAATAAAAGGAAAAGAATAAAAACAACAAAAAATGCATACCTGAAGAAAAGGTGAAAAGCCACTAACTGTCGTCTCTCGACCTGTCCCCGTGGATAGGTCGGCTATCAAGTGCGCCAGCAGCGCTGCTCCCTAGGCGTATCGGGCGACGCCCTCCAAGTCCTCTAGTATCCCTAGGAAGCGGCAGTTGATGAGGTCGCCCTTCGTGCCGAGCAGCAATCTCCCGAGCATCAAGAATAGAAACCTCCTCAAATCTCTGTCTGCTCTCTCCCTGTCAGCTGGATCCTGGCAATAGGCAGCCCTAGCCCCATCTATCAATCTCTGCGAAAACTGCTCTAAGGACTCCCTGGATCTCTGCCTAGAGTCCCCCAATCTCATAGCTATGGTAAGGTCAGTGCGAAAAACGGTCCTACACTCGCTCGGTGTCTCGTACACCGTCTCTAGCCCTAATAGCCTCTGGGTCAGCTCACTATAATCAGGTAGGGTGATCCCGCTCACCGCCTCACCATCTACCCTCAACCCAGTGATCCTAGCCACATCCTCCAAACTAGGAACCATATGCCCCCATGGCATCAGAAATGCCCGGCTAGACCTATCCCATCTCTCTCTCAAAACCTGAATCAAAGGTAGGTCTGGTCTGACTGGCTCAATGCTAAGAAAGGCCCCAAACCCCATAGCATCTATCCTAGCTCTCTGGAACTCGGGGAGGCCGTAGTACGCTGCCCGGACCTGGACCCAAGAAATCCGCGTCCTCATCAACCCCTGCATAAATATAAAAGAACTTTTTGCTTAAGTTTTCATGTGGAAATTCATTTAAGCTCATTAATTGTGATATTTGCTGTTTGGATAATTAACGACCTACCGTGGGTCGTGGTTTTCTTGATTGACGCCCCGGAGGGCGACGTTATTTCCAAATAGGTTTCGGGTGATACTGTATGTTCATTTAATTGACGACCTACCCATGGTCTTTGTTTATCCAAGTGAAGCCCCTGTGGAGGACGTTGTTTTGAAGGAAATATTCTAATATTCAGTGAAATTTGGAATTGACGCCCAACCATGGGTCGTCAGTCATCTAAGTAACGCCCCTGTGGAAGGGCGCGGTTCACAAAGTGATTTTTCTATCCTAAATTACATTTCTGGAAAATGTTGAATTGACGGCCACCCTGTGGTCGTTACCTATCTAATTAACGTCCCGATGGGGGGCGTGGTTTTCCTGGGGTTTCAAGGTTTTAATGTGCGAAATTGAAATAACAGAAATACATACATTTTAAATTTTAAATAAAATCACAGGAAAAAAAACAACATCTGATAACATGATAAAATTAAAATAACGACATGCTGCAGGGCGTTTCTTTCATGCGATTAATTATTTTCAGAAAATCAAAAGAAATGTAATTAACGACCCATTGTGGGACGTTATTTAAATTCACGACACCCCTCGGGGCGTCATTTTTCTGCGTCTCTGGTTTTGTCGTGCCCGAGGGCTATGGAAATGGGGAAATAATGGAAATAAAATAAAAAAATTGGAGAATAGGGGGGGCCTACCTTTTGTCGTTTGGGCCCAATCAACCCCCCACGGAGGGGTTGTCTTGGCTGGCGTGGCCGTCGGAGCTGCCCAGGCGAAGGGCCACCGCCGCCGCCTCCGGCGGTTCTTCGTCTTCTTCTCCTTCTTCTTCCCCTTCTCCACCGTCTTCTTCATCTTCTCCTCCTTCTTCTTCCTCCCCTTCTTCGTCTTCTTCGTTGTCTTCATCGCCTTCATCTCCTCCACCGTCTTTACTGTGCTCCTCTTCCACTTCTTCAATGGGCGCCGCCGCCGGTGCTTCCTCGGCCGCCGCGGGAGGGAGCTCCTCCACGGCCGGCTCCCCTTCCAAGTCTACCACGTCGGGGGCCATAACCCTTTGCCGTTTCTGTCCTCCGCCCGCCATTGGGTTGTGAGAGTGAGAAAGTAGAGAGAGTAAGAATGAGAGAGAGGGAAATGGGGGCTCGATTAGGGTTTGCAGGAAGGGAGGGAAAGAGAGAAGAGGATGAACGAAGGAAGGAAGAAGAAAGGGGGAAAGTAGGGTTTAACAGTCGAGAATAATTGACGCCCTGATAAGGGTCGTCTATTCTTAAATTGGCGGTTTGAGGAAAGGCGTATATTTCAGATTTGACGCCTTGAGATGGACGTCATTTGTGTTTTGCATGGGAAATTGCAACCGTCGTCAGGCACATTGATGAGAAGTGATTGAAGTGACCGGGCGTCATTATTGCACCTTTAAATTTGACGACGAACAGAGCGGGCGTCCACTCTTTAATACGCGACGTGAGTAAAGGCGTTATTTGTGAAAAAATTAAGGAATTATCTCGAAAATTATTTGAAAATTTGAATTGATTAACGCCTTGTTTAAAGACGTGAGTTAAGAAACGCCAGTGCCTTGGGCGTCAATTACGAGTTTGGAATATAATGGACGACATTAGCTGAGGCGTGTCTTAAGTAATTAACGCCGTTGATAGGGGCGCTATTCAGAACAGAAGGACCAGAACTCTTGTTATCAGACAGAATTGCTTGAAATGTCAGAACTGATCACTTTCATACATTGCTTTGGCTCAGATAAAAGAGGAATTCTTATTGCATTCATGAAGACCTTTGATTACATTCTAAGCCACTGTGGGCCTTATCTTCTTGAAAGCCAGTACATAGGCTTTACATTTGTTCTCTTCTTCTTCAACATGAGTCTTGGATTTGTGGAGAAGTGCCACCTTCCATTGAGCCATTATGGTCCTGATTTCTTCATGGTCACCACTTGAGCATAGATCCCTCTTCTTGATTGGAGGAAGGTGAGAAGGTCCTTCGAAGAGATGTCGAGGAAGTCCGAGTTGTGGGAGGCATCGGTGTGCGTTGTAAAGGATAAAGTCGGTCCCGCCAATTAAACGGAGCTCGATGCCGGAGGATAACCTTGAGCGAAGTTCTTGAGTTTTGAGAAAACCCGGTGTGCATGTGAAATTGCTCTTTGGCATTGTTTTGAAGTAATCTCTCCATTCATTCCTCTTCTTGAGCTTGGGAACTCTATTAGTAACTCTTTCACATAAGCCCAATGAGCTTGTCATATACCTAAGTGGGCTCTTGGAGAAGATTTTGGAGGCCGCTTGGTTTGCTTGACATGGATCAAACTTAAAGTGTAAATCTATCCAACATGCTAGAAGAAGCATTGATCCAAATAAAGGCCGTCCTAGTGAAGCCGAGGTGAGCCCATTGTATAGGTTGGCTAGTATTGCACCACCTATTCTCTTTCCCTCCCACATGCTTGCTATTACACTCAAGTGTTGTTCCTCTAAATGATCCTCCAATGAAGGGAAGAATAAAGCTCCTCCTATACATATGACAAACCCCTTCATCACTCTCTCCAAAAGGGCTTCATCTCCTTGAGCCTTATCCATGTTTTTATATACCCAAGAAGCCAACTTCAAAAGATTGATTCCCTTGTTGGCCTTCATTTGATTCACCAAATTTGAGCTTTGAACAAGGCTCATGAGCATATCATGGGCTTGTATGGGCTTAGTCATATGGGCCATCTTTGTTTCCTCTCCTTGCTTCATCTTCTTCAAACCCAAGAGCATCTCCACTTCTTCTAGGAGGATGGTTGCTTCAAAGGTTGGGAATAGAAAAGTATGGGTGTGAGGGTGCCATAATTCTATAAGAGCTCCAATAGAAGCCCAATCAAGATGGATATCATTATAATGGGTGGCATGGGTGATAAGGCCTAGAAGGTTCCACTTAGCAAGGAAGGATCTCATGTCTAGAGAGAGCTTGGAGAGTAGCAAAGGAAGCCACTTGACCTTTAGAAATCTTCTTGGACCAGGAACAATGGGGTAATCCTGAAAACATAAAACATAAAAGAAAGGAAGAAGAAAGAGAATAACATCAGAAATTTTGAAAAGAAAGAAAGACAAAATGAAATAAAAGCTCCAAACACAAAGAACACTTACTTGGTCTTTAGCAATTTTTCCACTGATATGGCCTGACACTTCACAAATTCTTGGAAAACTCATCCTTGACCTCTTGGAAGGCCTCTGCTGCATTAACTGGTTCATCCTTCTAATAATGTTACTTGTTCTGATCTGTTTTTCATCTGCTGCTAATTCTTCTACGAGTTCTTATGTCTGTCTGTCTACAGAAGATGGCTTCGGTGCTATGGCTTCGATGATCTGATGTTTGGAAACACCAGCAGTTGCCCTATTTATAGTGTTTTGAACGTTAACGGGCAGCATGGTTTGTGTTTGAATAAAATGATTTGCTGGAAGTTTAACTCCGAGCAGGAAACGAAAATAGCTAATTAACGACGTTCTTTGTGGCGTCATTTGTTAAATTGACGACACTCTCTGGGTTGTCATTTGTCCAGCGCCTCCATGAAGGTCGTCATTTGCATTCCAATTCCAAGTTAAACCTTTAATGCAATTAACGCCTCCGTGCACGTCGTCATTTCTTAATTTGACGCCTATCAGAAGGGTCGTCATTTTCTGAGCTTGTGCGTGTAAATTACTTTGGATTTCTCATGAACTTAAGTGTTGTTATATCATGATTAAATTATTTTTATCAAGCACTTATGATCATATTTTAAGCTAATGATCTTTTAAGCTTTGAAGTGCAGGTTGTTCAAGTCTATACATCCTTCTAAAGTCCATACGTTCCATCATCAAGTCTATACACTCCATTCCTCAAAGTCTGCACATCCATTCCATTCCTCAAAGTCTATACATCCTTCAAGTCTATACATCCTTCTCAAGTCTATACGTTCTATTCTCTTAACCAAGTCTGTACATCCTTCACAAGTCTATACATCATTCCATTCTCTCCTCAAAGTCTATACATCCTTCTCAAGTCTATACGTTCCATTCCCTTCACCAAGTCTGTACATCCTTCACAAGTCTATACGTTCCATTCCCTTCACCAAGTCTATACATCCTCACCCAAGTCTATACATTCCATTTCCTTCACCAAGTGTATACACCCCATTCCATAAGTCTATACAATACTAAGTCTACACATTTGTTCTTCATCCATAAGTCTGTGCATTCCAAAAGTCTGTACGTTCCAATAAAAATTCATAAATTCTTAAAAAAATTTCAATAAAAATTCATAAATTCTCAAAAAATTTCAATAAAAATTCATAAATTCTCAAAAATTTCAATAAAAATTCATAAATTCTCAAAAAAATCAATAAAAATTCATAAATTCTTAAAATTTCAATAAACTTCCAATAAAAACTCAAAATTTTCAATAAAATTTCATAATTTTTTTCTAAAAATTCTCAAAACTCCAAAAAAAAGCCCAAATAAATCCAAAAAAAATTCTAAAAGTTCAAATCGGTGTTGTTGAGTATGTTTTATGCATTTTTATATCATGGCTAATGAAATTTTGAGTGCATGTTAAGAAGCTCTTGGTCCCACCGACTGGGCCTCGACATCCAAGTCCCACGGTGACTGCACCTCATTTCTTAGTTCCATCATTGCTCACCATCATCCTGTATGCATTCATGTATGCATTGTTACTATAAGGTATCTACGCTATTATAACATATCAAGGACCTTGTGGTTCTGATGAACCTGAAATTTGAGTTCCCCTTCATCAAAAACAGTGATAATTCCAGGGGAATCTTGATCACACGGATAGGCCGTTGAGTCATTCAAGGTTTGGGACGATGGTTCCTCTTTCTGAGTTGATGCGTGGACAAACGGGCTTCGGCTTAGTATCAGCTCAGAGATCTGGATTCTTGACCAAATCTGGGTGGCTTAACAATATTATCCTTGATTATCTTTTATTTTAGTTTGTTTTAATTTTTCTTTAGCCCAGCATGCATCATGTAGGACTTTGAGCTTAATAAATGAAAATCTTCATATTACGCCAATAATGAAGGTCGCTCGTTCTTAATTGAGTTGACATGAGATATTCCATTCCAAATCAAGTACTTTATTCTCCTTGAAGCTGCTCAGGCTGGTTCCTTGAAAACCATCCATTTGCTGGATCTTTATCTCAATTCACTTTACTTTTCTACAAATTCACCTTGGTTGTAGCACGTCCACATTGGCTGGTAACCGCTCTCCAATGGTGCCTCCCTGTCGTGCCCTCGCGCACATTTTTGTTTATTTAGTTTACTCTCCTTTATCCAGCTGACCGATGCTTTCTCGGAATTGTCCGAAGTTGTTTCATTCAGAATCTTGGAAAGATTTCCAACGCTTAGTGTCAGAGGCGTGTCACATCACACCTTGGCATCTACTTATCAGTTCGTTCCACCTCATTCCGCTTGTTTCCTTATTCGCTTCATTCTGTCTCACTCCCTTGCAAAGCAGACGCCAAGGCGGGGCAGCTGTAGACACGCTAAAATTAATGCTATGTTGAGTAAATCTCATGTCACCATGTGATGCCCCAAAGTGGACTTCAATATTGATTTAATATGAAGTTTTTCTATTTTCTATAAATTAATTGTGATTTCTTGTTTTTTTTCTTGAGAAATTGAAATTAACGCCCTGATAAGGGGCGCTATTTAAATTGACAGCATGACCAAGGGCGCCTCTTTTAACAATGGACGACTACCAATACGGGCGTCATTTTCTGGATTTACTGAAAATTCCGAATTTCAAATAAAACGAAAATTGTAGAATTAACGTCTTTCATAAAGGCGTTGATTATTTGACGTCTGTCTGGCAGGCGTCAGTTTATAATTTTAAATAAGGAAGGTTATTTGTTTCTATAATTAAATCCAGGAATTGACGCCTTGATGGGAGTCGTTATTCTAATTAACGCCTTTGGATGTGTCGTCATTTTTAATTGACGCCCTTCATGGGGTCGTCATTTTCAATTCCGTCTCCCTTCCGCCTACTTCTTTCCCGTAATGGTTCCTTCCTCATTTTGAGCCTTGTATTCGACTGGGAAGGGAGTTTCTTGATGGAAGATCTTTACCTTGTTTTAATCATTGTTCTCCAAGGATCTTAGCCCTATAAATACCCCTCCTGGGTCTCTTCGCGCGGAAGAACGAGAGAACAAAAAACACACAGAGAGAGAGAGATCATTATTAAGAGAGCAGAGCTGACAGAGAGAAGAGTGTCTTATTTGTTTTGCAGGTTCTTCATCCAAACGAGCTTTCCTTCCAGGCGATGCTTTTCTCCTTCCACAGATGAACCACTGCAGTTCCATCACATGCTGAAGCTCTCCTCCCTTTACTGCTGCACGCACAGTAGAAAGGAATCCTTACTTTAGCTATTTAGTTGTTATTTTCATTACACATCCTCCCTCTCTCTAGTTCTTGTTAGATCTCATACTCTACGTATTATTGCTTAGCATTACATCCATATTTTTTCCCAACCTTGTTACTCCTCTTAGGGGTTTAAAACCAAAACACACAAGGTGTGTTCATGTTCATGTTTAGTTTGATTAATTTCATAATCTTAGAACTTTGATACTACACATTTTGGCTAATCCACTCTTTTATTTGATATGTGTGTTCTTGCAAGGTAATCAAGACTAAGAACCCCCTTCATCGGCCGGCCGGTAGAAGGAGGAAGAAAGGATTCATAATCTCCCCCGCTTAACACAAGGTACTCGCGATCATCCTTTTTCTTATTTGAGGTAACCCCTCTGGCGATCACATTCCCCTTAGCATCCTCGCATGCTCCCCTTTTCTCCCCTTTTCCAATCCTTTTTTTAATATTAATTCTTTTTAATTGTTCTAAGTGGATTTCTTAGAATCTACACTATGGAGCTACTATTACTTCCCGATGGGGAGAGCTCGGCATTGGCGACCAGTGACGATGCCGTTAGCCAGACGGTGGCAACCCCTTATGAGTACAGCACCTCTATCCTACCAACTGATGGTGTTAAGACGTGAGCTACAGGAATTCCCTACAGCGATGGTAGGATTCTTTTTTCCTCTTTTTTTTATTTTTTTTGTTCTTTTTTTTTGCTTCTACATTTGACCAGCTAAATGGATATATATAACCTATCCTAGGTAAACTTGAGGCCCTACTCAGGTATGGTCGATGCCGACCAACCGTGGGTTACAACAAGTCGTGCCCGGTTCGGACGGGACCTTTGGATCCACTGCCTGAATGAAATCGAGCTGCTTCGACTATGATTGGTTATGAGGACCCTAGGGCTAGCCCAGGAATGGGTAGATACGACCGCGCCACCTCGCGTCGGGAGAAAGATGCGGGGGCCGGCAACCTGTATTGATTGGCGTGTGCGATTCTCCGAACAGTATGAAGACTGACAACGGGGTGACATAATCATAGAGTCGCAGGGGCAGGATAGTGAAGACTATCTGTGTCTATATAGGGTCATGTATGCAGAGCGACTCCAACCTGGGGGACTTGTGGAGGTAGGTCTCCTAATCGTCTCTTTTCTTCTTTTTTTTGTTTTTTTGTTGTTTTTGTTCTAATTTTATTTTTTTGTGCAAATGATGACTCCTATAGCATGGCTGCAGGATGCCCGTGATACCATGATAGTAAACTTGCGAGCTCGCTTGGAAGACACGGAGCAACAGTTGGGTGACACGTGTGGTGCCTTAAGTGCCTCGGTGGGTGTATATACAATGCACACTCCTAATTATGACCTTAGATTCATGGTGCTCAGTCACTATTTATCACCTCATGTTATTGTAGTGCGCCCAGATCGATGCGGCTTCATCAGCGATGGGAGTAGATGGCGTCTCTTCCAGCTTATGGATCCCTACCTCAGAGCTTGATTTACTTCACGAGCGACTTGCTCGTGCAACGCAGCGTGCCGCGGAGGCAGAAGGAATGCTCTCTATACAGGTAAGGGCTTCATTGTTGAATTTTCCTTGTTCATGTCTTGCCGCATATCTGAGACGGCATATCTGGCAGGAAAAAGAGACGCAAGAGGCACTTGCCCATGTTGCGCAGAGGGAAGCTAGAATAGCATAACTGGAGGATGAACTGCGGCATCATACAGATAATGACTCTTCTAGGGACGCCGTAGAACTGAGAATCACCCTTCAACTGGAGAGGGAAGACCGAGAAAGAGAACGAGCAGAGAAAGAAAGGGACAGAGAAAGACAAAGAGCCGATAGGTTGGCTGAAAGGGAGGAGCGAAGGGCCATGGAGGTCCAATTATTTGAACTCCGAACCAGCCTTGGTCTTGCTAAATAATGGCTGAAAGATGGTGAGGAGCGCTACCGAAGAGCACGAGAGTGTGGCTTTCGTGTTAGTAGCTTCTTTAGTACCCCGTAGATCAACGTCGGGGTGTGGAGATGGGAAGAGGACTACAGAGCGGTAGGAATACCGCTTTTCGTAGTTGGATAGCACCGTCTAGGGCGTCTTGCCCAGAGAGCGGCGGGACGAGTAATGCAGATAGAGAAGGTGGAACTTAATGTACAATTTCTCATTTTGGAATGGAATAAAAAGTTTATTTTTTTTGTTTTCATCTCTTTCTTGCTATCTCGAATTCCTGCACACATCACTGAAACAAACAAGTCAGAATTTTTGCTCTAACTTGGCCCCTTGCTCAATAAGCAAATGTCTATTTTGAATGTCCTTGATAACGGGTCAAGGGGTCAAGCCTTTATTAACAAAGGCGATAATAAAGGACTAGGATGAATGCGGCACACAAGCACACGGATGCAAACGATAATTTAAGATGAAATGTTGCATACAAATGCAATCATGTGAAATGCGATTTTTCTTTTTTTGTGGATGTTTATTAATTTTTAGGTCTTTTTTCTTCTTCTTTTTTCATTTTCATTTTTTGTCTTGCATTTACATTTTTCTTCTTTTTTTTGGGTTTTTGGTTTTGTTATTTTTTTTATTTTTGATTTGTTTATTTTTATTTTATTTTTTTGCTAATGCCCGATGACCACCCGATATAACATCTAACCTGCATGAGAACATGGGTTTCTTACTAACCTCCCAGGTATCCTAAGTGCACATCTAGGTTGATTTGCGCCTCTAGACTCCTCGAATGATAATCCCGCCGGTTAATACTTATCCTGATGACAATACCGTCATGCCATGCTTAGGCTCCCAGTCGCTTCCGACCACTGGGATTCACCCAAAAAGTGTTCGAGGTAAAGGATTTGCCCGACCTGGGTCTATCTCCTCACAACTCTAGATGGTATATAATGGAACACCCTAGAACCCTAATGGCCAACCATTCGACGTTGACCCCGAATCAGACGTCGTCGCACCCGCAGGTGACGCGCTTGCATTGTCCTAAGCCCAAGGTTAGATAAGAAGACATCAAGATGGTAGACAATGGTCTTGACCGGCCAGAAACACAGAGACTCCTTTGTAGTAACGGCTTTTGCTGTTCAAAGTAGACAACCATATGTATGTGTTAAAATAAGGTTGCAGGCCTTGGCGGGTTTCACCCTTCAGAAACTCCATTTAGCTTTCATCTTTAGGGGAAGAAGGAAGAGTGTGGGGGGTAAACCTCCTGAGAGGATCGGTAAAACCGTTAACCCGGCGAGCCAATAGGAGTCCACTTAACTCTTCCCTTTCGGGCAACTTTGGACCAACTCTCGAGCATTTATATCTCATTGCCCCTTTTGTGGATTTGGACTTTTACTTTGAGGGGTTTCATTTATTAGAATCAGGCACGGTTACGACCAGGCTTTTCTTTTAACTTTGGTTTTATCCTTTCTTGAGGGAAACATAGCCATTTGACATTATGGAATCCCTTTTGCATGCCTGCGGGGACACTGCCCTCTTCTCGTGCTCTGACCGATGCTCGAGAAAATGGATCCTACTCTTGCCTTAAGGGGATTGAGTTTATGCTTCTTATGCTCAGTGTTTAAGGGCGTCGGCTGTCTCATTTGGTCGAAGAGGAAGAGAATAAAGATTCAGCTTTCTGGAGACCCTCTGGGTGAGGCCCCACCATAGGTGATGCTATCGATTTTTTATAACACACATGTGTATGTGCATGTTGCCTTCTTTTGAGTGGGCATAGGCCGAACTGGCCGGACAGGGATCTCCGCGGTTCTGGCAGACCAAGACCCAGAACCTACCAAGTCTTAATGGGCCATGTCCTAACATGGAGGTTGGATGCAGTGACTTAAGTACATGGTGACCACCAGGCATTGGCATTTTAAATTTTCTATCTTTTTTATTTCTTTTTCTTTTTCTTTTTGTTGTTGTTTTATATACATATTTTTGTTGTTTTCATGGTTTTTGGTATTTTTTTGTTGTTTTTGTTTTCATTCATTTTTTTTTGACACTATATACAACTATCTAAGGGTATTACTTCTTAAGATAAAGCCTATTCCAAGGGTGGGATAACTCGATCCCCTCAGCATTGACTAGCCTATAGGCGTTGCCAGGATGCACAGCCTGAACCACATATGGTCCTTCCCAATTGGGTTGGAGTTTAGAACGTGGGCCGCTAGGTTTTACAAAGATTCTTTTCACTACCATCTCACCGACTTTCAATTTTCTCTCAATAACCTTCTTTTGGTAAAAATGTGCGAGTCTATTGTGGTATACACGAGCATGCTCGGCTGGGGCCAGACGTTTCTCATCTAAGAGTTCCAATTGGACAAGGAGTGACTCACGACGTTCATCGAGGGGAAGTTCCTTATCCAATTGTACCCTAAGAGAGGGAACTAAGATCTCGTACGGAACTACCGCCTCCATTCCATAGGTAAGGGCGAACGGAGTTTGCCTAGTGGGGGTACGGATTGAAGTGCTATTGGCCCATAGAGCTTCAATAAGCTTTTCTGGCCAATCCGAGAATCTGCTAGACCCACAGGTTTTCTTTATAATTTTGATCAATGTTTTATTAGTGGCATCCGCTTGGCCATTGCCTTGTGGATAATATGGTGATGAATGATGCAATGCAATTTTATACCTTTTGCAGAGGTCATGAAGATCCTGAGAAATGAATTGTGGCCCATTATCGGTGATGATAATTCTTGGAATGTCGAACCTGATGATGATGTTCTTCATGATGAACTTGCAAACTGTTGATGCCTTGATTTCTGCGTAAGCCTCTGCTTCGGCCCATTTGGTGAAGTACTCTGTTGTAGTGAGGATGAATGATTTTTGTTTGGTGAGGGCGTTAGAATCACCGAGAGGACCAATGATGTTGAATGCCCACATGGAGAAAGGCCATGGGGAGGATATTGGATGGAGAGAGGAAGATGGGGAATGAATCTTATCGGTGTGAAGTTGACACTTGACACACCTACGGACATAGACAGCACAGTCTTCCTCCATGGTGGGCCAGTAAAAGTCTTACCGAATGATCTTCTTGGCAAGCATTTGGCTATTCACATCGCCACCACACACACCTGAGTGTGCTTCCTCTACACACTTCCAAGACTCATCGTCATCAAGACATCTTAGAAGAACGCCAGTGAGGCTTCTTTTATACAGCAATCCTCCAACCATTGGTTTATTTTAAAGGAATGGTAACAAGACCATAATTAGGTGGGAGATTCCTATAAGAATTTACAGGATGAGAAAATAATCAAAGGAACATGTGAGGACTAAAGCCTCAAAAGCAGTGTGAGAACGGGCAGATGCCCGAGGCAGTTGATGTGGCAAGAATTGAGTCAGACTCGGGATCGGGATCAAGAGGAATTAAAAATTGATGAATCGAGAGGGGCGGATCCGGAGGGTCGGAAGTAAAGGGGGCAAATCATGGGGGAAAGGATCCGGAGGTTCCGGAGGAGGAACATGATGAGGGACGTGATGCCCTGGGAAAAGGTATGGAAAAAGGTAATTCAAAGGGAGGAAAAGAACAAATGACGTGATGCCCTGGAACAACAAAAGGATAAATTGCAAGAAGGAAGGGTCCGGAGGTTTCGGACGGATATGAAAGGAAAGGGCGCGATGCCTTGGGAGAGATGGAGAATGAGATGAGAAATCTGGAGGTTCCGTAGGGAGACGAGAGATGCATAAAGACATGGAATTAAACAGAAAGGGGCCCGGAGATTCCGGACGTGGATGAGAGATGGATAAAGATATGGAATTAAACATGGAGGGGTCCGGAGGTTCCGGACGGGAATGAATGTGAGGTTCGGATAAAGACAGGGAACTAAACAAAGAAGGGTCCTGAGGTCTCGGACGGGGATGAATATAGGGGTCCGGAGGCTCCGGACGAGGTGGAATGTAAGGGTTCGGATGTTCCGAAGGGAGATGAGAGATGGATAAAGACATGGAATTAAATAGGGGGGCATCCAGAGGTTCTGGACGGGGAGGAATATGAGGGTCGGATAAAGACAAGGAACTAAACAGAGGGGGGTCCGGAGGTTCCGGACGGGAAGACAATGAATTAAACAGAGTGGGGTCCGAAAGTTTCGGACGAGGATGAGAGATGGATAAAGATATGGAATTAAAAATGGAGGGGTCCGGAGGTTCCGGACGAGGATGAGAGGTGGATGAAGACGGAGAATTAAATAGAGAGGGGTCCGGAGGTTCCGAACGATGAGGAATATGAGGGTCTTGTGACCCTAGAGAGGAGGAGGAGCTTATTTGGGTAGATTTAGATGATGACAAGCGTCCCCTCAGCCAATAGATTATCCATAAAAGAAGCTGAATAACATCACAAGTAGTGATGGAATGGGATATGAAGTAGATGGGCTACATGATGGCTCCTCAACATGGGAATTCTCGCCCTTAAGCTTCACTTTATGCTTTCCCTTCTTCCTGGTGGATACTCTCTCACAGGGTGACCTCTCAACCTTCAATATGACTTCTTGGCGTCTTGGCCTTGCATGTCGCTCTCTCCAATTATGTGCTCCAAAAGATGGCATCATCCTTCTATGACTAACTGGTTCAATGGGTATAGTCAGAGCCCATAGGCTCTCATTTGATGAACTTTTAATAAGACCCCTTGGACGTTCAAAAGCGAACGACAACTCTCTTGGCAAATGATGATAGCAAAATTTTGAGAGTTTCACTTGTGAAACAGGGATCTTAACATGAAATAGCTCCTTTGGAAATAACCCCCTTGATAAATGGATGGTATCTATCATTGGGAGTTTGACCTTCGGCATAAGGAGCTTCTTATTTGGTGCACTGCTCAAGACCGTGGGGATATCATGTGGGAATATACTTGGTAGCATAGGAGTTCGCCCCTTGCATGGAAGTTGGTAAGGAGTAGACAAAATGTCAAAAGCTTCCAACAAGGAGCGGCCTGACCCACCCCTGAGCATAGAATTCATCATCTCCTCGGCAGTAGAATGTGTCATCACTATGCATGAGGAGAACCCCTTCTTTTGATTGGCCATTTGGACTATGACCGAACAAGGGGTAATAAGAGCCTTGAAAGCATGTTGGCCAATGAGTAATGTGATCGCTATTGTTTTAGCCCCTGATTGGCTCGGCACCAATTCCTGAGAGTCCTTCTTGATGGACATTGGTGCAAATGGAAATTCGGCCTTCTCAAAGGTGACCGGTACAAGAACTCGAATCGACATTCGGCATATGAAATCTTAGATTTTGAATGGCATAGCCGTAACCGAATTCTTCTTGTCCGGTTCTTGATCATCATCTTTGGTAGATGTAATTTTAGCAGGACACCCACTCCGAGAGGAGGTAAAAGGAGGTGAAATGGAGGTGACAGACTCAGTGAGTAATGGAGATTCAATGGAAGAGGTTGTGGAAAGAGTAAGTGGAAGTTGAAACACGACGAGCTTCTCATCTTGCTCGGGAGCAGATGAGGTTAGCTCGGGTGCAAAAATCGATGGGCCCTGCTCAGAGTTAGCCACGGGTTTGGGTATGAAGTTGAGTGGAGGAATAAGAGTGGTTGGGTTCAGGGTTACAAGGCTAGTGGAGATTTTAGGTGGAAACGATGGAGGATTACTTGGTTGGGGACAAGGGTTAATAGAAGGCTCAGTGGAAGCCGACAGTGTGGGGGTTATTTGTATAATTGAAGTGGTAACAGTAGAAGACTTGGTACATAGGAAACGTCGGATTTTGGTGGTACGTGGGGGGTTAAGGGTAGAAGGTGATTCATGGTGCATTGATGCGGGTTGTTGGGGTGTAAACCCGTCATCGTAACACCATGTGGTTTCATAGGTAGGGGTAGGGACGGTGGTTAACTCATGGTGCATTGACGTGGGTTGATGGAGCATGGGCCCATCGTCGTAACACCATGTGGTTTCATAGATTGGGGTAGAGGTAGTGATTAATTCATGGTGCGTTGACGTGGGTTGATGGAGCATGGACCCATCGTCGTAACACCATGATGTCTCATAGGTAAGGGTAGAATCAGTGGTTGACTCATGGTACATTGACGTAGGTTGTTGGAGCATGGACCCATCATCATAATACAATGATGTCTCATAGGTAGGGGTAGAATCGGTGGTTGACTCATGGTACATTGACGTAGGTTGTTGGAGCATGGACCCATTGTCATAATACCATGATGTCTCATAGGTAGGGGTAGAATCAGTGGTTGACTCATGGTACATTGACGTAGGTTGTTGGAGCATAGACCCATCGTCATAATACCATGATGTCTCATAGGTAGGGGTAGAATCAGTGGAAGACTCATGATACATTGATGCGGGTTGTTGGAGCATTGACCCGTCATCATAACACCATGACGTCTCATAGGCAGGGGTCAGGTCAGTGACTTCGTCCTGAGCAGGGGAGTCTTCTGGTGGTGGTGGAAGAGGGAAGGAACGAAGAAACCTCGGAGTGGGTAAATCTTCAAAATCTTCGTAGATGTGATCAGATGCCTTTTGCAATTTCTCATAATCATTAGGTTCAAATGGATGCTGTGAGGAGAATATAGAAAGATGGTGGACAGTACGACCTAAAGGCGAGACTGTAGTGAAGACATGGAGGACCTAGACTTACCGAACTTCCGGTACATGGCAGAGATAGGGATCTGAAGACCCTCTCGCGCAAGCTGAACCCCTTCCCAGTAAGCGTGACCTACCGTTTCGAGAGCAGCTTTTTAGATACCGGGTGCGTGTTCCGGGACCCTACGTAGTAGAAGTTGGCACGAACGGTGAATGGGAGACACACCGCGTGGACACAGAAATTAGAACGGCATATCACTCCTCATAGGATTATAACCACGATATAAACAAAAGCACACCACCGTAGGACATTGGTCTTTGCAGGGTTTAGCAACGATATAGAAATATAAGCAGTAATGAATATGGGTATATATAGAAATCACCGCGAGACGTTGGTCTTTGCAGGATTTTTATGGAAATATAAAGAATAAATATAAGTATATACATAAACCACCGCGAGACATTGGTCTTTGCGGGATTTTTACTGCAATATAAATATTAATAAACATAAATATGTACATAAACCACCGCGAGACATTGATCTTCGCGGGATTTTTATAGAAATATGAATATTAATAAATATAAATATATAAAAGACCACCGCGAGGTATTACTCTCCGCGAGATTTTTACTATAATATAAATATATGTAACGAGAAATAAAAAGGGGATTAAATGAACCGCCGCGAGATGTCACTCTCCGCGGGATTTTAAGGCGATGATATGGGGATGTTGAAATTAAACAGTCAGGGGTTAGGATGTTAGAGTGCAGAAGTTAAATTACTGAAATGAAAATGGTCGCGGGAGGTGGCCCACCGCACCAGTTAGAGTTAGAAGTTAACGTACAGAAATTAAATGACAGAAAGAAAACGGTAGCAAGAGGTGACCCACCGCTACCAGTTAGGAGTTAGGGGTACAGAAAATAAAATATAGAAATTAAAATGGTAGCAGGAGGTGACCCACCGCTACCAGTTAAGAGTTAGGGGTTAGATGTACAGAAATTAAAATGCAGAAATTAAAACGGTAGCGGGAGGAAACCCACCGCTACCAGTTAGGAGTTAGAGGTTAGATGTATAGAAATTAAAGTGCGAAATTAAAACGGTAGCGGGAGGAAACCCACCGCTACCAGTTAGGAGTTTGGGGTTAGATGTACAAAAAATAAAATGCAAAATTAAAACGGTAGCAGGAGGTGACCTACCGCTACCAGTTAGGAGTTAGAGGTTAAATGTACAGAAATAAAATGTTAAGGGGTTAATGTACAAAAAATAAAATGTTAGGAGTTAAATAGGGGAGGGGAACTGCCGCGGGGAATGATCCTCCGCGCGGGTGAGGACAAGAACACAAGAGCAACCACTGCGGGAAACGACTCTCCGCGGGTGTTATTAACACAAAG
The DNA here is from genome assembly GCA_022559845.1 of Amorphophallus konjac. Taxonomy (NCBI): domain Eukaryota; kingdom Viridiplantae; phylum Streptophyta; class Magnoliopsida; order Alismatales; family Araceae; genus Amorphophallus; species Amorphophallus konjac. The sequence goes on from CM040125.1 coordinate 11,485,700, forward strand.
AAAGTTAAAATGAAGCGTGTGTTTTCATATTGTGATCGCCAGGGGCTAGGGGGCCCCGAATTAAGAGATCGCTTCGCCTCAGAGAGGGGATAACGTGGACTCCTTCTTCCTCTTCTTTCGACAGGCCGAAGAAGAGGGCCTTTTAACTGGTTAACCCTACACAATGAACAAACAAAGAAAAATAACTAAATGAGGACGACGATGGTGTAGTACCAATTCTCTAGGCCCCACTTTGGTTATGGGTTACCCCTAAGTTAACCCAAAAATAACCCAGCACTAATCTTTTTTTTACTTTAGTTGAGGATTTTATTTAATCGGTTTAGGTTAAGGACTAATCCAGGGTTATTCTTGAGTTTTGAAACCCACATCCAGAGGTGGGTTAACCTCCTATGCTCAATAAATGTGTCTCTCTCTCTCATAATCAATGCTATTTCTCTCTCTCATTATTACTGGGTTAACCTATTATTTATCAAATCATACTAGATTAAAAGTAGGTTAGCCCACATCCTTACTCCTAGATTAACTACCCTCCTATAAAATTAAAAATGGGTTAACTCCGGACTACTTTAATCGGGTTGAGTTCGTCCACCTTTAGCCTAACTCCATACCAAAGCTAACCTAGAACATGATGCTGAAAATAACATAAAGGAACACGCACCTTGTTGGTGGTGTTTAAAACCCATTTTAGAACTAGAGGGTGGAGGAATGATATGATGGAATACACAACAAAATATTCTCAATGAGATGATAGTATTACAGACAGAATGGTGAGTGATGCATGCAAAAGAACTAACAAATTGAACATAATATAAAAGGAGAGAAAAGATTATTGGTAGGTGTCGATGACGGGCTTTGGAAGAAGCATCAGTAACACGAGCACAGCACGACCGAGGACCTTCAAAATGGACTTCATAAACTGCTTAAATGGGGAACACAAACACACATGTATGGTAGATATATATAGTTATATATATGTATATACATGATGGGAAAAGATATAGAGTTAGATATAAGAAAGTATAATGAAAAGAAATATATAACTATACATGTATATGTGATGAGGAGGTCATTTATGGTTAAAAATATACATATATATAGAGATATATAAATAGAAGAAAGAAGGAGAGAAAAGGACTCTCCTTTCTTTTGCTTTCTTAGCCGTTTTATTTTTTTAATTTAAAAGAAAGAAAATATAAGACTGATAGAAGATAAAATATCAAACTATAAAAGGTAGAATGGGAAATATATATATATAATATATATATTTATATGTGGGAGAGAGAGAGAAGTGGGAAGAACGAGAGAGGAAGAGGGAGGGAGAGGAGAGATGCGAAAGAAAGAGAGAGAGAGAGAGAGAGGGAGTAAGAGAGAGGGAGTAAGGGAGAGGGAGAGAGTGAAAGAAGAAAAGAGAGGGATAAAAATAAAAATAAAAATAAAAGAAGGAGAGAGATCGGGTGAGGGGGAGAGAGAGAAAGAGAACTGGAGAGAGAAAAATAATAATAATAAAAGAGAGAGAGAAAGAGAACACGGGGGAGGTCGAGAGAGATAGAGAGAGAAAGAGAGATTGAGAGAGAGAAAGAGAGGAGAGAGAAACGGAGGGAGGGAGAGAGAGAGACGGGGAACGGGAGAGAGAGAAAACGGGGAACGGGAGAGATAGAGAGAGCGATACGGAGAGAGGGGGTGTGAGCTCGGTGGGGATGGGACGACGACGATGGGCGGCGAGGTGCACCGGCAGCGAACGGTGATGACGACGCGGAGGTGGTCGGCGGGAGGTGGAGCTGTGGCCGGAGTTGCAGGCGCGGTGGTGCAGCTGGGCTGCTGGTGGCGGTGGGCGAGGGACGACGGCGGCAGCGGCGTGCATGCGCAGGGGGTCTCGCAGGGGAGATGGCCGGAGGGGGGAGTCCGACGTGGTGGACGGCTGCCGTGGGTGTCCAGGGGCGAGGGTGCTGGCGGTCTCACGGAGGTGGCAGGAGGGGGTTTGCGGCGTCGAGGGGCGACTGGGGTGGCGACGCGGGGGTGAGGTCTCGTGGGTGGCCGGAGGAGATGGGAGAGGGCAGCGACGGTGGGAGCTCGACGGAAGGGGTTGCGGCGACAAGGTGGAGGTTCAACGGCGGTGTGGAAGAGTAGAGACCGGCGGACACGGCTATGGGGAGAAAAGGGAGAGTTGGAGCGCTGGGTTCTCTCGAGCGGGCATGCAGGTGGGAGTGGAGTGACGGGTTAGCAGGAGGGGGAAGTGGGAGAGAGTGTATGTGTGTGCTCTCGCTGGGGAGGTTGGACGTGGGAATGGGTTTTTGCCAAGTTGCCGTGAGAGCCGGGGAGTGAACAAGGAGAGTGGGTTGCGTGAGAAGGGGGTAAGAAAATAAGAAATAGAAAGGGACGTAGAGAGAATAAGATGGGATAGGGAATATTATTTTATTATTTTTTATTTTTTATGTTTATTTGTTTTGTTTGTTTTTATTTTTTTTTCTTTTTTTGTATTTTTTGTTTATTTTTAATGGTTATTCTATTTTTTTACTTTTTAATGTATATATATATTTGCTTAATTTATATATATAATAACCACCTGATATATATATATATTTATATGAAGATAAAATTATTAAAGAAAATTAATAGAATTATATATATACATACATATGCATTACATATATATATTAATTTCTCTCTCTCTCAAATAAATATAATCTAATCAAAATTACGGAAATCGCTCAAACAAGAAGAAAGCGTAAGCCACTTTGGGGCATCACGGTATAATATGAAATTTTCTCATGATAACGTCATAAATAACGTGTCTATAGTAGTCAATCTGGTGATGAATATTTTATGGTGGATAGATAAAATCTAGTGAATATTATTTTATATTTGATTTGTAATATATAAGGCAAATCTAGTGATTGCATACAAAATATTTTATTTAACAAATATAAACACTTATAATAAAATTATGAATCTAAGTTTTAGGTTAATAGAAGATTATAAAGTTTGAGTTGTAGGATTGATTTATGATACCTATACAGTTGTGTAGTCCTTATCCTTACTTTCAAAAGTAATCATCTTTCACGGCTGATTGTTGTGTATGTATATCTATCTATCCATATATGTACATTCAAGTATAACTCGTCTTATATTTTTAGAAGTACAGCAAAAAAATATGTAGTATCAAAAAGTTTGGCATAGGATAAAATGTATTGTATATTCAAATATCAAAGATTTATAGGGTGTGTTTGGAAACATTTTAAAATAAAATCTATTTCTATCTTAGAAAATATGTTTTATCAATTTTTTACTTAAATTTTAAAATTGATGAAAACTGAATACTACTTATTTGGTAGAAGTGTCATTATTTTTAAAATTTATGCAAACCTGTTGGGCATACACTTTGTAACTCCTTTGGCTATGGCTGCGGCCGCTTCTGCTCACAAGGTAAAGATATCTTTTCACACAGATTCTGCAGACGCGTTCTTGAGCTGCCACTTCCACTTCCTTTAAAGGGTCCCCAACTGTAATCACACCTCCACACCACCCATCAAAACAAAACACGGACCCTTCTTCATTCTGAAGCCTTGGGGGAAGATTGTACGAACAATTGGAGTAAACAATCTAACACAATAAAATCATGATGAGCTATCCCGAATTAATCTCCCACCAACCCTCCAGAATCCTATATTAACAAGGTTTTCCTTCTTCTTTATGAATTCTTTTCTCAAAAATTGATGAACAGAGTCTGCTAATTGAACTAATACCGCTCGAACGAATTCAAATAAGAACAAAACAAAGCACATGGAGCAGGGAGGAACAACAACGCACATTTCCCCTGGATTCCTCCATATCTGAGGCGAAGGACATGGGCACATGACCCGGATCGATGAGAACAGCAGCGCAAAATTAGGATGCGAGGCACATGAGCGTGAGGAAGTTGGAGACGACAGCGTTCCAAGCCCCGACGGAGGTCCGCAGGCCGAACCAGTCTTCTACAAAGACGTTGAGAGTGGAGTAGTGGATGAAGCCCATCAGCGCGACCACCATGACGATGACAGGGAGGGATAGGCATCTCCTGCCCTTCCTCCCATCCATGGGGAAGACGAGGAGGCTGCTTCTCCCCAGAGAGTGGGGTGGTCGGTGATCGTGATATGAGAATAGGGCGGGCGCACGGGAGTGTGGTGCTTCAGAGGGATGACACGAGGAGACGCGGGTTCCTCTCTAAAAAAAATATATGACAAGACATGTTTTTATTTTAAGGGAAGTTATAATTGAACGAGATTTCATCCTAAAAAATTAAAGAGGTCTTACCGAACGTGCTTAAGTGAGTTATCTTTTCTAATTTTTTATTTTGAGAGAAAAAGGAGATAAAAAAATGCAACTAAAAACACCCTATCGGAGTTAAATTACAGAAAATAGATGACATTGATTTAAAGATGCATAGAAATAAATTAAAAAAATTTACCTATTACTATTATTATTACATAGTCTAAAATGAAATATATGAAAAATACAGACACCGAGACAAATATTTGTACATATTATCTAACTAACAAAATATGGGAGACAAAATATCGAGAATAAAAATGTGCTAAAATAGATGATAAGATATATTTGGTAGCCAAATCTGCATAATTAAAACTCACGTTTCATATATATGTGTACGCATATTATATGCGGTTAGACTGTATTTTTTGTTGGACTGGACTCTGTTGTTGTAATTGTTATTTATTTCTATTAATTGTTGAATTATCCTACTTTATTTCATATTTCTTTGTACCTCCACACTCCTTTTAGTCCTTCCGAGCCCTCCCGGCTCGTGGGCGGCGGGCCAAGATTCGAATGGTATAGGGCTCCTCCCGGTATCCGGATCTTGGGTCGTTAGACACAAACCTATGAATGGGGATAGAGAATATGGAGCAATCACATAAGATGCACAACCCACTACACAGGGATTTTTAAGGTGGTTCAGTCTGCAACCCCGCAGACCTACATCCACCCCTCACCAAACCTGGTGAGGCTTCACTGCACGCTGCAAACGCAGCACGGGGATGAGCCCCACAGGGACGAATCCCAAGCACCCACGAGGACAAAGTCCTCGTGAGGATAGAGTCCTCACGCTGCAGCCGCAGCACACGGGGATGATGCCCCAGTTACATATGTGAACAAGGAAAAGGAGAAAAAGAAAGTAAACTGCAAGTGTAGTGAAAAAACTAGAACAATGAAGGAAACACCAGATGTGGCTTCAGATAGAGATCTGGAAGCTGATGACTGCAACTTCAAATTCAAATCCGAAGATCTTTCTCTTCAAGCTTAGATATCTGCAGGGCTGCTCTTCTCTCAAGGTTGATCTCTCTTCTTCTTTTCTCTTTTCTCTTTCAGCATTGGACCGTATTGGCCAGGTGTTGGGCTACTCTCACTCCCTTCTCTTCTTTCTCAAGGATTCTTCTTGAATGCTCAAGGGCGTGGCTTTCTTCTAAGGCAGCAGCAGCTTCTCCATTAGAAGCTTCAGGTATTTATAGAAGAGCCCGTGGGAAAATTTCCCTCCAAGAAAATCTGTAGAGGACCGATTCAAATTTGAACTCTGACCTTCTTTTTCAGAGGTGCTTGACTTGATCCAGCGGTCATAAAGGAGCAGTGCAAAGGGAGATAATTTTCCCTCCAAAATATTCTCTTGGCTTGGGGTAGATGCTTTGCAGGGAGTTGACTCTGAGCTGGCTTAGCTTCTCATACCTGTCCTAGGATAGGACGGTGGCAAACAAACCTTTTGAAATCTTGTGGTAGGTAGAATAGTTTTGTCCAGTGTACAGTGAGATGCAATCCACTTGGCCAGTCCTTTCTTAGGACAGAAGGGACATACTTCTACCAGGGAAGAGGCCTTCTGAGATTTGGTGGCTGACCAAGTCTTCTCCAAAAGATGTTCTGATATGTTATAATGAAGTGGCAGAACCTCTAACCTGGGTACCTTCTTCTAGACCTCAAAAGATGTGTTTTTGGAGGTTTACGCTAGCTATAAATGCTCTCAGTACAGTTTACGAACAGACAGATCTTTCAGAGTACTTTGAGGTTTTCCTTTAGTGAGGTCGACCTGTTGAGAAGGTGAGGTTGATACTGCTTTGAGAACGAGTGATTACAACGGCTTCTGAAAGAGCATGAGGTCGACCTCCTATAGAAGTGAGGTCAACACTGCTTGCGCTGGTCGCTTCCCAGAGTGCTGGTTGCGATCGTGAGGTCGACACTTTCTGAAGGTGAGGTCGACACGCCTTGTGACGAGGTCGAGGCAGCCATGAAGAAGAGCGTTTATAACGCTTTCTGTGAGGATCTGAGGTCGACCTCCTGAGACCTTGAGGTCGACACTGTTTTAGAGAGTCGTGCTTATAACGGCTTATGGAAGCCACCTGAGGTCGACCTGTTGATGAGATAAGGTCGACATGTCCTTTATGCAATCTAGAGTTTTTAGCTTCTTTTTGCCAAGTCCTTTCTTGCATCTTGGAGCATACTCTATGATGTTTGTTCTACTAATGTTCCTTCTCAATTCTAAAAAAGACTTGCTTACTTTCTCTTAAACTTGCAACTGAATTTCAACACTTAAGGTACTCCTGGATCTGGAGTTTTTGTTGCACTGCAATTGGCTGGCCTTGTTCATACCCTTTGGTTCAATGCATCGTATCTCATTACACCATTGTATGATATCTTTATACTGCTCAACTTCAAGAAACCATTCTCATGCCACAATGTTGACTATGGCCTGAAACTTATACATGTTGACATCATTAATTCTATATAACACTCATCAATAAGTCGTAGTCAAACATCATCAAAACAATAGAATCAAACATGTTCCACACATGCCCAACAAATAGAAGATTATAAAGTTTGAGTTGTAAGATTGATTTACGATACCTATACAGCTGTGTCCTTATCCTTACTTTCAAAAGCAATCATCCTTCACTGCTGATTGTTTGTGTATGTCATTCAAGTATAACTCTTCTTATATTTTTAGAAGTACAGCAAAAAAATATGTAGTATCAAAAAGTTTGGCATAGGATAAAATGTATTGTATATTCAAATATCAAATATTTATAGGGTGTGTTTGGAAACATTTTAAAAGAAAATCTATTTCTATCTTAGAAAATATGTTTTATCAATTTTTGACTTAAATTTTAAAATTGATGAAAACTGAATACTATTTATTTGGTAGAAGTGTCATTATTTTTAAAATTTATGTAAACATGTTGGGCATACACTTTGTAACTCCTTTGGCAATGGCTGCGGCCGCTTCTGCTCACAACGTAAAGATATCTTTTCACATAGATTCTGCAGACGCGTTCTTGAGCTGCCACTTCCACTTCCTTTAAAGGGTCACCAACTGTAATCACACCACCCATCAAAACAAAACACGGACCCTTCTTCGTTCTGAAGCCTTGGGGGAAGATTGTACGAACAATTGGACTAAACAATCTAACACAACAAAATCGTGATGAGCTATCCCGAATTAATCTCCCACCAACCCTCCAGAATCCTATATTAACAAGGTTTTCCTTCTTCTTTATGAATTCTTTTCTCAAAAATTGATGAACAGAGTCTCCTAATTGAACTAATACGGCTCGAACGAATTCAGATAAGAACGAAACAAAGCACATGGAGCAGGGAGGAACAACAACGCACATTTCCCCTGGATTCCTCCATATCTGAGGCGAAGGAAATGGGCACATGACCCGGATCGATGAGAACAGCAGCGCAAAATTAGGATGCGAGGCACATGAGCGTGAGGAAGTTGGAGATGATAGCGTTCCAAGCCCCGGCGGAGGTCCACAGGCCGAACCAGTCTTCTACAAAGACATAGAGAGTGGAGTAGTGGATGAAGCCCATCAGCGCGACCACCATGACGATGACAGGGAGGGATAGGCATCTCCTGCCCTTCCTCCCATCCATGGGGAAGACGAGGAGGCTACTTCTCCCCAGAGAGTGGGGTGGTCGGTGATCGTGATCTGAGAATAGGGCGGGTGCACGGGAGTGTGGTGCTTTAGAGGGATGACACGAGGAGACACGAGTTCCTCTCTCAAAAAAAAATATATGACAAGACATGTTTTTATTTCAAGGGAAGTTATAATTGAACGAGATTTCATCCTAAAAAATTAAAGATGTCTTACCGAACGTGCTTAAGTGAGTTATCTTTTCTAATTTTTTATTTTGAGAGAAAAAGGAGATAAAAAAATGCAACTAAAAACACCCTATCAGAGTTAAATTACAGAAAATAGATGACATTGATTTAAAGATGCATAGAAATAAATTAAAAAAATTTACCTATTACTATTATTATTACATAGTCTAAAATGAAATATATGAAAAATACAGACACCAGGACAAATATTTGTACATATTATCTAACTAACAAAATATGGGAGACAAAATATCGAGAATAAAAAATGTGCTAAAATAGACGATAAGATATATTTGGTAGCCAAATCTGCATAATTAAAACTCGCGTTTCATATATATGTGTACGCATATTATATGCGTTTAGACTGTATTTTCTGTTGGACTGGACTCTGTTGTTGTAATTGTTATTTATTTCTATTAATTATTGAAGTATCCTACTTTATTTTCTATTTCTTTGTACCTCCACACTCCTTTTAGCCCTTCTGAGTCCTCCCGACTCGTGGGCGGCGGGCCAGGATTCGAATGGTATAGGGCTCCTCCCCGTATCCGGATCTTGGGTCGTTAGACACAAACCTATGAATGGGGACAGAGAATATGGAGCAATCACATAAGATGCACAACCCACTACACAGGGATTTTTAAGGTGGTTCAGTCTGCAACCCCGCAGACCTACATCCACCCCTCACCAAACCTGGTGAGGCTTCACTGCACGCTGCAAACACAGCACGGGGACGAGCCCCACAGGGACGAACCCCAAGCACCCACGAGGACAGAGTCCTCATGAGGATAGAGTCCTCACGCTGCAGCCGCAGCACACGGGGATGACGCCCCAGTTACATATGTGAACAAGGAAAAGGAGAAAAAGAAAGTAGCAAGTGTAGTGAAAAAACTAGAACAATGAAGGAAACACCAGATGTGGCTTCAGATAGAGATCTGGAAGCTGATGGCTACAACTTCAAATTCAGATCTGAAGATCTTTCTCTTCAAGCTTAGATATCTGCAGGGCTGCTCATCTCTCAAGGCTGATCTCTCTTCTTCTTTTCTCTTTTCTCTTTCAGCATTAGACCGTATTGGCCAGGTGTTGGGCTACTCTCACTCCCTTCTCTTCTTTCTCAAGGATTCTTCTTGAATGCTCAAGGGCGTGGCTTTCTTCTAAGGCAGCAACAGCTTCTCCATTAGAAGCTTCAGGTATTTATAGAAGAGCCCGTGGGAAAATTTCCCTCCAAGAAAATCTGTAGAGGACCGATTCAAATTTGAACTCTGACCTTCTTTTTCAGAGGTGCTTGACTTGATCCAGCGGTCATAAAGGAGCAGTGCAAAGGGAGATAATTTTCCCTCCAAAATATTCTCTTGGCTTGGGGTAGATGCTTTGCATGGAGTTGACTCTGAGCTGGCTTGGCTTCTCATACCAGTCCTAGGATAGGACGGTGGCAAACAAACCTTTTGAAATCTTGTGGCAGGTAGAATAGTTTACGCTAGCTATAAATGCTCTCAGTACAATTTACGAACAGACAGATCTTTCAGAGTACTTTGAGGTTTTCCTTTAGTGAGGTCGACCTGTTGAGAAGGTGAGGTCGACACTGCTTTGAGAACGAGTGATTACAACGGCTTCTGAAAGAGCATGAGGTTGACCTCCTATAGAAGTGAGGTCGACACTGCTTGCGCTGGTCGCTTCCCAGAGTGCTGGTTGCGATCGTGAGGTCGACACTTTCTGAAGGTGAGGTCGACACGCCTGGTGACGAGGTCGAGGCAGCCATGAAGAAGAGCGTTTATAACGCTTTCTGTGAGGATCTGAGGTCGACCTCCTGAGATCTTGAGGTCGACACTGTTTTAGAGAGTCATGCTTATAACGGCTTCTGGAAGCCACTTGAGGTCGACCTGCTGATGAGATAAGGTCGACCTGTCCTTTATGCAATCTAGAGTTTTTAGCTTCTTTTTGCCAAGTCCTTTCTTGCATCTTGGAGCGTACTCTATGGTGTTTGTTCTACTAATGTTCCTTCTCAATTCTAAAAAAGACTTGCTTGCTTTCTCTTAAACTTGCAACTGAATTTCAGCACTTAAGGTACTCCTCGATCTGGAGTTTTTGTTGCACTGCAGTTAGCTGGCCTTGTTCATACCCTTTGGTTCAATGCATCGTATCTCATTACACCATTGTATGATATCCTTATACTGCTCAACTCCAAGAAACCATTCTCATGCCACAATGTTGACTATGGCCTGAAACTTATACATGTTGACATCATTAATTCTATATAACACTCATCAATAAGTCATAGTCAAACATCATCAAAACAATAGAATCAAACATGTTCCACACATGCCCAACAAATAGAAGATTATAAAGTTTGAGTTGTAAGATTGATTTACGATACCTATACAGTTGTGTCCTTATCCTTACTTTCAAAAGCAATCATCTTTCACTGCTGATTGTTTGTGTATGTCATTCAAGTATAACTCTTCTTATATTTTTAGAAGTACAGCAAAAAAATATGTAGTATCAAAAAGTTTGGCATAGGATAAAATGTATTGTATATTCAAATATCAAAGATTTATAGGGTGTGTTCAGAAACATTTTTTTAAAAATCTATTTCTATCTAAAAAATTATGTTTTATCAATTTTTGATTTAAATTTTAAAATTGATGAAAATTGAATATTACGTGTTTGATAGAAGTGTCATTATTTTTAAAATTTATGCAAACCTGTTGGGCATACACTTTGTAACTCCTTTGGCTATGGTTGCGGCCGCTAATGCTCACAACGCAAAGATATCTTTTCACACAGATTCTGCAGACGCGTTCTTGAGCTGCCACTTCCACTTCCTTTAAAGGGTCACCAACTGTAATCACACCTCCACACCACCCATCAAAACAAAACACGGACCCTTCTTCGTTCTGAAGCCTTGGGGGAAGATTGTACGAACAATTGGTGTTGAAAACAAACAGTGTGCAGGGACAACATCATGGCAATAAACGGACCACAGTAGATGCAATGCAAACCATAGTAAAATTACATAGGAGGTTGATTCAAATAAGGACAACCAAGAAGAATCAAACATAAGCATGATTGTTGAACAATTAAGTATGAAGGAATAATCAATTATATCTATCTAAACAACTGGATTAGTAGAAGCGCCTCAAAGAGACTCCCCTTAGAGAAGATATCGCCCCCACAAACACGGTGCGATAGATATAGCGATCTTCCCCCAGGATACGACTACTAACACAAGAAACTTAAGCGCACTCTTAAGAATCTTGTAATAATTACTACACGAAAAACCTAAATCGCTTCTTTTAAAAAGGTTAGAAAGCATGCACCGAACACCGAAGAACAAGAGCTGCAACTGTCCGTGAGCGTGCACAGCGACGAAGACGGTGGCGAACGCACGGGACGAAGACAGCAGCGATATCTGCGGGATGGCGCAAGGAGGAGCCGGAGACGAGAGCAAGAGAGCGACGTTGCGAGCGGTTCCTCTTTGAAGTCGAACAGACACGAAAAAGAGTAGCAGTAATTAGGGTAATCCTAATTACTCTCCTTATGTGCCCCACGCCCGCGACGGTTCGTATCCGAAACGATAAGTTCGGAAACCCCTCTTTCTCTCCAAGGAAAGGATAGAATTCCAAAAAGAATTCCAAAAAGGTGCCAAGGCAAGCCGGCTGGACCCACACCTCACACACGCGCGCCCGCCCAGCCCCGCCCGGCCCGGCGCGTGCGTGCGTGTGATTGGATCTAGCTTACCTCCACTATGTCTATAAGACATAGTCCATGGGGTCCTAGGAACTATAAGGTCCTCTCACCTCTTTGTGTTTTCCAATGTGGGACTAATATCCCCATACAAAACACAACACTTGAGGTAGCACCCTTATGGAAAACCTTTGAGTTTCCCTTCCTTAGATATACTCCCAACCCCCCTTCAACCTAACATTCCCCCACAAACTCAAGGTTTGATAAAAGGGAACAAACAGAAGAGATATGAACAAATCATGCTTTCAGTAAAGGTACCTTTCGGGTTTGAACCTTCACCTAAGTGTTCTAATTTTCACCCCCCCACAGGATCGAAGTGAATTAAATCTTGAACTTGATCCTTTATGTGAAGGGCTACTTATTAGAAAACAACATGAAATAAGGTTCTATTGGTAGTAAAAAGTAACTGGCACTTTAAAGGCCATGTGCCCAATCCTGTTTCATGAGTACTTTCAAGAATAACCCAATTCTTTAACTGCGGCCTCACAGTTGTACTCATATAGGTGGGCTTCTCCAAGGATGCACTGCAAACATCCTGCCTTACCAGGCTTGAACCCATTAAAAGTATACAACTTAACCTTAACTTGCAGTAACAGGCACTAGATTGTTTAGGATTACAGGGGAGGAACTCAGATACAAAGTATCTATTTAAACAAGTGCCTTCCAGTCCTCTCAACAGCTTGTTATTACCACATTGAACCTTCTTTGTAGGATCTCTACTCAGATAGGTTGGGTTGCCACTGCAGGAGAACAACTGATGGGTTTCAGTCCCATCCCCATCCTAAATTTTTGGACTTGACTCTTGTTAAGTCCTTTAGTCAGAGGATCAGCTATGTTGTCCTTGGTACCAACAAAATCCACAGCTATCACTCCCTGAGACACTAATTCTCTTACAGACTTAAGTCTGAGTTGAATATGTCTCCTTTCTTTTTGGTTGTACTTTGAACTTTTAATCTTGGCAATTGTGGTCATATTATCACAATGCACAGATATCGCAGGTATAGGCTTACTCATCAGAGGGAGTTCAGAAAGAAGACCCCTGATCCATTCAGCCTCCATACCAGTAGTATCCAAAGCACACAACTCAGCCTCAAAAGTAGACCGAGACAAGATGGTTTGTTTAGTTGACCTCCAGGCAACTACACCACCTCCCAGGGTAAAGACATACCCTGTGACACCATTGCTCCCTGAGTTTTCAGCTATCCAGCTTGCATCACTATATCCCTCAAGTACAGCAGGGAATTTTTGAAAATGCAAGCTTAGGGTCATGGTACCCTTTAGGTACCTCAGCACCCTATCTAAGCCTTCCCAGTGAGTATGGTCAGGATAGCTTGTGTATCTACTGAGTTTAGACACAGCATATGAAATGTCTGGTCTAGTACAGTTTGCAAGATACATTAAGCTTCCTATAACCTGAGAATACCGCAATTGAGACACAGGATCACCACTCTTATTCTTGCAGAAAATTCTAGAAGGATCATAGGGTGTACAGACAGCTTTACAATTCTGATAGCCAAATTTCTCTAAAACCTTCTCAACATAGTGAGATTGAGAAATTGCTATTCCTTCAGCTGATCTAATAAGAGTCAGCCCCAGAATCACATTTGCCTCACCCATATCTTTCATTTCAAATCTGCTACTTAAGAATGATTTGGTCTCAGTTATGATTCCCAAACTGCTTCCAAACAACAAGATATCATCTACATATAGGCACAAGATTACAAATTCACTACCCTTAACTTTGTGATAGATACACTTATCAAACTCATTGACTATAAAACCAAATGATATGATAGTCATATCAAATTTTTCATGCCATTGCTTAGGAGCTTGTTTCAAACCATACAGAGACTTTACAAGTCTACAAACTTTATTCTCACTATCCGGAGCCACAAATCCTTCAGGCTGATCCATATAAATCTCTTCATCAAGATCACCATTAAGAAAAGCAGTCTTGACATCCATCTGATGGATAAAGAGATTATGTAAGGAAGCCAGTGCTATAAGCACCCTGATTGTGGTTATCCTAGTGACCGGGGAATAGGTATCAAAATAATCTATTCCCTCCATTTGTTTGAAACCCTTAGCAACTAGCCTAGCTTTATACTTGTCAACGGTTCCATCTGGTTTTAGTTTCTTCTTAAAGACCCATTTGCATCCAATGGTCTTTGAACCAGGAGGAGGATCAACTAACACCCAAGTGCCATTAGCAAGAATGGAATCCATCTCACTCTTAATGGCATCCTTCCAATGCCTAGCTTCAGCTGAAGCCATGGCATCTCGAAAGGTGGGAGGATCACCCGTGATCTGGAAAGTGACAAAATCACTACCATAATCCTTGGCAACCCTTAGTCTTTTACTCCTTCTAGGTTCAACCTCTTCTTGATCATCAGCATCAAGATTAGGTCCGGATGCATCAGCCCCCACATTAGTCATTCTTTCCACATGTTCTGGAATAGAATCAGATGTAGAGGCAACAGTCTCAGAAGACAAATGTTGAGTCAAACCAGTCTTCATGGGAAAAACATTTCCGAAGAGCGTGGCATCACGAAACTCGACTATGGTGTTAATATCTATGCCAGGAATTTCTGATTTGACAACCAGAAACCTGTACGCATAGCTATTTTCAGCATAGCCTAAGAAGACTGCGTCAACTGTCTTAGGTCCTAGTTTCTTTCTCTTGTGCTCAGAAACAAGTACCTTTGCAAGGCACCCCCACACTTTGAGAAATTTCAAACTAGGTTTCCTATGTCTCCAAAGTTCAATTGGACTACTATCTCTATGTTTCAGGGGAATATGATTCAGAATAAAGCAAGCCATATTCAAAGCTTCCCCCCACATATACTTTGGTAGTCCCGAGCTCTGCAGGAGAGAGTTGACCATGTCAATGAATACCCTGTTCTTCCTTTCTGCTATCCCATTAGACTGAGGAGAGTATGGGGCAGTTGTTTCATGAATAATGCCATGATCTTGGCAATACTCCACAAACAAACTTGAAGTATACTCTCCTCCTCTATCAGACCTCAACCTTTTAAGAACTTTGCCAGATTGTGTTTCTGCTTCTTTCTTAAAGATGATAAACTTTTGCAAAGCCTCATCCTTAGATCTAAGCAAATACACATAACAGTATCTACTACAGTCATCAATAAAGGTAATGAAATACTTTTTATGATCCCTAGTCAACACACCATTAAACTCACAAATATCTGAGTGCACCAGATCCAGAATTTCTGAATCTCTAACCACAGAATGAAGGGGTTTTCTGGGTTGTTTAGCCTGTACACAGATATCACATTTCTTAGTTTTATCAACAGTATGTTCAGGAATCAATTTCAGGTTCATCATACGTTTCAAGGAATTGAAATTAAGATGACCTAAACGAGCATGCCACAATTCAGATGAATCTATAACATTATAAGCAACAGGAACAGAAGTAGAAACGGAAGCATTAACATCCACATTTCTGTTCATCACATGATCCACAAAGATTTTAAACAAACCATCAGAAAGATAACCTTTTACAATAAAAGTCTTCAAATAGAGTATGACAACCTTATTACATTTAAAGTTCAGTTCATAACCCTCTCTTACTAACACAGAACCAGATAAAATGTTCCTCTTGACACTAGGAACATGGTACACTAAGGAAAGAGTAAGAACACGCCCTGAAGTAAACTTCAGGCTCACACGTCCAACTCCTAGCACCCTAGCTGTACTCCCATTTCCCATTGTCACAGAGCGATCATGGATTTCCTGATAAGACACAAAATTAGCCCTGTCAGCACATAAATGCACATTGGCTCCAGTGTCTACCAGCCATTCATTTGGTTCATAAATAGTAAACAACTGAGGATTAAGAGAAACATACTCCATACCAGAAGAAGATCCACCGGTCACTATATTGACCTGTGCTGGGACATCATGGATCAACAGGGCCCTGTTCAGCACATTTTCTTTCTTTTTGGGACATTCATTGCGCATATGACCCTTATCACCACATGTCCAGCACTGTCCTAGCACCTTCTTCTTCTTTATCTTTCCTTTGGGTTTCATCTGCACAGTGGAATCAACCTTGGCCTTTCCTTTTAAATCTTTACCCTTCTGTTTCATTACTAAGTTTGCACTTGCATCTACAGGCATTTTGGGCTTTTCCTTTCTATGTTCCTCCTCAATAGTTATTGCCCTCATCAAATCATCAAGAGAAATGGCCCCTTTTCGATGCTTTAGGCCCATGCCAAAATCCTCCCAGGATCTAGGCAACTTCTCTATGATGCACATGACTTGGAGCTTTTCAGGCATTTTCATTTCTGCCTCAGCCAAACCATGGAACATAAGAAGAAGCTCATGTGCCTGCTCCCCTATAGATTTATTCTCGACCATTTGGAATTTAAGGAACTTGCCAACGGAGTACTTTTCCAGACCTTGGTCCTCGGTATTGTACTTCCGATCAAGTTCATTCCACAGAGCTTTAGTAGTGTTGAAGGTGGAGGTACTATAGACATCAAACAGGACATCTGACAGTGCAGTTAGAATGCACACATGTCCTAACCTGTCTCTATTAGTCCACTCTTCAACCCTCCTAGTACTCTCGGGGTCGTTTTCATCTATCACAGGGGGGTCCGATTCTATCAATGAGATTAGGCCAACCATGGTGAACCACATCTTCATGCGTTGTTGCCAACGCTTAAAGTGTTGCCCGGAAAACTTCGCGGGCATCCCAGACATGTCCACCCTGTTTCCAAAACTCATCGAAGACGACGATGCCATGAAGGATATCTTCTCTAAGACTGTTGAAAACAAACAGTGTGCAGGGACAACATCATGGCAATAAACTGACCACAGTAGATGCAATGCAAACCATAGTAAAATTACATAGGAGGTTGATTCAAATAAGGACAACCAAGAAGAATCAAACATAAGCATGATTGTTGAACAATTAAGTATGAAGGAATAATCAATTATATCCATCTAAACAACTGGATTAGTAGAAGCGCCTCAAAGAGACTCCCCTTAGAGAAGATATCGCCCCCACAAACACGGTGCGATAGATATAGCGATCTTCCCCCAGGATACGACTACTAACACAAGAAACTTAAGCGCACTCTTAAGAATCTTGTAATAATTACTACACGAAAAACCTAAATCGCTTCTTTTAAAAAGGTTAGAAAGCATGCACCGAACACCGAAGAACAAGAGCTGCAAGTGTCCGTGAGCGTGCACAGCGACGAAGACGGTGGCGAACGCACGGGACGAAGACAGCAGCGATATCCGCGGGATGGCGCAAGGAGGAGCCGGAGACGAGAGCAAGAGAGCGACGTTGCGAGCGGTTCCTCTTTGAAGTCGAACAGACACGAAAAAGAGTAGCAGTAATTAGGGTAATCCTAATTACTCTCCTTATGTGCCCCACGCCCGCGACGGTTCGTATCTGAAACGATAAGTTCGGAAACCCCTCTTTCTCTCCAAGTGTGGACGCACTTTTTGTTTAACAGTTTCTTTAATTCGTTGGTTGGTTTATTAAGTGCGTGGGCGTGCCAGTCACCGGAGTGACAATTTGTTCGGGCTCCGAGGAACCCGTGGTGCGCTCGATCTGACTCCGTCAGACGATTGTGGGGTTCGTGTCGGGACCAAAACCCGCCGCGCCATAAAGGTTACGGCGTCATTTACATCCCCCATACGAGGGAACACCCTTGATTAATCGCCAAGATTCAGGGCCTCATGGCCAGGAAATTAATTGCATGAAAGGTCTATTATGAGGTATTGAAATCCTCGCGCGAGGGCGAGAAGGAAACCATTCGAGATCATGTCGGTCATGTGCTGACCATGTAATGTTCGGACGAATGTCCGGCTCGAGAAAAGCGCAGTCGTCACGGGAAAACCGGAGCGTATGTATGCCAGGATATGGCAATTTTATTACCCAGAAGAACGGGGAACGTTCGGTTAAACCTCGGTTAGAGCGGTCAGAAACCGGTAAATCTGTTGGCTCGGTGCAAGAGCAAGCTGCGACCATACTGCGGTGGGCCCCCCGCGGTCGAAACAAGACTTGCATGAGCCTCATTAATATTTCCGGTGCCAAAGGGCGGCGCGGGAGTATCCCTTGAATTGGCTGAAGAGCCCTGTGTCCCGGAGAAGCGGGCGTTCAAAACATGCCGGTCGTTCGGGAGACCGTTTAATATTCGGACGGGAGTCCAGCTTGAGAATATTGTAATCGTCGCGGGAGGACCTGGAGCATATGCATGCTGGGATACGGCAAGTATATTATTCCGAGACACTGAAAACATTCGATTGAATCTCGGTTATTGTAGCCGGAAACCGGAGAACCTATTGGCCCAGTGCAAGATCGGGTCAGGACCATATTGGGGGCGCCTCCCGTGGTCCGAACAGGGCTTGCGTGGGCATCATTAATATTCCCGGTGCCCGGGGGCAACGGGGGGGAGTCCCGGGACTGGATTTCAAAACCGAAACGCGTTCGAAAGGAGCGGGCTATAGACCGAGGATATGAGCCAGACGATGACCATGATCGGGGCGGGCCCGAGGTCCAAGTATGGCCCATGGAGGTCTTATTGATATTCCCACGGAAGGAGTCCGGGGGTGGCCAGTGCCATCTTGTTCCATTCCATTTCTGTCGGTCGCTTGCGGACCTTTTCATGTTCGGGCAGGGGCCCATATCGAAAGTGCGACGCGGGCGGAAACAGCCCCGTACAAATGTGTGCCGAGTTTACGGCAATTTCAATGAAAGAGCGGGAGCGAATCCCGTTGGAACAAATCCGGAATTGATGAGCTATTGGCCCGGAGCAATGCCGGCTCACAACCATATCGGGGTAGGAGCCCCCGGCTATGCAGGTCGCTCGCGGGCCTTTCCATGTTCAAACGCAGGTCCGTAATAGAAACGCGGCGGGAATCAAGGGGAATCCGTTCAAATGTCTGCCGAACGTGCGGCAATTTTAGTAGCGGCTCGGAAAGGATCCGGTCGGAGAAATGAGTCCGGTTTAATCGGAATGTTAGCCCGAGGCGAGGTCGGGTCATGGCCATTTTGGGATAATTCCCAAGACTCAAGCCCAGCCCGCCAGGGCGGCATTGTTGTTCCTTCGGCACCGGGTCACAGGAGAGACGGGGCTGCCACGTGGATTACATTATTTTATTGTTATTTAAAATTTTATCATTATTATTCGTTAATTTATAGATTTATAGATATATTTGGGTGGGTTCTTTATTACCATTTATTCATTTTTCTTGTGATTGATTCGTTTATTATGGTTAACATTAGGTTTGTTATTATTTTGTTCATTTTGTTATCATTCATTTACTTGTCATTTTTTGTTAAGTTTGTTATTATTATTTATTTATTTTTGTTATCGTTCATTTATCTATTTACTATTATTATTATTTTTAAGCTTATTATTATTATTTATTTCTTTATTATTCTTATTTACTTATTCATTTTCTTTTGAATTTGTTATTGTTTATTGTTGTTATTATCATTATTGTTTGTTATTATTTCTCCCTCTTCCTTTGAGTTTGCTGTTATTGTCATTATTATTTTTATTATTATTATTATTTGTTTATTTATTATGTTTTCTTTTAGCTTATTATCTTTATTGTTGTCATTATTTCTGGTGTACCGCTGGGCCAAGGGAGAGTGTACCGCTGAGGGGCGCCGTGGAGCGTGCCGCTGAGCGGCCATGAAGGGTGTGTCGGCGAAGAGGCGCAGGGGCCGTGATGGGTGTGCCGGCGAGGGCCAAGCAAGGTGCGCCGGGGAAGGCACCAAGGCAGGTGTGCCGGCGAAGGCCTGGCCATGCGTGCCGGCGAAGGAAGGAAATGAGCGTGCCGGGGAAGGCAGCCAGGCAGGCGTGCCGGCGAAGGAAGGAAATGAGCGTGCCGGGGAAGGCAGCCAGGCAGGCGTGCCGGCGAAGGCCTGGCCATGTGTGCTGGCGAAGGAAGGAAATGAGCGTGCCGGGGAAGGCAGCCAGGCAGGCGGGCCGGCGACGGGCTGGCCAGGGGTGTACCGGTGAAGGCCCACTCTCCCACTCGCTCTTATGTCTTTTCCTCTTCTCTCTTGGTTTCATTAAGTTTGCTTGGGTTTCTTATTTTCTTCTCTTGATTAACTTTCGTTCTTTCTCTTGTGAGAGCGGATGTTCAAGTTGTTTAGTTGTTAGATTCGGTTCTCTTCATATTGATTACGGTTCTCTTGCCTCGGTTGAAGTGTTTTATCGTCGTTCTTTTCGTTTGTTTGTTGCTGTCTTTTTTTTGTCTTTTAAAGTGTTATAGTTTCTAACGAAAATTCGGCAGCATCTCCCCTTAACCCGAGCGTAAGGGAGATAAAGGGAACGCACCCACATGGAGTGGCGGAACCCGACAACTGGAGGTGGGCGCCCGGAGGCAACAACACCTTTATAGGACCTCGGAAAACGCAAAGGAAAGGGCTCGGGGCAGGGCCAAGAAGTGTGCCGCTGAGGGCCTGAAAGGTGTGTGCCGGCCAAGGGCCAAGAGGGAGTGTGCCGGCCAAGGATCAATCGGGGTGTGTGCCGTCGAAGGCCAAAAGGGTGTGTGCCGCCGAAGGCAGAAAGGGGGTGTGCCGCTGAGGGCACATGAGATGTGCCGCTAAGGGCCAAAACTAGTGTGCCGGCCAAAGCTCGGAGAGGTGTGCTGGAGGGTTGAAAGGGCTAAGTGCATGGGCTGGGAGGTTTGCAGGCCGTTCAGGGAAAGAAGAAGAGAAGTTTAAGGCTTGGGATAGGCCACTGGTGGCTGTGTGTTCGGAGAGAGGACAATGGTCTCCCTCTCTCCTCAAGCTCGGTGAGCACAATAGATGGCCGTGGAAGGGAACGAAGAACCCGTGAGGCCAAAACGCATGAGGGGGAAGTCACATTGCGACGGGGGCGCCAACAACACCGACGGAAAAGGGGAAAAGAACAACATATCACATGCATCGCGAAGGCGGGAGTAAAACAACAGAAATGGCAGGAAAGACCCGAGAAGGGTGATTTTCATTCATGGGAAGCCAAGGGACCAAAGCCCTACACATACATCGACGGACATGTCCGAGCCAAGGCTACGGGCAAGACAGGAAACCCAAAAGCAAAGGGAAGGGGAAAGGGAAACGAAGATACAAGGGGGAAAAGGGGAACGGAGCATGGGCTCCCCCCCCCCCCTTCCCAGACCTCACTCCTCTCTTCTTCTCTTCTTCTTCTTCTTCTCTTCTCTCTTCTTCTCTTCTTCTTCTTCTTCTCTTCTCTCTTCTCCGGCAATGGTGGACGGGGCAGCAGGGGGAGCCCCTCCCTCTTCTTCTTCTCTTCTTCTCTTCTTCTTCTCTTCTTCTCCTCTTCTCTGTTCGTCTGTGTGTGTGTGTCTGTCTTTTTTTTGTCGAAAACAGGGGGTCTTTTATACCCCGAGCCGCCGGAGCCTTTGAGCACGGCCGTCGAAGGCGGGAAGTGGATTGTGATGATGCGGTTGACCTGCCCCGTCCTGGGTGTCAGTGGGGTAGGCTATGTGGCCCAACGATTAGCTGCCACCTCAGACGGTTCCACTGCGCGCCAAGGATGTATAGGGCATGGGCTTCACGTCGCATTGACGTTGAAAAGCTTCACCGCTGTGCCGCTGGAGAGTTGAAAAGACGTGCCGTGGGGGAGCCAAAACGGCGTGCCGTTGAAGCCCCTAAAGGGCGTGCCGCTGAGACCTGCTGAGGGCGTGCCGCTGAAGCCCGCTGAGGGCGTGCCGCTGAAGCCCGCTGAGGGCGTGCCGCTAAAGCCTGCTGAGGGCGTGCCGCTGAAGGCCTGCTGAGGGCGTGTCGCTGAAGGCCTGCTAAGGGCGTGCCGCTGAAGGCCTGCTGAGGGCGTGCCGCTGAAGGCCTGCTGAGGGCGTGCCGCTGAGGCCCCTGCTGAGGGCGTGCCGCTGAGCACCCCAGGGGGTGTGCCGCTGAACACCCCATGGGGCGTGCCGCTGGAGCCCCACTAGGGCGTGCCGTTGAGGCCCCTTGGGGGCTGGGCGTACCGCTGAAGGGCTCCCCACGGGGCGTGTATTCGGGGACCGTTCTGAGCCCGTTGCGAGCACGAGTCACGGCCCGTTTGATTTCCTTTGGGGCCCACGGACTGTGGGGCCCTTTGTGCTTGATTTCTCCAGGGTTTCTTCACTCGGCGCCGTTGTTGATGCTGGGCCGAGCATGACATTTGGATGTGTAATTTTCGATGTCCACAAATGCCCCCCACCCAAGGGTAGCGCAGGCGAAGGATGAGCCGGGCGGTGCACGTGGGTGTCTTCGTCCCTTCTCTCTTTGTCGATGTCGGCGGGGGTGCCGAGAGCCGACCTGGTTTGTTGTTTGTTGGTCTCTTTGTTAGTGCCGACGGAGCGTCGGGAGCTGAGGTAGCATGTTGGTCTCTTTGTCTCTTCATCAGTGCCGACATGGCGTCAGGAACTGAAGCAGTGTGTTGGTCTCTTTGTTAGTGCCGACGGAGCGTCGGGAACTGATCTGGTTTGTTGTCTCTTAGTCTCTTGGTCTCTTGGTCTCTTTGCCAGTGCCGACAGGACGCCGGGAACTGACCTGGTTTGTTGTTTCTTAGTCTCTTGGTCTCTTGGTCTCTTCGCTAGTGCCGACAGGAGTCGGGAGCTGGCCTAGTTTGTTGATCTCTTGGTCTCTTCGCCAGTGCCGACAGGATGCCGGGCGCTGACCTGGTTTGTTGATCTCTTGGTCTCTTCGCCAGTGCCGACAGGATGTCGGGAACTGGCATGCTTTGTTGTCTCTTTGTCTCTTCGCCAATGCCGACAGGGTGTCGGGAGCTGGCCTGGTCTGTTGTTCTCCTGGTCTCTTCGCCAGTGCCGACAGGGTGTCGGGAGCTGGCCTGGTCTGTTGTCTCTTTGTCTCTTCGCCAGTGCCGACAGGGTGTCGGGAGCTGGCCTGGTCTGTTGTTCTCTTGGTCTCTTCGCCAGTGCCGACAGGGTGTCGGGAGCTGGCCTGGTCTGTTGTCTCTTTGTCTCTTCGCCAGTGCCGACAGGGTGTCGGGAGCTGGCCTGGTCTGTTGTTCTCTTGGTCTCTTCGCCAGTGCCGACAGGGTGTCGGGAGCTGGCCTGGTCTGTTGTCTCTTTGTCTCTTCGCCAGTGCCGACAGGGTGTCGGGAGCTGGCCTGGTCTGTTGTTCTCTTGGTCTCTTTCTCTTTCTTTTCTTCTCTCTCTTCTCTTCTTTTCCTTCTCTTCTCCTTTTGTCATCTCTCTTTTTTTGTTCTTTTGTTGTTGTTTTGTCTCTCTTCTTTTTTTCTCTTTTTTTTTCTTCTCTTTTTTTCTCTTTTTTTGAACAACTCCGGGTGGCTGCTGGCGTGGATGCCAATGATATAAGAGCTGTCGGCGCGGCGGCCGATGATTGAAAGCTGTTGGCGTGGGAGCCAACAAGTGAAAGCTGTCGACCCGAAGGTCGATGATTGAAAGCTGTCGGCTCAGGGGCCGATGATTGAAAGTTGTTGGCATGGGAGCCAATAATTGAAAAGTTGTCGACCCGAAGGTCGATGATTGAAAAGTTGTTGGCATGGGAGCCAATAATTGAAAAGCTGTCGACCCGAAGGTCGATGACTGAAGCTGTCGGCTCAGGGGCCGATGATTGAAAGTTGTTGGCATGGGAGCCAATAATTGAAAAGCTGTCGGCTAGGAGCCGATGTTTGAAAAGCTGTCGGCTCAGGGGCCGATGATTGAGAGCTATTGGCATGAGAGCCAATAATTGGAAAGCTGTCGGCTAGGAGCCGATGATTGAAAGCTGTCGGCTCAGGGGCCGATAATTGAGAGCTGTTGGCATGAGAGCCAATAATTGAAAAGCTGTCGACCCGAAGGCCGATGATTGAAAGCTGTCGGCTCAGGGGCCGATAATTGAAAGCTGTTGGCATGGGAACCAATAATTGAAAAGTTGTCGACCCGAAGGCCGATGATTGAAAGCTGTCAGCTCAGGGGCCGATAATTGAGAGCTGTTGGCATGAGAGCCAATAATTGAAAAGCTGTCGACCCGAAGGTCGATGATTGAGAGCTGTTGGCTCAAGGGCCAATGATTGAAAAGCTGTCGGCTCAGGGGCCGATAAGGGAAGTCAAAACAGCGAAGGCTGGTAGCGGGCTTAAAGAGCCGAAGTCGGGGATTAACGAGCCGCGAGGGCAAGAGGTAGGCCATGGGGGCCAAGCTTGGGCTCTACGAACCGGTGCTAGGAAAGTAGGCTTCGATGGCCGAAATTGAGTTTATTGCACACGCACATTCTTATTATTTTATTGTTATTATATTTTTTTTATTTTTTATGTCGTTATTTTTTTTGTCATCATTTTTTTTCTTCTTCTTTTTTTTTAAAGCGTGCAAGCATTCATTAGCAGGCATAACGTAAATATAAGTAAGACAGCTCCCTCTATAGGGGATAGGATAGGGACGTCACCCGTAATTCGTAGATGCGGTGCGGGCCGCGAGGCACAATCGAGGGGTGGTGCACCCGTCAAGAGGATATCGCATGTCTTGCATGCATAGCCTAAATTCACGCATTTCACCCGAGGTAATTCTCTGTGGCGTGGCAGTGCGAATGTGTGAGCAAAGGGCCCTAACCATAGGGATATGCAGGTTTTCCCGGTGACACTTGAGGATCACTCTAGCGCCTTCACATTAGTTCCAGGCTTTCGACTTTTGGTAGCTTCACACAGCCCCCGTCTGTTTATTTTGGTAGCGGATTTCACCGTTCGGCGCGAGTCTCCTCATGTGTCTCAATGGGGATTCCCGGCTACTAGGATTCATCCTTATTATAATTCTATTACGGATTCTACCGTTCGGCGCGAGTCTCCTCATGTGACTCAATGGGGATTCCCGACTAATAGGTTTCATCCTTATTATAATTCGCTCCACCATTTCGCGCGAGTCTCCTCATGTGTCTCAATGGGGATTCCCGGCTACTCGGATCCACGTGTCTCTCCTTTTTTTTTCTCTCTCTTTTTTTTTCTCATTTTTTTTCCTTACAGTGGGGGTAGACAGCTTTTTCCTCACGATTACCTTTCACGCGAGTGCAGGAATTCAAGCATCCGTAGAGTGCTAAGAAGAAATTCGGGCAATCCCTATAGTCGAAGGCTATTGAACACATTAAGTGCTAAGTGTGGGAGCGTTGCCTCAGGTTTATTTTGTGAGTTGGGCTTAGCGATTCAGCCATGACTCTTCCCCTTGACGTGTGCACTCGCCATAATTGGGTTCCCTTCGAGCGTACGCCGTGACATCCGTGCATCTGGAATCGGGGCGATATTATTATTATAGCAAGGAAACACGGTCCTAGAAAATTTCAAGGAAGTGTATTATTCTATATTAAGCAGCCATGCAAGCAGGGCAATCATGCATTCTCTTTTTTTTATTTTGTTTTTTTGTTTTCTTCCCCTTTTTGTTGTTTTTTTTTGTTTGTTTGTTTGTTTGTTTGTTTTTTCTTTTGGGTGTTGTTGTTGTTTGTTTTTTTTGTTTATTTGTTTTTTGTTGTTTTTTTTGTTTTATAAGAAAATATTGTTGTTACGTATAAGTGTAGTGGTAGTAAATATATTAGAGAAACAGACCACGAACGGCTGAAAGGGTATTAGGGAAGCGGGCTATAGAAGCCGGGAGACACTGGGAGAGGGCTACAAGGGCCAAAGGTTGGGGAAGCAGGCTACGAGAGCCAACATTGGGAAGTAGGCCATAAAGGCAAAGGGAAGCAAGCTGCAAGAGCCAAAGTTGGGAAGCAGGCTATAAAAGCCGAAGGGAAGCATGCTACGAAAGCCAGAGATAAGCAGGCTACGAGGGCCAGAATTGGGAAGCAGGCCACGAAGGCCAAAGATAAGCAGGCTACGAAGGCCAGAATTGGGGAAGCGGGCTACGAGTCGAAGCTGGGAAGCGGGTTGCAAAGTGCCGAAGTTGGGAAGCAGGCTGTAAAGAGCCGAAGTCAGGAAGCAGGCTATAAGAGCCAAAATTGGGAAGCGGGCCGTGCAGGCCGATGGGGGAAGCAGGCTATAAGAGCCGAGGGGCGTCGGGCAGCAGGACGTGAGAGTCGAAGAGAAGGGTCTCTTTTATTCTCTGGCCGGGGAGGGATCCGAACCAAAGTGGAAGGTTTATTTTTTTTTGCTCCCTGGCCGGCGAAGGATCCGAACCAAGGTGAGAGGTCAATTTTTTTGATTGGGAAGCTATCGGCTGGGGTGCCAATGATGAGATAGCTATCGGCTAGGAGCCGATGATGAGATAGCTGTCGGCTAGGAGCCGATGATGAGGTAGCTGTCGGCTAAAAGCCGATGATGAGATAGATGTCGGCTAAAAGCCGATGATGAGGTAGCTGTCGGCTAAAAACCGATGATGAGGTAGCTGTCGGTTAAAAACCGATGATGAGATAGATGTCGGCTAGGAGCCGATAATTAGATAGTTGTCGACCCGGAGGCCGACGAAGGGGTAGCTGTCGGCTTGAAGCCCCGATGGCTGAACGTTGGTCGGTTTAACGCCCCGTCAGCGGAAGGTCTAGTCGGTTTAACGCCCCGTCGGCGGAAGATCTAGTCGGTTTAACGCCCCGCTGGTGGAAGGTCTAGTCGGTTTAACACCCCGTCGGCGGAAGATCTAGTCGGTTTAACGCCCCGTCGGCGGAAGGTCTAGTCGGTTTAACGCCCCGTCGGCGGGAGATCTAGTCGGTTTAACGCCCCGTCGGCGGAAGATCTAGTCGGTTTAACGCCCCGTCGGCGGAAGGTCTAGTCGGTTTAACGCCCCATCGGCGGAAGATCTAGTCGGTTTAACGCCCCGTCGGCGGAAGGTCAGAGGCAAAAGTTTGCCTCGTGACCCTTCTTTCTCTTCTTCTCTTCTTCTTTTGTAGGGGGGGCAGGTACGAAGACCATGTTCGCCTCATGTCTCTTTTTCTTCTCTTCCCCCCCCTTTTTTTATGGAGAGGCAGGCGCAAGGACCACGTTCGCCTCGTGACTGTTCTCTCTTTTTTTTTCTCTTCCTCTTTTGTGTAGAGAGGCAGGTGCAGGGACCATGTTCGCCTCATGTCTCTTTCTTCTCTTCTATTCTTCTCTTCTTCTTTTGTGTAGAGAGGCGGGTGCAGGGACCATGTTCGCCTCATGTCTCTTTCTTCTCTTCTATTCTTCTTTTATGGGGAGGCAGGTGCAGAGACCATGTTCGCCTCGTGACTGTTCTTTCTCTTCTTCTCTTCTTCTTTTATGGAGAGGCAGGTGCAAGGACCATGTTCACCTCGTGACTGTTCTCTTTTTTTTTTCTTCTTCTCTTCCTCTTTTATGGAGAGGCAGGTGCAGGGACCATGTTCGCCTCATGTCTCTCTCTCTTTTTTTTTTTCTATTCTTATTTTGTAGAGAGGCAGGTGCAGAGACCATGTTTGCCTCATGATTGCTCTTTCTCTTCTTCTCTTCTTCTTTTATGGAGAGGCAGGTGCAAGGACCATGTTTGCCTCGTGATCATTTCTTTCTTTTCTTCTCTTCTTCTTTTGTGTAGGGAGGCGGGTGCGAAGACCGCGTCTGCCTCGTGCCTCTTTTTTTTTCTATTCTTCTCTACGGAAAAGGCGGGTCCAGGGACCACGGCTGCCTCATGTGTTTTTTCTTCCTCTTCTTCTCTTCTTTTGTGTGATGAGGCGGGCTCGAAGACCACGTCTGCCTCATGTGTCTTTACCTCATCTTCTTCTCTTCTTTTGTGTGATGAGGCGGGCTCGAAGACCACGTCTGCCTCGTGACTCTTTTTTTCTTTTCTTCTCTTCTTTTATGGGATGAGACGGGCTCGAAGACCACGTCTGCCTCGTATGCCCCTTTTTCTTTCTTTTCTGCTCTTCTTTTCTCATTAACGCTTCCGTGCTGGAGCGTATTTCTCTTAATGTGCTCCCAGGTTGGGGTGTAGCTTCATTTGGTGTGCACCCCCCTGAGGGGTGTGTTTTGCCTCTTCGCTTCTGTGCTCCCAGGCGGGGTGTATTTTTTTGGCTTCTATGTCCCCAGACCAGGGCGTGTTTTTTTAATGTCCCCGAGGCGGGGTGTAGCTCTCTTCAAATGCCCCCATGGTGGGGTATACTCTTCACGGCTTCTATGCCCCCAGGTGGGGTATGTTTCTTCTTCATATGCCCCTAAGCCAGGGTGGACTCTCTTCATATGCCCCTGAGCCGGGGCATGTTCTTTATAGCTTCTAGACCCTCGAGGCGAGGTATGCTTCTTCTTCATATGCCCCTAAGGCGGGGTATGTTTCTTCTTCTTATGCCCCTGGTACGGGGCATGTCTTTTGTTTCTTATACCCCCCCCCCCCATAGCGGGGACGAATTCTGCTCTCTTTCTACCCCTGAAGGCGGAGGAGTGCTTCTCTTCATTTGTCCCCGGCACGGGGTGTATCTCTTGCTTCTTATGCCCCCCTGAGGCGGGGTGTATCTCTTTACGGCTTCTATGCCCCCGAAGCAGGGTATGTTGTTTCTTCAAATGCCGCTTGGGCGGAGTATATCTTTCTTCTTATGCTCCCAGATCGGGATGTATGTCTCTTTATTTATGTGCCCCGGGTTGGGGTAGATGCTTCTGCTTCTTATGTGCCAAGGGCAGAGTGTATTTTTTTGTGCCCCCAGGTTGGGGTAGGTGCTTCTGCTTCTTATGCGCCAAGGGCGGAGTGTATCTCTTTCTGTGCCCCTAGGCTGGGGTACATTCTTCATATTTCTCATACCCTTTTCGCAGGGCGTATTCTCTTGCTTCTCATGTCCCTGGATCGGGGCGTATGTTTCTTCTTCTGACGCCCCTAGGTCGGGGTATATTCTTTCTTCATGTGCTCCCAGGTCGGGATGTATGCCTCTTTGCTTCGGTCCCCCCGGGCGGAGGTGTACTCTGTCTCTTTGCTTCTGCGTCCCCCAGGCGGGGTATGTTTCTTCTTCAAATGCCCCTGAGCCGACGCATATTCTTTATGGCTTCTATGCCCCCTGGTGGGGTATATTTCTTCTTCAAATATCCCTAAGACGGGATGTATTCTTATCTTTCTTATGCTCCCGAGGCGGGATGTATTTTCTTCAAATACCCCTGAGCCGGGGGGTGTTCTTTATGGCTTCTATGCCCCCTGGCGGGGTATGTTTCTTCTTCAAATACCCCTAAGCCGGGGTGGACTTCTCTTCATATGCCCCTGAGTCGGGGCGTGCTCTTTATAGCTTCTAGGCCCTCGAGGCGAGGTATGCTTCTTCTTCAAATACTCCCGAGACGGGGGTGTGATTCTTGGCTTCCTATGCCCCCAAGGCGGGGTATGTTCTGCTTCTTGCGCCCCCCATGGCGGGGTATGTTCTGCTTCTTGCGCCCCCCATGGCGGGGTATGTTCTTGGCTTCTTATGCCCCCAAGGTGGGGTGTTTTTTGCTTCTTGTGCCCCCCCCCCATGGATGGGGTGGAATTCTCTTCAGTTACCCCTGAGTCGGGGTTGATCCTTCTGCTTCTTATGCCCCAAGGTGGGGTACACTTCTCTTCTTATGCCCCCAAGGCGGGACGTGGCTTCTTCAAATGCCCCTAAGCCAGGGCTTATTCTTTATGGCTTTTTATGCCCCCAGGCGGGGTATGTTTCTTTTTCAATTATCCCTAGGATGGGGTGTACTCTTCTCTTTTCTATGCTCCCGAAGCGGGATGTAGCTTCTTCAAATGCCCCTAAGCCGGGGTGTGTTCTTTATAGCTTCTAGGCCCTCTAGGCGAGGTATACTTCTTCTTCAAATACCCCCAAGACGGGGGTGTGATTCTCCCACTTCCTCTGCCCCAGAGTGGGGTATACTTCTCTTTGTATTCCTCTAAGCCAGGGTGTATTCTTTTCGCTTCATATGCCCCTAGGGTGGGATGCGCCTTCTGCTTCTCATGACCCCGGGATGGAGTGTATTCTCTTCATGTGCCCCCGGCACGAGGGTGTATCTTTGATTTTTATGCCCCTGGGGGGAATTCTTCTTCTTCTGCCCTGACACGCCAGGGAATGTTTGCTTCTTGTGCCCCGAAAGTGGGGTGTGTTCTTGATGGCTCCTGTGCCCCCGTCGGTGGGGTGTATTTTTCTTCTTCAAATTCCCCTAAGGCGGTGTGTATTCTTTGTCGCTTCATGTACCCCCGAGTAGGGGTGAATTCTTTTCTTCTTACGCCCCCATGGCCGGGTATGTCTTTTGCTTCATGTGCCCCCATATCGGGGTGTATTTCTCTTCTTCGAATGCCCCTAAGCTGGGGTGCAACTCTATTTCTTCTTATGTCCCCAGGTCAGGGCGGATTCTTCTGCAAATGCCCCGAAGCCGGGGTGTAGCCTTTGCTTTGTGCCCCTCAGTCGGGGCGGATTCTCTTCATGTGCCCCTGGGAATGGGGTGTATATCTTTCTTTTTTTGCCTCTTATGCCCCCGTAGCAGGGTATATATCTTCTTCTTATCTCCCATGGCGGGGTATATGCATGCTCTCTTCGGGAGTGGTGGCCGTGCTTGGCCTCATTGCTATAAAGCATTCCCCGTAGCGGGCAGCCATTCACCAAGCTACGATTGTGGCTCGCTGGGTCTTTTAACAGCCACTCGAGGGGCCGTCTTGTGCCGGATGGAGACGGCAGGAAGGAGGAACGAGCGGTGTCATTACATCACGGACTCGGAGCCTCCTAGAGTCGGGCGGGATGCCGGGTTTCTTCTTACTCTTTTAGTCGGCGATGCTGGCAGACTTTTCTTCTTTTCTTCTTTCTCTTTTTCTTCTCTTTTTTTTTCTTCTCTCTTCTCTTCTTCTCTTTTTTTTTGTCCCTTCGTCTCTTCTCTTCTTTTTTGTATGATTGACCAGGGTGGGGGTGCAGGAGAGTGCTCACCCCCTCAGGGAGGGGATGAGTGGTTCGCTCCACCGCATCAACCCCACAGTGGTAATCTTTGTTCAGTACGGGTCTCGATGGACGTGGCCGTACAACCCTCTATTGCCAATTCTTTCTCTTCTTTTTTTGCTTCTTTCTTTTCTCTCTTTTTTTTTCTTCTTTTCTACCTTTCTTCCTTTCTTCTCTTCTTCTTTTCTTCTCTTTCTTCTTGAGGGAAACGGGAGGCTTGATTTCCCCTCCCTTCTGTTCTCTTTCTCTTATCTTCTCTTCCCTCCTTTTTTTATAACAGCCCCCATGATTCTTGGAAGCTGCATATGCTTCGAAGCAGCGTTCTCGAGGCCACGAAGGCAGCAGCACCGAGCCAGGCTTTTCTCCCCATAGGACTGGTGAAGACAGCACCTGCAATTCATCAAAGCAGGCAAACATCGTTTATTAGAGGGGGCCATGAGGCCCTAAATCCCGGCGAAGAGATGAAGGGTAGTTCGGTCCCACCGGGCGTGCCAGAATTGTGGACGCACTTTTTGTTTAACAGTTTCTTTAATTCGTTGGTTGGTTTATTAAGTGCGTGGGCGTGCCAGTCACCGGAGTGACAATTTGTTCAGGCTCCGAGGAGCTCGTGGTGTGCTCGATCTGACTCCGTCAGACGATTGTGGGGTTCGTGTCGGGACCAAAACCCGCCGCGCCATAAAGGTTACGGCGTCATTTACATCCCCCATACGAGGGAACACCCTTGATTAATCGCCAAGATTCAGGGCCTCATGGCCAGGAAATTAATTGCATGAAAGGTCTATTATGAGGTATTGAAATCCTCGCGCGAGGGCGAGAAGGAAACCATTCGAGATCATGTCGGTCATGTGCTGACCATGTAATGTTCGGACGAATGTCCGGCTCGAGAAAAGCGCAGTCGTCACGGGAAAACCGGAGCGTATGTATGCCAGGATATGGCAATTTTATTACCCAGAAGAACGGGGAACGTTCGGTTAAACCTCGGTTAGAGCGGTCAGAAACCGGTAAATCTGTTGGCTCGGTGCAAGAGCAAGCTGCGACCATACTGCGGTGGGCCCCCCGCGGTCGAAACAAGACTTGCATGAGCCTCATTAATATTTCCGGTGCCAAAGGGCGGCGCGGGAGTATCCCTTGAATTGGCTGAAGAGCCCTGTGTCCCGGAGAAGCGGGCGTTCAAAACATGCCGGTCGTTCGGGAGACCGTTTAATATTCGGACGGGAGTCCAGCTTGAGAATATTGTAATCGTCGCGGGAGGACCTGGAGCATATGCATGCTGGGATACGGCAAGTATATTATTCCGAGACACTGAAAACATTCGATTGAATCTCGGTTATTGTAGTCGGAAACCGGAGAACCTATTGGCCCAGTGCAAGATCGGGTCAGGACCATATTGGGGGCGCCTCCCGTGGTCCGAACAGGGCTTGCGTGGGCATCATTAATATTCCCGGTGCCCGGGGGCAACGGGGGAGAGTCCCGGGACTGGATTTCAAAACCGAAACGCGTTCGAAAGGAGCGGGCTATAGACCGAGGATATGAGCCAGACGATGACCATGATCGGGGCGGGCCCGAGGTCCAAGTATGGCCCATGGAGGTCTTATTGATATTCCCACGGAAGGAGTCCGGGGGTGGCCAGTGCCATCTTGTTCCATTCCATTTCTGTCGGTCGCTTGCGGACCTTTTCATGTTCGGGCAGGGGCCCATATCGAAAGTGCGACGCAGGCGGAAACAGCCCCGTACAAATGTGTGCCGAGTTTATGACAATTTCAATGAAAGAGCGGGAGCGAATCCTGTTGGAACAAATCCGGAATTGATGAGCTATTGGCCCGGAGCAATGCCGGCTCACAACCATATCGGGGTAGGAGCCCCCGGCTATGCAGGTCACTCGCGGGCCTTTCCATGTTCGAACGCAGGTCCGTAATAGAAACGCGGCGGGAATCAAGGGGAATCCGTTCAAATGTCTGCCGAACGTGCGGCAATTTTAGTAGCTGATCCGGTCGGAGAAATGAGTCCGGTTTAATCGGAATGTTAGCCCGAGGCGAGGTCGGGTCATGGCCATTTTGGGATAATTCCCAAGACTCAAGCCCAGCCCGCCAGGGCGGCATTGTTGTTCCTTCGGCACCGGGTCACGGGAGAGACGGGGCTGCCACGTGGATTACATTATTTTATTGTTATTTAAAATTTTATCATTATTATTCGTTAATTTGTAGATTTATAGATATATTTGGGTGGGTTCTTTATTACCATTTATTCATTTTTCTTGTGATTGATTCGTTTATTATGGTTAACATTAGGTTTGTTATTATTTTGTTCATTTTGTTATCATTCATTTACTTGTCATTTTTTGTTAAGTTTGTTATTATTATTTATTTATTTTTGTTATCGTTCATTTATCTATTTACTATTATTATTATTTTTAAACTTATTATTATTATTTATTTCTTTATTATTCTTATTTACTTATTCATTTTCTTTTGAATTTGTTATTGTTTATTGTTGTTATTATCATTATTGTTTGTTATTATTTCTCCCTCTTCCTTTGAGTTTGCTGTTATTGTCATTATTATTTTTATTATTATTATTATTTGTTTATTTATTATGTTTTCTTTTAGCTTATTATCTTTATTGTTGTCATTATTTCTGGTGTACCGCTGGGCCAAGGGAGAGTGTACCGCTGAGGGGCGCCGTGGAGCGTGCCGCTGAGCGGCCATGAAGGGTGTGTCGGCGAAGAGGCGCAGGGGCCGTGATGGGTGTGCCGGCGAGGGCCAAGCAAGGTGCGCCGGGGAAGGCACCAAGGCAGGTGTGCCGGCGAAGGCCTGGCCATGCGTGCCGGCGAAGGAAGGAAATGAGCGTGCCGGGGAAGGCAGCCAGGCAGGCGTGCCGGCGAAGGAAGGAAATGAGCGTGCCGGGGAAGGCAGCCAGGCAGGCGTGCCGGCGAAGGCCTGGCCATGTGTGCTGGCGAAGGAAGGAAATGAGCGTGCCGGGGAAGGCAGCCAGGCAGGCGGGCCGGCGACGGGCTGGCCAGGGGTGTACCGGTGAAGGCCCACTCTCCCACTCGCTCTTATGTCTTTTCCTCTTCTCTCTTGGTTTCATTAAGTTTGCTTGGGTTTCTTATTTTCTTCTCTTGATTAACTTTCGTTCTTTCTCTTGTGAGAGCGGATGTTCAAGTTGTTTAGTTGTTCGATTCGGTTCTCTTCATATTGATTACGGTTCTCTTGCCTCGGTTGAAGTGTTTTATCGTCGTTCTTTTCGTTTGTTTGTTGCTGTCTTTTTTTTGTCTTTTAAAGTGTTATAGTTTCTAACGAAAATTCGGCAGCATCTCCCCTTAACCCGAGCGTAAGGGAGATAAAGGGAACGCACCCACATGGAGTGGCGGAACCCGACAACTGGAGGTGGGCGCCCGGAGGCAACAACGCCTTTATAGGACCTCGGAAAACGCAAAGGAAAGGGCTCGGGGCAGGGCCAAGAAGTGTGCCGCTGAGGGCCTGAAAGGTGTGTGCCGGCCAAGGGCCAAGAGGGAGTGTGCCGGCCAAGGATCAATCGGGGTGTGTGCCGTCGGAGGCCAAAAGGGTGTGTGCCGCCGAAGGCAGAAAGGGGGTGTGCCGCTGAGGGCACATGAGATGTGCCGCTAAGGGCCAAAACTAGTGTGCCGGCCAAAGCTCGGAGAGGTGTGCTGGAGGGTTGAAAGGGCTAAGTGCATGGGCTGGGAGGTTTGCAGGCCGTTCAGGGAAAGAAGAAGAGAAGTTTAAGGCTTGGGATAGGCCACTGGTGGCTGTGTGTTCGGAGAGAGGACAATGGTCTCCCTCTCTCCTCAAGCTCGGTGAGCACAATAGATGGCCGTGGAAGGGAACGAAGAACCCGTGAGGCCAAAACGCATGAGGGGGAAGTCACATTGCGACGGGGGCGCCAACAACACCGACGGAAAAGGGGAAAAGAACAACATATCACATGCATCGCGAAGGCGGGAGTAAAACAACAGAAATGGCAGGAAAGACCCGAGAAGGGTGATTTTCATTCATGGGAAGCCAAGGGACCAAAGCCCTACACATACATCGACGGACATGTCCGAGCCAAGGCTACGGGCAAGACAGGAAACCCAAAAGCAAAGGGAAGGGGAAAGGGAAACGAAGATACAAGGGGGAAAAGGGGAACGGAGCATGGGCTCCCCCCCCCCTTCCCAGACCTCACTCCTCTCTTCTTCTCTTCTTCTTCTTCTTCTCTTCTCTCTTCTTCTTCTTCTTCTCTTCTCTCTTCTCCGGCAATGGTGGACGAGGCAGCAGGGGGAGCCCCTCCCTCTTCTTCTTCTCTTCTTCTCTTCTTCTTCTCTTCTTCTCCTCTTCTCTGTTCGTCTGTGTGTGTGTCACTACAAGAAAAAGTGGCTATAGCGACTGAATTAGCGACCGATTTAATCGGTCGCTAGTCGGTCCCAAATAGAGACTAATTCGGAGACCGAAATAATCGGTCGCATAACCGAGACCGTTTCAGCGACCGCATGTATATCGGTCGCTAATCGGTCGCTATTATTGCGACCGAATTAACTTCGGTCTCCAGTCGGTCGCTGATGCCGTTATACTTCCTACTACGACCCCCGCCCGCCCGAGCCCTCCCGCCCGAGCCCCCCCCCTCCCGCCCGAGCCCCCCCTCCCGAGCCCCCTTCCCCTGCGGCCCCCTCTCCGCCCTAGCCCCCCTCCCCGCTCCCGCCCGAGCCCCCTCCGCCGGAGCCCCCCCTCCGCCCGAGCCCTCCCGCCCGAGCCCCCCTCCTCCGCCGGAGCCCCCCTCCCCGTGCTGCCTCCCGCCCGAGCCCCCCTCCGCCGGAGCCCGTCGCCGCGCCGCTCGCGTCGAGTCGCCGTCGCCGCTCGCCCTGCCGTCGTCGCCCTCCGCAGGTACCTCTCTCTCTCTCTCTCTCTCTCTCTCTCTCCCTTCCCCCTCCGTCACCGGCCTGCTCCCCTCCCCCGCCGGCCTACTCCCCTCCCCCCTGCGGCCCCGTCGCCGGCTTGCTCCCCTCCCCTCCCCCCTGCGGCCTGCGCCCCCGTCCCCCTCAGATCTCCTTCCCATCCCCATGCCCCTCCCCCTCCGGCCTGACCCCTCTGATCCCCCTCCCCTTCCCGTCCCACTCCGCCTCCCCCTCTGCCTCCGACGGTCTCCTCCCTTCCTCCCCTTCCCGTGTCCCCCTCTGCCTCCCCCTCCCCTTCCCGTCCCCCTCCACCTCTGGAAACCCCCCACCAACTCCCCTTTGTGCTGCACCACCGGAATCGTCTCACCCTCCCAATGCCATCGGAAGCCCCCTCCCCATCCCCCCAGTACTGCGGGCCAATGCAACCCCCCATCTCCTTGTCGAGTGAAAACCCCCCTCCCAATCCCCATGTGCTGCTGGGTGTTAGACCCCCCTCCCCCTTGTAGGTTGCAGGAATCCCCTCCCCCTCCCTCTGCAGTGCTGGAACCCCTCCCCCTGCAGACCATCGCAGCTCCTCCTCCAGTTACTATCGGTCGTCTGAGCCGAGGGAGAGTGCAATAATTTTGTCTAACATGATTATTTAAATTGATATGTTTTTAAGAATTCTAACTCCTGCAAGTTTATGCCTCTATTTAGTGACTTTGTATTTGCAAAACAGTCCAGTTTGTGAAGCAATGGCAATCAAGAGGCAAACACTTGCATATTTCTAATATTATAAAAGAGATTATTGTACTACCATTCTTCTAAAAAACACTTATTTATGTACTTTGATCACACGAGAATAACTACGGATTTACCTGTTAATTAAGTTAGACCAGTTCTAAGGCAGTCCTTAACCTAGAAACGACATTAAGGAGACAAAAAATAACGAGGAACCCAAATTTTCATTTAGAATAATAATTAAAATTAAGTTACTGGTGATTAAAAATTAGCAAGATGTTGCATTTATGATAAAGTCGGATTTAAAACTAGCGAGATTGGACATATACTGTCGGGTCACTCCACGAGCTCACCGTCCATCTCGTAGAGGATTGATTTGAGGGGGATCGTGCGGTCGAATTTACGTCGGAGCTCCTCTACCGGTCTCCACCCTCACCGCCGCGGCCTCCCACTCAGCCAACGTCCCCCCTCTATCGCCACCTCTGTCACAATCAGTCTCATATCGGAGGCCTGTTGACCCGAGTTTGTTGTTCTAGGTACGGTATATGATTCGCACCGGAACACTGTGAGTCGAAAGATCCCAGACTTCTAGGTTAAGGAGACATGCAAATTTGACAGAACTACAAAGAGTGGCTCGTCTTTCGGAGTGACGTGGGTTAAGAGATATGAAACATATCACGGCATCGAGTGACATTGGCATGTGATAACGACGCTTTGGCTTCTCATAACTTAATGGTTTGGTCTGAATTTGGCGGAATGGAGGTCATGTGGTTGACATCAGTGCAACATCCATATCCCCATGCGCTTCGAACCATAGGCATTGATATGCAAGGCGGTGGCGGAGATTCTCGAGGGATAAGTGAATGACAGGACTTCTGCTTTCAATGTGATAACTCATAACCTTCCAAAGGAGATTTGACTGTGCAGACTAGATTCCCCCATCTTGTGGCCTTCACCGTAACTGCCTTGCTAGTTCTGCATCATCTGGTATGGCGCCTGAGCTAATACCTCCATGTTGGGGTTGTGGCAGCCCGAGTTTGGAAACCATCTCTTAGACTATGCCGAGCTATGAGACCGGTGATCGAGCTAGGACTCTTCGATTACTTGCCGCGACCCTTTATATTTACCTGCTTAGAGTTTTTATTTTTACCTCATTTTCCTTGGAAAACACCATTTTTTGTTCATTTCCAATTATATTTCATCTCTTACTCTCTGCTAACTCATGTTATTAGTTTCCAGAATTCATTTTTTTTTTTATTTCCATTGTCCTCCATTTAAAGCCCTACCCAATTTCTAGTTTTTCTTGATCGTCTACCCAATTTCTATTAATTCTGTTTCTATTATAATGAATCAGAAACCCTATTCCATCCCTTTACATTCCCTTAGCAACCGAAGATTTCTATTCTTTTATGTGACTGAAGTCTGATAACCTCTCTCCCATTTACCATATGTCACGATCTTTGTTAACCAGCTCACATCAGACATAGTTGCTAGAGGTCAGGTATCTCGAAGTAATGAAGAGGAGTGCTGCTGTGTTGAAAGTGGACTGTGAAAGACAGGGCAGCTGGGATTATTGTTGGTGCATGATGCTTCTTGGTCTAGGTGCATAAAGTCAAGAAAACTGAGGGAGGCTGAGGTAAAAGTGTTGACGAGAAGTGATAGAAAAGATAAACAATTTTTTATCTTTACCTCAATAATTAAATTTAATTCATTTATACCTCTTAAAGTAACAATGACATCAACAGCAGCATTAACAGCAGCAACTGCAATAGTAGCTACAACAACAACAACAAGAATAATGTTATAAGAATCAGCAATATGATTTAGCCTTGCATGAACTCTGTTATGGGACTTCTTAACTGGTCCAATGATGCAACTCTTTTAAAAGATGTGCAACTGGGGTTCAAAGTGCATGTGCCATGCACCTCCTCACGTGTATATGTAGTCATGATATATTGGCATAAAAGGAAAAACAAGGTAGTTGGGAGTTTGAGCAAAACGTTGTTGTATCCCTATGTTATCAGAAATGCTTCTTTCATTTGATATACAGTTCTTAGTTTTGCTTTTGCTCCAGATCTCTTTCAAGATATCAATGCATTGAAGTTTTTTTCCCATAAAATATAAAGATTTATTAAAGAATGAAAAGGATTCAACACAGAGGGGGACATGCCACCTTACCTCCAGAGAGGACAAAGAAAATAAATAGACTGCCCACCCTAGAGAGTGTCCAAAGAGAAACCTAGATAAATATCATTACCGATATTGTTGCGGCTTCCCAACCCTGAAACCTCGAGTCTAATTCCTGTACATTTGAGGTAAGCATATTTTTCTTCTGATTTCATCCTTTTCCTACCAGTGTCAACACTGACAAGTTGATGAATAGATACCATTGAGACATCCTCCGACCAGTCGTCTTCAATTTCGGAGTTAAGATGTTGATCGAGTGACCCACGCCGTAGGTTTGTGTGGTACAGCTCCTCTTCCTCTTCTTCAGTTTGGGTTTGATCCATAGAACCCAATGACGTAGAACACGTCAAGATGCCTCGTTTGGGAATATGACTACCTCCATGGGCCCGTGGAGCTATGCCAACAAGGGCCTGATGACGAAGTAAGTCTTCAGCAATTAAATCTTCGAGCTCATCACAATTGACCTGACCATGGCCCACAAACTAACTTGAATAGTTGAATCTGCACCTTATCATATTGACCTAAATCAGCAGCCCATATGCACATTCATTTATTCTCCCTGGAACTCTCCATCAACACTCATAGTATGTGCATAGCTTCTATCTTTGATCTCCATGGCATAATGCCCAATTTATTTCTTTTGCTGCTGTGTGATCACTTATCCTTCTGTCAAATAATCTTTTCCACAACTGTATACGAAGTGTATTTATGCTTGTTAGCATGATGGAAAGCATATTCATGTTTTAGGTCAGGATAAGCTGAATACCAAGCATAATTTTCAAGCGGTTACAGGGACAGAAACCTAAAAGAAATTATAACCATTTGATAACTTGGCCCTATGCTCTAGTATCAGAGATTCAGGTATAGGATTATTGGTATATTACTTTAGTAGATTAAGGAAGAGAGTAGATCTGCTATATCTGATAGGTAACATCTAACATCCATATCCATGTGTGCGCTCAGCATAACATACTCTTTGCCTTACAATTGACCCATCCTCTCTCTCAAGTAAAGCCCCTTATTTGCATCTCTTTTCTCAATTCATTCTCATAAATCTTCTATGACTATAAGTTGTCAAATATTATTACAATTCCAGTCACCTTGACATCAAGAAGTTTCTAGCTGGCCACAGGCTGTCAGGTACCTATGAGGATTAGTTACAATGTTTTTCTAAAAGTTTTTCTTCCTCCATCTGTTTGTTTAAAGACCTATCATACTATCTTATCCATCCTCAGTAATAAAATGGGGTTTAAGATTGCACCATATTTACTAATGTTCAAAAAGTAACATTGTATGTTTTGATGAGTGAAAAAGTGTCATTTAATGGTTATAAATGTTTCTGTCCTGCATCAGATTTGGTATCAGAGCATAAGGGAATCAACTTATTTTTATAAGTTGAGGTCCTACATTTTGTAATCAGTATGCTTCCTCTTCCGATTATTTTTACTGCATATTTACCTAATGGACAACGAGCAGAAATTGATGTACATGAGTCGGAAGATAAGAATTGGATTTCACCTGACATTGTTAAGTCACTTGCTAAGACCGGAGAAATTGTTATTGAGGGTGACCGTGTATTTGTGGAGTTCTCTAAGAAGTTCAAAACAGTCACGTATGATGATGGAGCTTGGTGTGACATTGGGTCAATGGCTGCCCCATTCATTATTTTAGGAAGAAAGTGGTTAGAAGAAAGAAGTGCGGTTATTGATTCAGAAAGAAAAACATGCACTTTGAGTTTAGTGTTATTTTCTTGTATTTTCGTAATTAAATTAAGGTTTATTTTTAGTTTAGTGTTATTTAGTCGGTTATGTGTTTTGTTAATTTTAATAGTTAGGGTATTGTTGGATGAAAAGTAAAGTGTGTTTTATTATTGTCTTATTCAGTAATGATACCATCAATTTCTTTACTTGATTTCTGCATAGCTAGTGACAGTGTTGTCTTTAAGCTAAAAAGTATCATGCTATATTTTATTTCTGCTAAATAGCTAGTGAAAGTGTTGTCTTTATGTTGGATGTTAAAATAAAATTCCTGTTTTCATTGTGTACATGTATTGCCAATTTCACATGTTACTGCTATGTTTTTAGATTGTGTTATTATCTTGTCAATATTTAATTAGTTGGGTGTTGTATGTGAGCTGAGATGCGTGGGTGCAACCTAACATTGCACGCATCTTAGGAGAGCGTGTTAAGATTGTTATGTGTCTAAAAATCAAGTTACGCCCTTGGAGCTGCACAGATTAAAGAAGTATGCTCTTGGCTAAAACAGTTGAGATTTCCAGATGGTTATGTGTCTAACATTGCTCGTTGCGTGAATACAAATGAGGGGAAAATATATGGAATGAAAAGTCATGACTGTCATGTGTTCATGCAGAGGTTGTTACCTATTGTATTTCGTGATATGATGCCGAAGGCGATATGGGGAGCAGTGACTGAGTTAAGTCAGTTTTTCAAAATTTTATGTGCATCAGAGCTCAGGTATGAAGATGTGGAAACTATTGAACAGAATGTGATCACGACAGTTTGTAGATTGGAAAAGATATTTCCACCATCATTCTTTGATTCAATGGAGCACCTGCTTATACACTTACCATATGAGGCTAAAGTAGGAGGGCCAGTACAATTTAGATGGATGTATCCATTTGAGAGGTAATATATATATATTTTCTCCTCATAATTCAATTACATGGTGATGTGTTTTTCATTATCTTATGAACATTCTGGTAGGTGTATGCATGAATTGAAAATGAAAGTTCGCAACAAGGCAAAAGTAGAGGGTTCCATTGCCGAGGCGTACATTATGGAAGAAATATCAAATTTCTGTTCAATGTACTTTGAACCTGAGGTACAAACTCGTCGAACTCGGCCACCACGTAATGATGATGGGGGAGACTCCGTTCACTCTGAGCGACTGTCGATATTTAAGTATCCTGGACGTGCGTATGGACGTTCCTCGAGTCGGATGCTAAATGATAGAGAATTGCACTGTGCAGAAATTTACATCCTTTTAAATTGTATGGAGGTTGAACCTTATGTTGCGTAAGTTCTCTGCTCAAATTACATTGTGTCTATAACTTATTATTTTTCATTCCATCTATAATGCTCCAATGGTCGTAATACAGACAATTTGACTCAGAATTAATCCAAAGATGTCCATATCTCACTGACATGGAGGTTGAAAAAGAACGAGAAAAATCATTCGCTTCTTGGCTGAAATATCGTGTAAGTATTATTACTACTCTTTCTCCTTGTTGGGTCAATGACAAATTCTGACTAGTGTGCTGTCCATATGTAGGTTGAAAATGATTTTATTACTGATCAAAGAATTCGAGTGATCAGTTATGGCCCATCGAAAGTTGCACGTACATATCCAGCATTTATTGTGAATGGGTATAGATTTCACACTAGACAATATGGGCAGAATAAGTCAACAATGAACAGCGGGGTATGTGTGAAAGGAAGTACATATAATGAAAACGAATGTGATTATTATGGTATTATTGAGGAGATCTTAGAATTGCAATATCTCGGAGATGACAACCATATATTTCTGTTAAAGTGTCATTGGTTTGATCCTAATTCTGTTCGAAATGACACAACATATGGGATTGTCGATATCAGACATAAGTCTAAATTGAATACTTATGATCCATTCATTTTGGCCGCACAAGCCCAGCAGGTCTATTATACAAAGTATCCATCGTCTAGAAATAAAGAAAGAAATGATTGGTGGGCAGTTTGCAAGGTTAAGACAAGGCTTTTCCCGGATTATGAGTTGGATTTGACTGAAACAGAGCAGTTGGATGTGAATGCCGAATTCTTTCAATCAGACTTGGGTGATGATGTAGACTTGCCTGCTTCTAGTGATGAATCTGTGGAGGCACCGTCTTTATCTAAAGAGAATGAAGTGGAGGAAGTCGATCCAGAACAACCAGAAATACAGTTGGGGGACTCCGAAGAGGAGGAATATATTAGTGATCAAAATGAATCTGATAATGAAGATGTGAATGCTGAATTTGTTATATCTCCAACATCTGAAGAAGAAATGGAGAATGTTTGATTAATGGTATACAATTTTA
Organism: Amorphophallus konjac; assembly: GCA_022559845.1. Classification (NCBI taxonomy): domain Eukaryota; kingdom Viridiplantae; phylum Streptophyta; class Magnoliopsida; order Alismatales; family Araceae; genus Amorphophallus; species Amorphophallus konjac. The sequence goes on from CM040125.1 coordinate 11,528,212, forward strand.
TCTGGGAATTTTAATACTCTGTAACTTTCTTTCTTTCACTATTTGATGAATATGCATGTATTTTATTACCAGTTGAAGATATGGTTCGAGGACGGCGTGGGACTCCCAGAGGTGGGAGGGGAGAGGGTAGCGGGAGGAGATTTACTTCCGTTTCACCACCGGTAGTAGGTATGTATACTTTCCCTTCATAATGCATTGTAGTATTTGTTGAAAATAATTCATTATGTATTTGTGTTATCTGATTATTATTTTCACAGGACCCACGACCTCTACACCGTTACGACCGACCTCTGCACCGCTACCACCGGTAGTAGGTATGTATACTTTCATGTATAATGCATTGTAGTATTTGTTGAAAATAATTCTTTATGTTTTTGTGTTATCTGATTCTTATTTTCACAGGACCCACGACCTCTGCACATATACCACCGACCTCTGCACCGCTACCACCGGTAGTAGGTATGTATACTTTCCCTTCATAATGCATTGTAGTATTTGTTGAAAATAATTCATTATGTATTTGTGTTATCTGATTATTATTTTCACAGGACCCACGACCTCTACACCGTTACGACCGACCTCTGCACCGCTACCACCGGTAGTAGGTATGTATACTTTCATGTATAATGCATTGTAGTATTTGTTGAAAATAATTCTTTATGTTTTTGTGTTATCTGATTCTTATTTTCACAGGACCCACGACCTCTGCACCGTTACCACCGAGGGATGCACCGCTACCACCGGTAGTAGGTATGTATACTTTCATGTATAATTCATTTGAGTATTTGTTTAAAATAATTCTTTATGTTTTTGTGTTATCTGATTCTTATTTTCACAGGACCCACGACCTCTGCACCGTTACCACCGAGGGATGCACCGCTACCACCGGTAGTAGGTATGTATACTTTCATGTATAATTCATTTGAGTATTTGTTTAAAATAATTCTTTATGTTTTTGTGTTATCTGATTCTTATCCTTACAGGACCCACGGCCTCTGCACCGTTACCACTGACAACGGGTACATTGACGGCCTATGCACCGCCATCACACATGGCGAGTGGATCTACACCTCCCCCAGCTGAGTCAGGTATGTTCATTTGCATATTTATGTTTTTTTGATAGTTTGTTTTATTTATACTATTTAATTCGTATAGTACGTGCTGATGACGAGGCGAGTCATCATGAGGGGGAGGGCTGTTGTAATGAGACGATGCGGGCAGTGTGGATAAATGAAGGGTACGTAATGCATTATTTTTGTTATTTATTCGTCATTGTGGTATTAATATTTTTAATTTCAGGAATAAAATAGAGCCAGCCCAAGCATCACAATTTATTACAAAGACAATTCAAGCACATTTTCCAGGCCCCATCCATCGCTTTGCTGATTTTCCGATGGGTGTTCAGGATTTATTGTTCTCTATGTTCTTGGTATTTATCTTATTTTATCATATTAAGTCATTTTCAATTATTATTTTAACCCACTTTGTTATGTAACATATAAATTTTTGTTGTTGTTAATATATAGAGGAATCATCGATTCACAGAACATTCAGATGAGTTACGTGCTAGATTTGCATGGACAGCTACTGCAAGAGATAATTTCAAACATCTTATGTACAATGCCCGAAGATATGCAAAAAAAGCATGTGCAAGTACTGATAAGAACATATGGAAGGAGCATGGGCCTGTGTGGATGAGAAAGGAGTATTGGACAGAGCTGTGCAACATTTGGGAAGCGGAGAAATGGAATGCCAATTCAAACAAAGCAAAGCAAAACAGAGCAGCGCATCCTGAAGCGAATTTACACACGGGTGGCTCTGTCTCCTTTGCAACACATAAAGCGAGATTAGTAAGTACACTTCTACATATATAAATTTTTTGTTTCTATTATGAAACTGTGATTTATTTGAATAACAGGAAGCACAGTTAAAGCGGCCAGCTCAATTTCATGAACTTTTTGATCGAACTCATAAGAAGAAAGGGACAAATGCTTACATTAGTGAGAAAGCTCGGGAGGTAGCGGTAAGTGTATACATTAATAGTTTTCATTTAAGATTAAATTGTAGAATAATTTGGTTTTGTTTTTTTTTTGGTTTTTGCAGGACTCATATAGTAGACGAATGGATGAGAGGTACGGGGATGACAGTCAGCGTCCAGAGTTGGATCCTGCCATTTGGGTTGCAGCATCTGGGGCACCCAAGAAAGGACATGTTTATGGTTTTGGACATAGCTTGGGCACGACTAGGGTGTTATCATCATGCTCGAGTTCGGTCTCACATGCGACCTCTCCATTTACCACACCAGCAGCCCCAGATGGTTCTTCCAGTGCCGCCCCGACCATGACTCCAGATATGTTTAGGCAGATCGTCAACGAGACCGTCTCTCAGAATATCTCTCAGAATATCTCAACCATCGTCGCTCAGACCGTCTCCCAGATGCTCACATCCTTGGGAATTGATAGTAGTAGAGCACCTCCTGCACCTCCTGCACAGCAGCCTCCGGTAAGTATTTTATTTGATTGATTTTCTATTTGTTAACTCTAAATATCATCTTACAAAATATAAGAATTTAGATTGAGGAGGGGAAAATATCATTTTCTTAACTCTAAATATCATCTTACACCTATCCTCTGGATATTAGAATCAACAGGCAGACTGTTCTGCAGGATTTTCCATAGGTGTATAGAGATTTTGGTTAGAACTGAAAGTGAAAAGATATGTATAAATTCTATTCACTTGAGTGGGGGAGGATACAGATCTATAAATATTCATAAAGCTAGAATAATATAAGGAAAGTAACATGTAGACATGAATAAAATATGCCAATTTAGGTGAAAAGATCTCCCCAAAGTCTGGTAACTGTCATGGCAGGAAGCCAGGAACAGCACCTCTAAGCAAAGGAAGGGCAGTTCATACAAAGGAGCATAGGTCATAAGTTACAAGAAGTGAAGGATATTATATATAGTCGGCGGCGGCCGCCATTGGGGCGTATCCCTGCAAGGGAAAGGCGGAGAAGATACCATACAGAAATGGCTATGGAAGTTACCCAAGTTCTTTTGAATGCACAGTCAATAGATTCAGCGGTTCGCAAGCATGCTGAGGAAAGTTTAAAACAATTTCAGGATCAAAATGTTACTGGGTTCTTGCTATCTCTTTCGAGTGAATTAGCAAATAATGACAAGCCTGTTGTTAGCCGTAAATTGGCAGGCTTGATTCTCAAAAATGCCCTGGATGCAAAGGAGCAACACAGAAAATTTGAGCATGTGCAGAGATGGTTATCATTGGATGTAGCTGTTAGGGCCCAGGTCAAAGGATGTTTACTACAGACTCTCTCTTCACCGGTGATTGATGCAAGATCTACTGCATCTCAAGTTGTTGCAAAGATTGCTGGTATTGAGTTGCCTCAAAATCAATGGCCTGAACTTATCAGTTCTCTCTTGTCAAATATTCACCAACTTCAGCCAGATGTTAAGCAAGCAACTTTGGACACCCTAGGTTACATGTGTGAAGAAGTCTCCCCTGATGAAGTTGATCAAGAGCAAGTCAATAAGATATTGACAGCGGTTGTTCAAGGCATGAGTGCTTCTGAGGGAAACATTGATGTTAGGCTGGCTGCAACTCGAGCTCTGCATAATTCTTTGGGATTTGCTCAGGCAAACTTCGGGAATGATATGGAGAGGGATTATATCATGAGAGTCATTTGTGAAGCTACTCTGTCCCCTGAGGTGAAGATACGGCAGGCTGCATTCGAATGCTTGGTCTCCATATCCTCCATGTATTATGAGAAGCTTGCATCGTATATGCAGGACATATTTAACATCACTGCAAAAGCTGTGAGGGAAGATGAGGAACCTGTTGCTCTACAAGCTATTGAATTCTGGAGCTCAATATGCGATGAAGAGATTGACATCTTAGATGAATATGGAGGGGATTTTTCTGCTGATTCTGACACCCCTTGCTTTTATTTTATCAAGCAGGCACTACCTGCGCTTGTCCCTATGCTGTTGGAGACACTCCTTAAGCAAGAAGACGACCAAGATCAGGATGAAGGAGTTTGGAATCTTGCAATGGCTGGAGGAACATGCTTGGGTTTGGTTGCACGGACCGTGGGAGATGACATTGTGCCTCTTGTTATGCCATTCATAGAAGAAAACATTAACAAACCTGAATGGAGGCAGCGAGAAGCAGCAACTTATGCATTTGGTTCTAAAATCTGAAATACCGGTCGGATGGCCGTGCCGGTCATTCCAATACGACCGGGGAGATGAAAGTGACTTGTCAGAACTGACGGAATCCAAATCGGATGCCCGGTTTGAGCTCGGCGCTCAAACTTCATTTTTAAAATACACTTATTTCAAATGAACTGTTAGGACGGGTCCGGGGGTCTAAAATCTGAAATACCGGTCGGATGGCCGTGCCGGTCATTCCAATACGACCGGGGAGATGAAAGTGACTTGTCAGAACTGACGGAATCCAAATCGGATGCCCGGTTTGAGCTCGGCGCTCAAACTTCATTTTTAAAATACACTTAGTTCAAATGAACTGTTAGGACGGGGCATTTGGTTCTAAAATCTGAAATACCGGTCGGATGGCCGTGCCGATCATTCCAATACGACCGGGGAGATGAAAGTGACTTGTCAGAACTGACGGAATCCAAATCGGATGCCCGGTTTGAGCTCGGCGCTCAAACTTCATTTTTAAAATACACTTAGTTCAAATGAACTGTTAGGACGGGTCCGGGGGTCTAAAATTCGAAATACCGGTCGGATGGCCGTGCCGATCATTCCAATACGACCGGGGAGATGAAAGTGACTTGTCAGAACTGACGGAATCCAAATCGGATGCCCGGTTTGAGCTCGGCGCTCAAACTTCATTTTTAAAATACAAGATGAAATTTGAACTTATATTGTGTGTGTGTATTTATATATATGAAAATGAGCTGGCTTAAACTATTGGCATACTCTTGTTAATGCTTGATTTCTTTATTAAGTCTTGTTAATGCTTGATTTCTTTATTAAGGATTTGATTATAATTTTTTTAAATGATATACAGGATCATCCGTCGCGAGATGTTGGACGAGACGACGACCAGGATGATGTTGGACGAGACGACGACCAGGATGAGACATATGTGGAGGATTTGTGATTTTATTTTAGTTGTGTATGTTGTCATTTTATTATTATGGATGTATGATTAATTTGTGATTTTATTTTAATTGTGTGTAATTTGAGGTTCGTGGAGATTGTGATCCGTGTAGTTGATTTATTATTGTTTTATGAAATTGTTATTTATCAGGTGTTTGTATGTGATGAATTTGAGATTTGTCGATATTGTTGTCTGTGTAGTTGATTTTATATTTATGTTATGAATTTGTTATTTATCAGGTAATTTATTTATCAGTTTAAATAAATTTTTAAAAAAAAATAATGCAAAATTAGCGACCGCATGGAGACTGAATTGCGACCGAATAGCGACTATACGTTATATTTCTTTTATTAAATAATTATACTTGGCGACCGACTGGCGACCGACTAGCCACCGAATCAATCCGATAGGTTAATTTTATTTTTAAAAATACAACAAATTTAGCGACCGACTAGCGACCGAATTGAGACCGAATAAATCCGATAGGTTAATTTTATTTTTAAAAATACAACATAATTCGAGACCGAATAGCGACCGAATTGAGACCGACTTAATCCGATAGGTTAATTTTATTTTTTAAAATACAACAAATGTAGCGACCGAATAGAGACTGAATGGCGACCGAATTATTAGCGACCGGTCAGGCGACCGATTATAATCGGTCTCTGGTAACGACTGATACTGCGACCGAATTATGTCGGTCGCTATATAGCGACTATTATATAGCGACCGACATATTCGGTCGCTAGATAGTATCTGTTCGGTCGCAATGCATATTTGCGACCGATCTACGACTGAACACCGACGGAAAAGGGGAAAAGAACAACATATCACATGCATCGCGAAGGCGGGAGTAAAACAACAGAAATGGCAGGAAAGACCCGAGAAGGGTGATTTTCATTCATGGGAAGCCAAGGGACCAAAGCCCTACACATACATCGACGGACATGTCCGAGCCAAGGCTACGGGCAAGACAGGAAACCCAAAAGCAAAGGGAAGGGGAAAGGGAAACGAAGATACAAGGGAGAAAAGGGGAACGGAGCATGGGCTCCCCCCCCCCCCTTCCCAGACCTCACTCCTCTCTTCTTCTCTTCTTCTTCTTCTTCTCTTCTCTCTTCTTCTCTTCTTCTTCTTCTTCTCTTCTCTCTTCTCCGGCAATGGTGGACGGGGCAGCAGGGGGAGCCCCTCCCTCTTCTTCTTCTCTTCTTCTCTTCTTCTTCTCTTCTTCTCCTCTTCTCTGTTCGTCTGTGTGTGTGTGTCTGTCTTTTTTTTGTCGAAAACAGGGGGTCTTTTATACCCCGAGCCGTCGGAGCCTTTGAGCACGGCCGTCGAAGGCGGGAAGTGGATTGTGATGATGCGGTTGACCTGCCCCGTCCTGGGTGTCAGTGGGGTAGGCTATGTGGCCCAACGATTAGCTGCCACCTCAGACGGTTCCACTGCGCGCCAAGGATGTATAGGGCATGGGCTTCACGTCGCATTGACGTTGAAAAGCTTCACCGCTGTGCCGCTGGAGAGTTGAAAAGGCGTGCCGTGGGGGAGCCAAAACGGCGTGCCGTTGAAGCCCCTAAAGGGCGTGCCGCTGAGACCTGCTGAGGGCGTGCCGCTGAAGCCCGCTGAGGGCGTGCCGCTGAAGCCCGCTGAGGGCGTGCCGCTAAAGCCTGCTGAGGGCGTGCCGCTGAAGGCCTGCTGAGGGCGTGTCGCTGAAGGCCTGCTAAGGGCGTGCCGCTGAAGGCCTGCTGAGGGCGTGCCGCTGAGGCCCCTGCTGAGGGCGTGCCGCTGAGCACCCCAGGGGGTGTGCCGCTGAACACCCCATGGGGCGTGCCGCTGGAGCCCCACCAGGGCGTGCCGTTGAGGCCCCTTGGGGGCTGGGCGTACCGCTGAAGGGCTCCCCACAGGGCGTGTATTCGGGGACCGTTCTGAGCCCGTTGCGAGCACGAGTCACGGCCCGTTTGATTTCCTTTGGGGCCCACGGACTGTGGGGCCCTTTGTGCTTGATTTCTCCAGGGTTTCTTCACTCGGCGCCGTTGTTGATGCTGGGCCGAGCATGACATTTGGATGTGCAATTTTCGATGTCCACACCAAGGAAAGGATAGAATAGCAAAAAGAATTCCAAAAAGGTGCCAAGGCAAGCCGGCTGGACCCACACCTCACACACGCGCGCCCGCCCAGCCCCGCCCGGCCCGGCGCGTGCGTGCGTGTGATTGGATCTAGCTTACCTCCACTATGTCTATAAGACATAGTCCATGGGGTCCTAGGAACTATAAGGTCCCCTCACCTCTTTGTGTTTTCCAATGTGGGACTAATATCCCCATACAAAACACAACACTTGAGGTAGCACCCTTATGGAAAACCTTTGAGTTTCCCTTCCTTAGATATACTCCCAACCCCCCTTCAACCTAACAATTGGACTAAACAATCTAACACAACAAAATCGTGATGAGCTATCCCGAATTAATCTCCCACCAACCCTCCAGAATCCTATATTGTACACACAACGGCTCTTCCTAAACCTCGAGAAAGGGCATACATAAATCGCCCCCATTAACAAGGTTTTCCTTCTCCTTTACGAGTTCTTTTCTCAAAAATTGATGAACAGAGTCTCCTAATTGAACTAATACCGCTCGAACGAATTCAAATAAGAACGAAACAAAGCACATGGAGCAGGGAGGAACAACATCGCACATTTACCCTGGATTCCTCCATATCCTAGGCGAAGGAAATGGGCACATGACTCGGATCGATGAGAACAACAGCGCAAAATTAGGATGTGAGGCACATGAGCGTGAGGAAGCTGGAGACGACAGCGTTCCAAGCCCCGGCGGAGGTCCACAGGCCGAACCAGTCTTCTACAAGGACATAGACAATGGAGTAGTGGATGAAGCCCATCAGCGCGATCACGACGATGATGACACGGAGGGATAGGCATCTCCTGCCCTTCCTCCCCGTCATGGGGAAGACGAGGAGGCTGCTTCTCCCAAGAGAGTGGGGTGGCCGGTGATCGTGATCTGAGAATAGGGCAGACGTACGGGAGTATGGTACTTCATAGGGATGACACGAGGAGACGCGAGTTATTCTCTCTCAAAAAAAAAATATGACAATACATTACAAATATTTTGACATCTTATCTCAGTCACAAAATATATGGATGACAAAATATCAAGAATCAAAAATGTGTTAAAATAGACTGACAAGATATATTTGGTAGCCAGATCTGCATAATTAAAACTCGCGTTTCATATATACGTGTACGCATATTATATGTGTTTAATACGCCACACGTACGAAATTATATCTCGCTCAATCAGATGGTAGATGAGAATATCTTTATTTTATTCGCATGTATGCATAGTACATGTGTTTAAACAATGCGGGATCATGGAAGGTGTCCTTTGGCACCATGTATGATGACCGCAATCTCATGTTTTAATTTTAATTTGATGGCCCAGATACGCTAAATAAGAGAGAGAGAGAGAGAGAGAGAGAGAGAGAGAGAGATGCAAAGTAACGGGGGAAAAATGTAATACAAAATATATGTTTATCCAATTTTATAATGGTAATCCAATGGGTGGGCATAATTAATTAAATTATAACACAGCGAGCATGCATGGCATCATGCATCGTGGGACACGATTAACATGGATGAGCCCCTTTATAACCACCTACCAAGAAAGGTTTCCTTATATACACGAGTCTTTCTTTAATATGGAGATCATAGAAAATAATAAGAGAGATTAATAGCCAAATTATATGTATAAGTGGGTGACAGAGATTGCTAATTCATGGGTTGATATTTCCTTTTTAAAAGGGGGAATCAAAATAGATTATTTTATTATACATACGTTATTTCAGGATACTTTAAGCATTTTTGTTTAAAAGCTTAGTCATAAATTTATTGTTTTTAACGTTATTTTAATAATCTCTTTTATTGAATTTTTCTATAATTAGCCTCCTTTAGATATCATGCCGATATTTTATTGTTGCACATATAATTAGGATTTTATTGGCAATTTGACGTTATGCAATTTATCTGACTTTATTAAAAAGGATACATATTTTTTTTCTACATTACTCTTCCTACTAAATCTCTATTCTAAATCAAATATAGTTTAGTGTGAAAAAAATATTTATATATTTTTTTCTAACCGCTTCACGTGAGACTAACGGTTTTGAATTTTGATTGACAAGTAGGTAGAAGACGCCAACTGCTCGGCGAACTTTGATTGACGATTTTTGGTTGACTTGCCTCTGTATAGAGGGGCCTGTGAAGAAGGCTCTTCTGCTGACATCAGCCGAGGGAATGGCGGTTACGTGTGTTTGCCGGAAATCTGTCCACGCGGGTACTCCGATCGGCCTCGTCCTGGCGAAGGGAGACGACAACGTGTGTTTGCTGGAAATCTTGCCACCGTTTGGCAGCTTGATAGCTTCCCTTCCCGTCTTCCCTTCCCGTCTGTCTCGTCCGCATCTGTCAGTATTACCACCGTGCGATGAGTTCGAATGTCAAAACGGCCTGGACATCGATGGCGAGGAGGCCGACGCCCCAAGTTTGGCGAGAAACCAGCAAAACGGCCGACCAGCAGGAGCTCCTCACTAAAAAGGCATGGCGCCCGTGGTGGGCGGACAACGGCGGTGCTGTGCGTGTCAATGGTGGGCTGGGCGGACAACGGTGCTGCTGCGTGTGCGCCAGGGAATCGGCGGTTTTTTAACGCGGACACCCAACCGTCTCCCTACCTCTATTTAGAAGAGTCTTCTCCGCCTTCCCCATCACTCCGGCGTCCACACTGGTCTGCTGCCGTTGACCCCCTCCCCTCCCCCGCTGCTGCTCCCGCGCTTGCTATCACCCGCACCCCCGGAATGGCGAAGAACGTCCTCGTCACCGGCGGCGCCGGCTACATCGGCACCCATACGGTGCTGCAGCTCCTCCTTGCCGGGTTCAAGGTCGTTGTCGTCGACAACCTCGACAATTCCTCCGAGGTGGCCATCAGTAGAGTTGTCGAGCTCGCCGGCGACTCCGGCAAGAACCTCACCTTCTACCAGGTATGTTATGGGACCGCAAGCAATGTGTGGGGAGCGAAGGGCGTGCGAATGTCGATTAGTCTATTGGTGATTCAACTGTTCTAGATGGCCTTCATAATTTTTGAGTCCGGGATGGCTTCCGAATGTCGCACTAGAATTTATGGTGCTTCCGAAGATCAGGACATGCTTTTACTTGTTGTACATGATATCGGGGACCATTCATGTGCTGGTAATAACAATAATGAAAAAAGAAAAGAGCGAGAATGACTGCATGATTCAACTATGTTTGGATTTTTTATTTTTATTTTATTTTTTTTTATTTTTTTGGGGGGGGAGGTCTTGATTCCATGGAGTATTTTGTACGGAAAGAGGCAATGTGCTTATTATTAACAAAGGAATCGATGTTTGTGCAGATCGATCTTCGGGACAAGGAAGCACTGCAGAAAGTCTTTGCTTCTACAAAGTGAGTCTTTCTTCTGTGATGGTTACTTCGTTCTTAAGTTGTGCATTAACGTGTGGGTTACTTCCTAACCCCTTGACTTCGTCAATCTAATTGCAATATCTACTGATGCACATTGAGGTATATGCCCTGTTAGAATATTAGGATACCCAAAAACAGGTGAATATTTCAAATAAACTAAAGATCAACTTTAATACCTTATTAGTCTTATATTTCCTGTAGGTATAATGTAGTGACCCAGTCATGAGCCATGCATGAGGAGATCAGGAGAGGGCTACCCGGTCATGGGGTGCGAATGTGGAGCTGCCACGATATGGAGCTAACACTCTGTATGGGGGCTGGGGCAGGGATGAACCAGATTAGTTCTATGTCAGGAAGCAAAAGAGGTTACTTGGCTATATATGTAAGGCCAGGATCCACAACTTGTGAGGAGCCTTTAGGGGACAAAACTATGCGGGCTTGGCCCAAGGCAGACAATACCTAAGAAGGGTTGGATCGACTTGTGACATATAACCTCTTTTGTATGGTGCTGTTCTGATCTATGAAGTTCAAAAAATAATCCTAGTCAGAGAACAAATCAATTCACAAAGTATTTCTTGCATCTTGAAAAGATCCAATATTATTTACATACCAGCGCATGATTGTTCATCTAGAGCCATCTAAACTATGTCCTCTTGTGTGAACTCTTTACTTTATTTCTATGCTCATCTCTTGTGCTTACACCCTATTGTTTTTGTGAGGATGCAGATTTGATGCTGTTATTCATTTTGCGGGACTGAAAGCTGTTGGTGAAAGTGTGCAGAAACCATTACTGTACTATAACAATAACCTTATTGGTACAATAACCTTGTTGGAAGTCATGGGTGCTCATGGATGCAAAAAGGTAAGATTCTGTTATCTGGGAAACATAATTTGGGTGATCTCACTTGATCAGCATCAAGCCATTTAGAGCAACAGACTTTCAGCCTGCTAGTTGTATCATGTATTGCAGTTTCTTTTTTAACTTTAGCCATATGAGCAATCAGATGGAATGACACCTTAACTAGTTAGATGGTTCAACTCACTTTTCTTAGATGTGCATGCATGTTGTCCAAGAAAATATAATCTGTTGCTGCCATGTCATTTTGAGAGGAAGTTGTGATGTCGCAATTGTAGGCACTGCCATCATTTCTGTGAGCTGCAAAAGTATGTTGTTTTCATCTCTTCTTTATAAAAAAAGGAAAGAAAATTCCAGTTGTTTCATTTTAATTGACATACAGTTCCTGGCAACTGCATTAGTGTAGCCTCTTTATTTAATAAAATTAGAAAGTGCAAGACATATTTCCTTTTGAAACTCAGTATCTGCATTCTGTAATTCCTTTCATGGCATACTTTCCTTTTTTCCTTTTTCTCATAAGGCTGTCAAGCTTTGATATTATATGTTTAACCATATAAAAGAAACCTATATGCTTTAGAGAGGAATTTAAACTGCATATGAGATTATTGTGTCATGGCTCTAGTTAGGGATTGGACTGTTAGTGGAGAGGATTTCCGGGTTGGGGTGGGGGTGTAATTGCTAAGGTTTTATTTTCTTCTTTATGGAACTGGTCAAAGTTAATTTTGTAAGAGGCCTTTCAGTGGAGAGCTTCTATCTTTCTGTTACATGCCATTTTCATTTACTCTTTGAGTATGGGTTTGTGCTCATCTACCTTATTAATGGAATGGATTGTGGCCTGTGTGTCACCTATCAGGAAAAAAGGAAAACATATAAAAAGAAACATAAACCATTCCGATGTGGAGTAAGATCAGCCATTAATTGTTTATTGCTCGTATCTGGCTTTGAATCCTGGCCGCGTGCTTGAATGTTTTAAACCTGCCAGCATACTCATTGAGGAAGTGTATATCCCATGAGTATGCATATATGTATTTTTCATATTTGTTGGGGTTTGTTCAATAATCAGGTGTTCCTGTCAAGTTTTCCTTTGGTCTTGATTCTTGATTCTCTAGTGGAATAAATGCCTCTATTCTAGGCACCTTGTCCTTCATTTTACTGTATAAATATTCTCTGTGCTAATGTTCAGATTTATACTCAGGGATGATTTATGCATTCCTACTCTGATAACTTGTGCAAAAATGCTGCAGCTGGTTTTCTCATCTTCAGCTACTGTCTATGGGTGGCCTAAAGAAGTTCCATGTACAGAAGAGTTCCCTCTGTGTGCAACAAATCCATATGGACGGACCAAGGTACGGCTGTTCATCGATCCAGTACATGTCTATGGGATAATATATTGATATCCAACAAATTCAAGACCAGTGCTTGAAATAGATTCCTTTATCCTTTCTAAACCAGGTTCCTCATGTATGTTTACAGTGAGTAACTTATAGGATCAGTGCACTATTTCAGTATCTACTTGACTCTAATGACATCTACCATGGCTGTGCAGCTTTTTATTGAGGAGATTTGCCGTGATATTTATAGTTCCGACTCTGGCTGGAAGATTATATTACTTAGATACTTCAATCCAGTTGGTGCACATCCTAGTGGCTACATTGGTGAGGATCCACGTGGAATTCCGAACAATCTCATGCCTTTTGTACAGCAAGTTGCAGTTGGAAGGAGACCTGCACTTACAGTATTTGGAAATGACTACTCAACCAAGGATGGCACTGGGGTATGTTGACTCTAGAATTCCAGTCTGTGAGTTCTGTAGTGCTGCTTACTTCTTCGTTTCTTTTTCTTGTGAGGAAGTGGATAATACTGCTCACTTGAAGTCCATGTTTTACAAGCAGTTCATATTTATTTCAAGTTCAAGCCCATTCCAGTGCAAATGTTGATAGCTCTTTCTCCATCGTTCATTTTCCTTTCATGGTTATTTATTGTTGTTAGTGGCCCAAACTCTAACCCTTCATTATGGGACTAAACCACAACAATTGTGAATCCCTTTCATGGTTATTGATTGTAGTGGATTCACATGTGAAAGGTTGATGCAATGCTGGTATGTATGTGAAGCTTCTGCTGACTACCTCCCTTTAACAATCTGAAACTTTATATGTTGACAACTGTTATTTGCGTTTTCTGATGTTGCTTCGTATGTCATATCTATCTAAAATTCGAAATTCTTTTTTTCTTTGATATTTATAAATAACTGGCATTAGTTTCATAAGCATTTACTACAAAAATCTAGTTAACTAATGTAACTCGGTAGGACACAAGCAGGTTCCCTTTGTGTACCAACTGATTTTTTTAATGGGAAATTTTATCTGCCAAACATGATGCTAACCAATGTATTAATTTATTATTTAAATATAAAGTAACCTGTACAAAGGATGAAAATTTGCAACAAATTCACATGTTCCCACATGTAAACTTGCTTGATATTTGAAGCTGGGAACGAAGTTTTGTCAACATACAAAGGGGGTAGAAATACACCAGACTATAAAGGGGAGTAGCATTACAATTTTCTTTTCTTTACACTTAAAGTATCAAGCAAGCAATGACGGGCGTATATGTACTAGCCAACTTGTCAATCTACATACAATCTTCACAGATTGAATAAGCCCACCAAACTGGCCCCATTCAGCATCAATTTGAAGGCTCTATAATAAAGCAGGTCAATTTTGAGTCCTATATTGTGACCTGGTAAAAATAGAATACAAGGGAATATCTATTATGCAGTTGATCACTTTAAGATCATATAAAATCAATGTTCTCCACTGTATTAGAGCCGAGTTTGGTAGTCTTTAGAACCCTAAGGGCCTGTTTGATATTAGAATAGGTTTACGTCGAATACGCTATTCCAGGAGAAATCCTAACTGACCCCAGGTGGCGTATTAGACCAGGGGGGCTCGAATGAGAAACTCCCAGGTTTCCGCCGCTTTTTGCCTAATCCACCCCCTTAACCGAAGCTCCATCAAAGCCGATTAGCACTAGGACCGGCGAAACCGGAAGGCAACCGGCGAATACACCACCCCAGTTTTGCCTATCCCATTAACAAAGCGGCCCTAATTAAGACATGCAGAAGTCTCCTAACCATGTCAAGTTGCGCCCGATAGATTGTATGACTTTATAATTGATTAAAGCTGGTTTTTTTAAGTTGTGTAACAGACATCATCATCAAACTATCTCGTCAGTTTGTAGCCATCTAGGACGTGGCATCTGAACCCTTAACAACAACCTCCCACCCTCCAAGAAAGGGATGACATCATGCATATGCTCGTTAACAGGGTGCTTACAAGTCTATGGCATTCATAATGCTTGCAACAAGTTGCTTCAACTCTATAAGCATTTCTTCTACAATCCATCTGTCAATTTTATCATGTATCATCCTTTTTCTGGCGGAGATCATCTTTATCGTTGGATCACCATCTTGTTTGTCTATGCAGACTAACATGGTTTAAAATGTCTCATCTGCTCATGGCAATCAGTACAAATGCAGGTGTCAGTTGTTTTTCTAGTCATGTGTTCTAAGTTCTAACTATAAAGGATCCTGTCCTAAGATATTGCACATATTCCTGGCATTTCTTAAAAGCTGATACTACGTTTTATGAGCCTCTAGGCCAAGTACATATGGCTGAGATGATTAATTGCGGTAGAAAATTACTGAAATAAGTAGTAGAATTGATGTCTGCCCAAAAAATGGTAGTATAATTGATGTATAAAATGCTTCATGTTTGTTTGCTTTTTGTCATAATTTTTTTTAAGCAGTTGCGACTCTACATTTCATATATCCTTTTGCAGGTGAGGGATTATATTCATGTTGTTGACTTATCTGATGGACATATTGCTGCTCTGCAGAAGTTGTTTGATGGATCCAAAATAGGTGCACATTCTGCGTACAATTTGTTATTTATTATACTTGATTTAAGAGTTGGACCTCTTTCTTTTATTTTTTACTCTGAGAAAGTGATATTCTTGTCCTTGCATGTGTGAGATCGTGTATATACTTAATTTTCATGGCTGAAGATAGCATAGCTTCTTAGGACATGGTCTTATGACGTGAGTGTATCCATTAACATTATACTTATACAGCTCTACCAGAATGAAGATAGAATAAGTCCGTACTTCAGCTTGTTTTGCGTGTGTAATTTAGTAGGTAAAATCATCAAGCTTAACCCATTTGAGCTGTTTATATTTTGACACTGATAACATGTCAAACATCAGGAATAAGACTGTTGAGAAGTGTGCTTTGAGTGCTTCTTTTCTGAAAGAGAACCCCACAATGTTGTATTGATTTCAAAATTATCTAGATTAATTTCCTTTTCCACCAAGAATTTTAGTGTAGAAACCTGGTACCTTTTCTTCGGAGGACCTCTGTCGCACTGGCAGAGAGTTTACAGAAACTTGGTACCTTTTATTTGTCTGTGTTAGTATGAACTGCTTGGTTTGTCTACTCTTTGATTTTTGTTGTCAACCAAAGTTCTACAAGGTGCCTCTTACATGTGATGATTGAAATTATTTTCTGCTTTAACATGAGTCCATATTCTTCCAATTTGGTATTTTTAACTTGAGTAATATTGGGATACACCTTTTGTCAATTCTATATTTTTTGGGTTGTCTGCTTACTCTACCATCTTATGTTTAGGCTGTTAAAAGATGATATGTTTTGTTTGTTCATGAAAATTTGTTATTACTCTATTATTGTTTTATTTGAGAAACAGGCTTGCTTTTAGTGTCCGTGCACTCCCCTACAAATTTAGTCTATTTTGATTCTCTTATGCATCTATGATCCACCTTGGTTTATGTAAAAAATTGTTTCTAATCTGATGATGTTTATATGGAATTTTTATAGGCTGTGAAGTTTACAATTTGGGAACTGGAAAAGGAACATCAGTGTTGGAAATGGTAGCAGCTTTTGAGAAGGCCTCTGGGAAGGTGCTCATAGTTTGACATATCTTATTAATTATCAAAATCCTTATTCCAGCTTCTAGAACACTCTTTCAATCACCTAAATTCCTAGCACCTATATTGTTATACTTCGGTTATATACTTGAAGATTATGGGCTGTCAAATGTTGGAGGGTACAACATTGCCATGCATGTTCCCCAGCTACCATGTTTCCTCAACCTACAAGAGAAAGAAGCTTGCACATTTGTCGCAATTAGCTAGTTCTGCACTAGTTGGTTTTTGTTTCTCTTACAATGATTAGTCTGTTTTTCTCAGAAAATTCCTCTAGTGATGGCTGGACGGCGACCTGGTGATGCCGAAATTGTTTATGCATCCACTACCAAAGCAGAGGAGGAGCTAAACTGGAAGTATGTAGCAAATGTTCAGACACCTGCAAAGTAACTTGCATGGCATGATGCATTGTATCGCATACAGACTAGTGATCATCATATTCCAGTCTACACCCCACACAACGCTCTAGAGCCGCACTGTTTCTTTATGATTAGCAAAACCTTCTTATCTCCTTGGTTATCTATTCCTAGCGATGGTCACTTTTCAAAAAAAAATCTATTTCTGGCGATGGACGGCGAGTTTACTTTTCATGTTTCATTCTGGAGTTCTTGTATAGAAAACCTGGAGTTGGAACAGTTGTATATTGCATTTGTTTCCATAGCCGAGTGGACATGCATTAACCTGTCCTTATGAGCTGAGTTGGCTCGTTGTTTTGTGCAGGGCAAAATATGGCATAGAAGAGATGTGCAGGGATCAGTGGAACTGGGCCAGCAAGAATCCATGGGGTTACAGATCCCCTGACTCATGACAGCTAACGTGGGCTCGTGTAACTTTCTAATCATCCGGCAGCTTAATTGACCAAATAACATTGGAAGGCCGGAGCTACCTCATTCGGGTTTTCTACCTGGCTTTGGATCTGAACTTCTATCACCTTGTATCACTCCAACGATAATAGTAGTATCAACGTGCCACAGGAATTATCCAGAGTTGTACATCTGCTAAAAGAAAGAAAAAAACCTCAATGTTTCTATTCTTTACACTATAATGATGTATTCATACTGACTTTCCAATCGGAAAAATATCACATCACACTTGTCCACGGCATTTGGATTGTTGTCATGTTCTTCTGGTCTAAATAATGTGTCTTAGTTTGCAAACAAGAAATTCCAGAATGATTAAAGATTAATTTCAGATCATTTTCAAAGTTGAGGAGCATAAAATTGACGACTGTTTGTCATTTGACGCTCGTTGAGAATCACCCAATCCCAACGAGTGATACTGGCTGCCGTCCGCAGTTTTGTTGGCACATGACTCTCTGTTCTTTTCTTTTACATCATATTGATTCCATGTGGATGAATGGTACGAGAGTTTGCAATACTTTGTTGCAAGCTCTAATTGGCAGCAAGTATTATTCCAATTTCAATTATAGCGTAAGAGTGATCGAGCAATAGCATCACGATAGCTGTGCATGTAGGTGACGTGGTGGTAACCTTTGTGAAACAAACTTGGCCAATTGATAGTAGTTTTTGAATAATAAAAATATTTTAGATGCGTTGCTTCCGTACTATCCCGGCAGTTAGAATGTTATCAAGTGTCTGTTACCAAATCCAGTTTTCTTAAACCCTAAGCCTGCTTTGATAATCGAATAAGCCTGGATAGTGTGGCTTATTCGCGCACGGATGACTTGTGCGACTTTGGCGACGCGAACAGGTCACCCGACGTCGGTTGGGGTAAACCCCTTATTCGCTCGAACAATTCATTCGAGCGTCGCCCCTCGAATGCCTTACTCCGGCTGCTGCCACGCCCTAACGCGCGTTGTGCTTCCATTCCTACCCTTCGCGGCAACGGCGATCCCTCTTCTCGCTGCAGGACGGCGAATGCGCCACCCAGTGACGATCCTGGCCGTGAGGGCTCCCTTCATCCTCTTCCCGGTGAGCAGTCCTTGCGACGCGGTGGGGGATCTCCCTTCATCCTCTTCCTCGGTGAGCAGAGTCATTATCCTTTCCTCGCTGCCTATTTCCCCGATCCGGAGCAAAGTTCACTGGGGATCCCCTTCTCGCTGCTTGTTTCCCCGAGCTGCTTGCCGCACGGTGATCGATCGTCGGAAAAAGGGCACATCGTTATGCTTGCTGCACAGTGGCCGATCGCACGGTGGCCGCACGGTGTCCTTGTGTTCCGTCTGGTCTTCTCACTGTCCGAAAGCTTCTGCCTGGTCTTCTCGGCACTGTTAACATCTATGCCTTGTCTTCTACGACTGTTCCAACCTTTCGCACGCCCTCCTGTGCTTCCGTTGACTGCTTTTCGAAACCACAGTTTTTGCAATAAACCATAATTTGCATGAATAAAGAACGCATAATCTATGAGGTTGAAAAATGCCTATTATAAATGTATGTAGGTAGGAGCTATATTCTTGGATGGATTACTGACCAATATCAAAGTGGATCGGCCTGTTAAGAGCCTGATTTAATGGAAGTAAAATGGAGTCAATGCAGGTCATTCTTCCAAAAATAAAGGGTAATTTAGGTATGGAAAATACTATTCCACTTCAATTCCAGCAAGTTTATCAAACTGTTTAGAATAAGGTCTCATTATTCCCTTTAACCCGAGTTAGAATAAGAGCCACTTATCAAAGTAGAACAATCTAATCCTAATGATACCTTAACCGCCCTTACCCTAACCGGGTTATTCTAACCCGTTACCAAAGTGGGCCTAAAAGTAGCTCTTTGATGATGAGGGGTAAGGAACGATTGAAGTTGACTTTATCGACCATTGTCACAAGTCTTGTTTGCTTACATATGTTTTGCAGGCTCGTGCTGCAGCGGTAAACAAAGATGATTGCATGTTAGTATTATAATTATTGGAGAGGGGGATTTCTGTAACCCATCTAAGAGCAGCCAAACTAGGTCCATCAGGACCAAACGAGGCTCAGCTCATCCAAGTGATAGCCCCATAGGGCCCACTTAGGCTAAAAAGCCTAATAAGATTACTCGGGATCTCATCCTTCCTCGGCGGCACTTAGGCTCGGAAGGCCCGAGCGACGGCCAGAACAGAGGAAGACCCATGCCCGAGTTATCCCCTCATCGGGATAGAGGCAAGGGCTCAGCGCCCACTCCGACCTATCTTCATCCGAGGTATGCCTATCACCCAGGCAGGGTTGGCACCTTTTATGCTCGGACTGACCGACGACTGCTTATCAACGCTGCCGTTGAGAGCCCTTTATGAGCAGGAGTTATGAGGATAAGAGACCCATGATCCCTCAAGGCTATGAAGATCCCACGATGAGGACGTAAAGATCCCACGATGATGACGTAACTCCCGCCTGAAACTCCTTAGCTTACGAGACTCATAAGGTGAGCACACTATATAAACCAGGGACTCCCTCCAGTGAAAGGTAAGGGCAATACACGCCTAAAATATCCTGAGTAGGAACCATTTCACCACCTTAGTGTTGGGGGATCTCGTGCACCTCTTTCTACCTCCCTCCATATCTTCCACTATTACTCTACTGACTTAGGCATCGAAGAATTTTCCCCAGGGAATCTTCCCTGGGCCCCCTGATCCGTTTCTCTTTCTCTACAGTTCACTATTCGGTGATCATCCTCCCAACTCAGGAGCCGCGCGAGATCACGCCCCTTCAATTATAGTTAAGATAATTAACGTGAATGTTGAGAAAACCAATGTTAAGATCATCATTATAAATTGCAAACCTCAAAAGTGAGCTCGTGAAAGATATCTAGAATTAGGTAAATTTGACAATAGAACTTTTTTGCATGCAAAATTACATAAATGTTTTCCTTATGGAAACATTAACTAGTGTAATATTGAGGTATAAAATTAGCGCACAAACCTTTCCGTCATAATCCATTGTAAGATGAATGTTGAACTTCACAACTTTTATGCTATTTTTTGATAAGAGAAAAATAAAAGATAACGTAAAGTGGTATAAAACCGTGGCCATCATATATATGTGGGTTAACTTAAATGCTCTCGGAATCATGTTGGGCGAAATTATTTTCACAAGGGTTACGTGTTTTAATGCATGGTAACTCTGTCAAACATTTGGTGGGCGACGCTAAATCACTTACTCACACAGCAAAACAATCAAAAAACGACGTCTCCCGACTTCTATGGAACGTTCCCAACATACCGCAGAGTTATCCCTACACCCTAAGATCCATGGAGAGCAAGACGGCCAAGTAAAGTCAAAACAAATCGAAATAAACTTTGCATGCCGCCTTAGAGATAGGAGCAAGAAATAATAAAAAATTATTGAAAGGGACTCGGCAATGGGTTTTTATAACCCTTTCTAGACTAGAAAACTAGGAGGCCCCTCCTCTTTTTCCCTCTCTTTTACTATGCGCAAAGAAGAAGTCGGAGGGACTCTCCTCACAGTGTGGCGGACCCGGAGGAAGCCCCTCCCGGTGTTGCATATCTGGAAGATCTTCCTCCAAGTCATGCGAACCCGGAGGGACCTCCTGCAAGTCGCGCCAATGTGGAGGGACCTTGATGCGGGACGGACCACGGACACGACTCCAATTGGAATGCGATCCTTGGACTCTATGCAAACTCGTGATTGTCCCTTAGCGAGATAAGCGTCGGACGTGCGCGGTTGAGAAACCGGCAGTGAGCTAGGGTGGTCGGCTCTCTCTCGTGCCCGGATCGGGTCACGGGACGGTCACTCTCTCTCTCGCAGTAGCGGTGATACAACAATATATATCGAGCTAACGGCCCTACAACATGCTCTCTAGCAGCGGCATAAGATATATATATGAATAGAGCAAATGCCGAGTAAGAGAGCGAATACGATACCTCCACGCTCTCGGCGTGGGGAAGACGGACCCGGCCGAACTCGTACTCCCGAGACAATTAGTACACAAATATTATAGCAATGAATTACTGCCCACTCCACGTAGGGAGGTAAAGGGCTACACAAGTGGGCTCGGGAGGACCGATTCCGAGTTGACGGGCGGCTTCTCGCATAGCTTCGGCAGCACACGTACTCACGGCCGTGGGGCCCGCGTGCTGGTCGGAGGGGCCGTGTGGGACCGGGGTGACACCATTGTGGTGGGGATGCTTGGGGAAGCGCTCCCTGGGTTGGCGGCACGCTGGTTCGCCGGCCGGAGGCCGGGCGGCTCTGTTCGTCACCGGTCGGAAAAACCGACTACGGATCTGCACTTGCTATTTTTCAGCGCGTGACCCGACGAGATCGCTCGCTGCGGCCAATCCCGACGTCGGATCGACGATCAGGAGGTACCGTTGGAAAGCTATCTTGAAGTAATTCAAGATAGGACTGGAGAGAGAAGCTGGATCTGCACGGATCTGACCCTTAACTATTTTCCAAGTTGCTGTTGCACAGTACCCGAAATCTCAGAACAACAAGTAGTTTTCCTGAGAACTGCCGTTGACCGATAGGTAGACCTCCGAATCTGAAGTTGCGTTATTCAGAAAAGTGGTAGAGATTCAAGAAAGGAAACCAGTGATATTTTTAGATCTGGAAAATATGGACGTTTAGATTTTCTAGAGAGTTTATACTGGCAGTGGGTCGGATCTGGAATGAGGCAGATAGAACAGGTTTGGGAACTTGGGCGAATTTATAAAAATATGTGGAGGGCTGAACAAAAATCAAGAAAATTCGTGGTGATAGGGGAAGGTGGACAGAACTTTCACTAAATTTGGGAGCTCCTGAAAAAATCAAAACGTGGTTGGGAGATGGAAAACTCAGGGTTACTATCACTGTAGATAGAAACCTGGCAGAATTGAAATGAAAGGTTGGACGAAAATGTAAAAATGGATTTCGGAGACTAGAGGCCAAACCAATTTTTCTGGAGGATGGTGGGAACCCATGGAACACACCCTAAAAATCCCAGATCAAGAAGATCTCGGATCTGAGAGCAGGAATTAGTGGAAGAGGGATCTGTCTTGGATGGACAGAACTGCAGTGGCGGCTTCGCGGCGGCACGAACGGCGGCGGCGGCACCAGAGATTGATTCCAGAAGTAGAGGGGAGGAGATAGAAGAGATAACCACTCTATAATTGCAGAGGATGAAGAGAGAAATTAGAGGGAGAGGGCATGGGCGCAAGAAGCTCTTGGCATTCAACAAATTTTTTCTACTCATTAATTCAAACAAATGGAAATTACAAGCTATATATAATAAATGTAAAAAGACACTAAATGCCCATAGATCTGGGGTTTGGAAGGACATATTAGGGAGTTCCTAAAGTGGTCAAAAAAAATAAAATTAAACTAATCCTAGTGGGTTTGGGCGCCCCCTTGACCATGGCCTCCAAGTTGGACTTTTTGGTCCCATTGTCCCCCATGTGGATAATTGACTAGTCAAGGCTTCTAGATGCCACCTAGGAGGGTTGACCAGCCCCACAATGATGACATGGACCAATGGGAAAGGGCTGAGGGCCCCCTAGCTGGACCTACTGCACATTTGCATAAAAACCCACACAATCCAAGGGAATGACGCATTGACTTACAAAGCATTACAATTGCGCATATACTTTCCCATAGATATAAAAATAAACTAAAGGACATAAATACAAAATAAAATGTACATGCTCAGCGTCGATTCCCATCAGACATCCTCCGATTCGTGTAGACCTGGAGGGGGCTCCTCTAGTCGCACGTACCAAGAGGAGGCCCCTTTGGATGTCTCTCCATTCCGCGCTCTTCTGAAAACAAAAAAGAAACAACAAAAAAACACAAAAAAAAACAGGAGGGAGGCCCCTCTAGATTTTCAAACCCAGAGGAGCCTCCTCCACCCCCCCTCTCTCTTTTTGTTCTCTCTACCTAAAAGAAAAGAAAAAAGTGGAGAAAAGGGAAGAGGATACTAGGAGGGGCCGTCTTCTTTACTCAAAGTCTATAAGACCTTTCTACCAATATAATAAATCCACAAATTAGGAGGAGCTCCCTCCACATTCTCTTTTTCAAATCCTATAAATAGGAGGTCTTATCAATAGAGGGGGGACTTCACACACACGCGCGCGCGAAGAACTCGAGCTTAAAGTAGCTTTGGAAGAGCTTGGACTGTAGGGAGCAACGCCTCTTCTATTTGAAGCTTTGAAGACTTGAAATCCATCAATTTGTGTAAAGCACTCAAAAGGATATATTACATAAATACCCTCCTTTAAAGAAATTGAGTTGTATTTTTTTCAATAAATTTATAAATTTCAAGGAAAAATCATGTTGATCTTAGAAAAGTTCAAAGGTCTAAGTATTTGTTGTCAAATCAGGGGGAAAACCCTTTTGTTTGTAAAAATTACAATACTATCTTAATACTTTGTGAAATTGTAAAAATGCTCAAGAGATTATGCAAAATCTTAAAAGTTTAGAAATTATTCGAGAAATATTCAAGTTCACCCGAGTGTTCTTAAAGTTGATGGAAAAATCGTGCTTCTATACAAAAAATTAAAAAAATATAATTATAGTCTAGAAGTTTTAAAATGTACATAAATGCCCAAGAGATTTATGTAAAAATATGAGAATTGCATGGAAAGCTTATCTCCTTCGACGTAAATCCTTACCTTTCGAGAAATCAAAAATAAATCTTATTTTAGGAAAAATTATAAATAAACTCTAGTCTAAGAACAATTATAAATATATCCCTACCTTAGGGCATGGGAGTATATTCTAAGACTAAATTACTGATGTCACAATGAAGATTGTAAGGGTTAAAAGAATCTTTAGTGGTTGATCAGAGGTGTTCGGACTTGTTCCGATGTAATTAACACTCCCTAAGGTAGGGATATATTTATAATTGTTCTTAGACAAGAGTTTATTTATAATTTTTCCTAAAATAAGATTTATTTTTGATTTCTCGTAAGGTAAGGATTTACGTTGAAGGAGATAAGCTTTCCATGGGAGTACATTCTAAGACTAAATTACTGATGTCACAATGAAGATTGTAAGGGTTAAAAGAATCTTTAGTGGTTGATCAGAGGTGTTCGGACTTGTTCCGATGTAATTAACACTGGTTACGGTAGATAGGGAACAATCTAATACGCGAACCCTAAATCGTCTGGGAAACCAAACGTGCGAAATTAATAATATACATGTTAATCAATTAGCTAAATATATGCATATTTATCCAACAAACAGATATTAAAAATTAATTTTTTTGCGTGTAGTACGTCCGGTGAGATTTTTCTTATCTTTTATCTTTTTGTCAAAATTTTTTATACCTCTACGAAGATTGAAATATCATTTTTCTCTTTTTCCAGGAGGGAGCGTAGAGGGGAAACAATTTCAACTCCAATTTCAATAGTAAAGTAAAGCAACAACTCCTCGATGGTAGCGGTGAAGTATGGTCCATCGGCCGTCGCTAACCATGTTAGGTTTGGATATCTAGTTACGCACCAATATTCATCTCCACTCTAATAATCAACTCTAAGAAGATAATGATAAAATTATCTCTTAAATATTATTTCAATATTTAACTTTATCTCTTAAATAGTTAATTTGATATATTCAAAACTTTTCGAGATGATTAGTAGTATCCATGACACCCCTGTCGTCGGCGAAGATTTCTTCTCTTTCTCTCTCACTCACTCACTCACCCACTGTGACATAAATAATGTTATGAAAAAATCATGTTCATTTTGAAACGGAAATGGATAATTCTATTTTTTTAGACTCACCATTCAGTATTAATGGTTAAAAATATTTACATATAATTTGCATCAGTTAATCTCAGGACTAATATCAATCAAATCCCGATTATGGTTCTAAGATTTGTGCTGATACGGAAAATCTATTATATGCACTATATTCAACCCATTGACTTGCCTATCCATCGACAATTTGACATTGTGCAATTTATCCGACTTTATTAAAGAGGATACAGATTTTTTCTACATTAATTTTTTTACTAAATTTTTATTCTAAATCAAATATAGTTTAGTGTGGAAAAACGGTTTTGAGTTTTGATCGACGAACGGTGTGGACAGACGTTTAGCCTCGAAAATGCGAGAACTATGAACGACGTGACGACGTGTCCGTGGACTAATATCGAGCAAAATATTTCCGATTAATTCTCATCCTCTAATTCGCTTTTGAAATCCACCTCCCTTTGATTTTTGAGCCATAATCTATCACAGTCCATAATTTTTAACTAACATTCATCTTGCACCTGAGTTTTTTAGGAGATAAAAAAAATCAAAGGAGAGAGACGGTAAGAATAAAAGTACGATGTGTCCAGAAATCCTATAAACAGATGTAGGAGAGTTTTTGAGAATCTCCGATGATTACAAATCATGGATGAACAAGAGATTTATACGAAGGAGTGAATTTTGTGAGAAAAAAAATTTGAGGTGGGTCCCAAACGCTAAATTGGACTCTGGATTGCGCATTCAGGCTCCAAACCCGTGACGGCAAGGTCACACAAACCGACAGCTGATCTCGGCCGTCCGCGCGTCGCATCCCACGGACAGATCACTGCTAACGGCCTCGACGGTGAGATTACGGGGACCATGAGTTGGACGGCTAATATCTGTCCGGGGACACTAAACTCTCTCCGCGCCAACACTTTCAAAACGAGTGCTGCGGGCGGAGGGGAGACGCGGCTCGACTACTCCGCCGACTCAAAGAGCGTCCTCGTCTTTTTTCTCGTTGACTGCGCTTTTAAACTCCTCTCTCTCTCTCTCTCTCTCTCTCTCTCTCTCCACACTCTTCCGCAGTTCTCTCCCCCTCTCTCTTCCTAGCATATCTGCCTCCTTTCTATTGCGATCTCCGGGGGATCGCCGCCTCGATCGGCGCCGTTCCGCGCTCGCGTCGGCGCTATTACGCGCGAATAAGCCACCCCACCCCGTTTTCAAACAAGCCCTTTTCGTGTTTTTGCGGACCCAGGTGTAGAGCAGGGAGGAGATACCGGGTGGGGGCGGGGCGGGGGAGGAGAGGTTAGAGGAATGGAGAATTTGATATCGCTGGTGAACAACCTCCAGAGGGTGTGCACCGCGCTCGGCGACCACGGGGAGGGGAGCTCGCTGCCGACACTGTGGGACTCGCTGCCCACCATCGCCGTCGTCGGAGGGCAGGTCGGTTCAGGGTTTTCGACGAACACTTCCGTTCTCCTCGCGTGTTCTATTCTTTCTTGCAGTCGGATCTGCTTCTTTGGCTTTCGTTTGTGCGTTGGATCTCTGCGGATACTGAATCTTTTTCCAGCATTTATTGCTTTTTTTGGGTCTTCCTAGTACAGCTGTTCCTTTTGAGGGGACCTTATGTTTTGCGTGCGATTGTTATCCTGTTTACCCCGCCTGGTGTTCATTCGCGGGGACATTTGTCGACACGTGCCTGATATCCTCTGCGGTTATCTCATCTTTCCTGGAAAATGGAACTGAACATACGTGCAACATGGAATTCCTTATCTTCCGCGAGTTTTCTGAATTGACTTTTCTTAAGTTTTATCGCAATGTTTATCGATCAAAAATTTGATCTCACATATCTGCATGCCGGTTTTTGCTGTTGATTTGACTAGTAGCCTGACTTCAACAGTCAACTTTTGCCGTCAATCAATCTTGTCTTTTAACTCGGTGAACTGTCCGATTTTGCATTTTGTTTAAAGTAAACGTCAAAGAATGGTAGATTCTGCCTTTTGTTCTTCTAAAGACATAATCTTTTTATTTGCCTGAAAACAAGTCTCTTCATTTCGCTTAGGGCGTGTTTGGTGAGCTTGCCATGTAGCCACATTTTATCCGGCAAGAAGGAAAATCAAGTTAAATTTGAAGGCCGCTTATCCTTTTATTTTTTTTACCCGAGTTAACAGTGACCTGCTTGTCTTTTTCGTTATTATCTAGGATCAGTGTAAACAATCTTTTTCTTAAGCATGTTTTGAAATGTACTACATGTTTTTATGCATTCTATATGGTCTTTTCATGTTCTTTCCTTTGACATTGACAGTCTCGGGAGTTCTTTTCTTTGATTTCTGAGAAACTAACACTACCAGTTTTATTTATAATTTGAGAAATTTCCACGTTTAAAAAATGATCATCTGAAAAATTTCTATCATCTCTGACAAGACGTTTTAGAGAACGCCGACGGCTCGTATGATGAATGAACTTGTTATGTTTTGAAGATTCTTTCTTCTTTTGAGAAAAAGCCATGTGGGTTAGATACCATATTATGTAGAAAAAAGAATGATGCATACTGCGTAAAAGGTTTAATACTTAAGTCAGTAAGTGCTAGAAAAGATTAATTTCAATACTTAAAGAAGTGAAGCTTGACAATCAATGGAATACTAGCTTGTTAGTTTTAACATGATGACTTTTTGTCTAATAGCTTTTATAATGTTGTCTAGAGCTCAGGAAAGTCATCAGTGTTGGAGAGCATTGTTGGAAAGGATTTCTTACCACGGGGATCTGGTACCTTGAAGGCTTGAACTTTTTTCTAATGGTCCATTATTCTTGCAATTGTCTGTTTTCAAAATTCAAATTTAAGAAATGGTATTGGCGCAATTTTGCAGGAATTGTCACTCGACGTCCACTTGTATTGCAGCTTCACAAGATAGATGATGGGAGGGAATATGCTGAATTTCTTCACCTGCCCCGAAAGAGGTTTACTGATTTTGGTAATGATAAATATGGTTGAATATTGATCAGTTTCACTTGTTATGGTCTAATTCAAGATAGCATAATTTGATTGCAAAATTCCACTATCTCCTGTGGTTAGATAATTATTGCATTAGAATCTATCTCAGCCATGTGAAAGAAGAACACTGAGCAGATATTTTTCATGTGATGGTAAAAAAATTGATGTTGTGTCTCTTTCCATGTTCCTGCATTATTCTCTGCATGTATGCTTTTATTCGATGATTGAAGTCAGGAATAGCCCTCTTAGGGCATCTTTGATTGAAGAATAGATTAAGGAGAATAAGCTAACACGGGTTAGGGTGTTCCCAAAAATATATAATATTGCTTTGGCCTTATTCGGGTTAACTTATTCTACCTTTTTGCTAGAATATGCTTAGCTCACCTTAACCCATCTTTTTGACTCTTAACCCACCTTTTTGGCGGAATACCTTATTTTTGCAACCAAAGAGGTTAGCGTGAATAAGACCACCTTAACCCACCTTATTCTCCAATCAAAGAGGCCCTTAGTGATCACCTTGGTATGCTGATTTTAGATGTATATCTTTTGTAATTCCTTCTACATGTTTGTTTGGACTCTTGGATGGGCATAATTGGATATTTGAGCTAGAGCTTGGTTTTCCATCTTTATTTTATTTATCTTCTGACATGCAGGGTATGCTCCTGAATTTTTTTTTGGATGAAGAAATGAAATTTGGCTGTGATGAGATTTGAATTCATCTCTAGTTTCTAAAAAGATAAAGCTATACATTTGCATCATTTTGCAGGGGCCACATCATAAAAGTTAAGTTTAGTCATATGCTATGAGATTGGCTATGAATTGGCCATATTGTGTCTGGATTGGCTGAGCCAGATTGGTTCTGGCCTAGCTGATCTCAACCCTGATCCCATGCTGTAATACCTCACGATGGAACCCATTCCTCGGTAGCCATGTCTATGACTAAATGCTTCCTTGTAATGACTTCAACTTGAAGATAACAAGCTGACCAGGAAAGGAACTAGCAAATGAAACTAAAATTAATTGTTTTGTAGCTTTCACTTTGACAGGTCTCATCTGTTACTTTGCCTATTTATTTGCAATTATCCTTGTTACAGTCATTTTGATGCTGTTGTTGTGACTTCATCCAGAAATTATTGAACTACCATTTCTAATTACAGTTATTATGTGCCATTGAACTTGTAAGTCTTGTCTAAACTCATGCAGCTCTTGTGAGGAAGGAGATTTCCGATGAGACTGATCGTGAGACAGGTCGCACCAAGCAAATCTCCAGTGTGCCAATTCATCTCAGTATATACTCTCCTAATGGTAAGACTGGATTTTTCCACCTCTTTCTCACCACCAATGTCCAATAGAATACTAATAAAGGTGAATGTTTCAACATCTGTCTGTTTTTGCTTGTTATATTTCTAAAGTCTCACTCAATAGTTAAGTAAAAGAGAGGGATTTTCACTGCCATTGTTAAGTAGACAAGTGAAACAGAGGCATCTTTTTTCGGTTGAATGTGTTACGACATATCTTCGTGCGCGATGGTAATTTCAGGATGGTCATGTTTGTTAGCTTGATGTCTTCTTGAACAGCTATCTTAGCTTTGATGCTTCCTCTTATGATGTTACCTCTGACTTCATACTATGAAGTATGAACTAAGGACCCATGTTTCAAAACTTTATATCCTTCCAACAAGAAAGAAGGTACTACTTCATTGTAATGTCTACACCAAGAAGTGTTGAGGTTCTTTTTTGAGTATAAACTGCAAGCACAGTTTCTGTTATATCATTGAAATGGCAAATTTCTGTAAAATTCAGAGTGGTGAGAGTTCATTTTTTTAGCTTTCTTTTTTTTGCATGCTTTGCCTCAAAGAGTTTCATTTACAGTTGTGCCATTCCCTTTAAACTTAGTGATGACTGTATCAGCTCCAAAAAGTTTGGTGATTAAGCTTCTTGGGTTATGCTGCGAACCAGCTCCTGATTAGCCAAACATTATCCTTCCTTTTTTCCTTATGTCTTTGAAGAGAGATGCATTTTCTTGATCTTCTTCACCATGATTTGTCAAGCCCTCCCTCTCTATCTCTCTTTCACACATACACTCACACATATATGTGGAAAAACATGAAGGAATGAGAGGAAGTGCAAGACTTTACAACTGCTGTGGTGCTACAGAAAGTTTGCCTATTTGTGAAAATTTCAGACGGTAGCTGAATTAATTTCCAATGTGTTTATGTTCTCTCCACTTTCAAAAAAAAATGTGTTTCTGTTCTCTCACTTTTGCTCTAAGTTTCAATTTCAGAGACTATGCTATCTTTGGTTGGAGGAGAACTTATTTTATTACTTATGCTTTAAAGTTGCAATTTCAGAGAATATGCTTTCTAGGTTACAGGAGATTTGCATAGCTTCAACTTGTTTGATGTTATGGCAATGATATCTTATTGTTTTCCAGATATTTAGAAATGGAGTTGGATTTATATCTTGTTTGTTATGTTCTTCTGATTCTGACTTTGGACGGTGACAGTTGTAAATCTTACACTTATTGATCTCCCGGGGCTTACGAAGGTAGCTGTTGGTAAGTTATTGATATGTTGCATTCCACATTCATGTTCTAAATATCCTCTTTTTGGAGTACTGATTGCTTGACCATTAATTTAGAGGGACAACCGGATAGCATTGTTGCAGATATTGAGAACATGGTCCGCTCTTATATTGAGAAGGTACAATATTGCAAGTATGTTTATTTTTTTTCACTTTAATGAATTAGTGGAACTATCTATGTGAGAAAACATGACATGTCATTTATCAAAGAACAAATAATCAAAGTGCTAATGCCTGCCTACTGATAAGGACTCAGGATTAGCCATACAATCTTACTTTGTCACTAAACCTAACAGCAACAGTTTGGGCCTATAGCTGAAGGTTCTGCGCCCTTTAAATTCTACAGTCCATTAACTACTTTTTATTCAACTTGCAGCCTAATTGCATAATTCTTGCAATTTCACCTGCCAACCAAGACCTTGCTACATCTGATGCAATCAAGATTTCTCGTGATGTGGATCCTAAGGGTGAGGTCCTCTTGCTTCCTTCACCATTGATTAGAAGAGGATTGAGCAGAAGGAGATCTACTCATTTAGTTGTTGTCTGAATCTTCTTCATTAAGCTTTGTATTATCCTACAACTGCATATGCTATGTAGAAGGTTATTTTTTCCAAGTCCAAAGGTGCATCTTTCTACTAACTTGACATCACTAAGTTTTATGTGGACTGTTGCGCCTATTGTTTTTCTTGAATTAATCGAGACAATTTCCTCGAATCAATCGAGGTCGATTAAGTTAAAGTTCGATGACGGTCTAAATACGACACAAAGCCAGTGCCGTCACTTCGAGGAGTTATCTCCAAATTTCGTGGATTCCCGGTCAAAAAAATTAATCAATCACAAGTTCTTCGAAGCAATCGAGGTGATTGAAGACAATTCAAATCAATAACGACAAACAAACGGCACGAAGCCAAGCGTCATTGTTATTCCGGACGAATTTTCGAATCCTGGGAATTCCTGTCGGATGTCCGAGATGAAAGAAAATGGCATCGCAGCACGGAAACAACCACGTGGGAAGTGTTTACGCACCTAAGGAAAGCCCGACATGCATGTACGAGACAGCCCCAACGGATGGAAGTTTCTCCCCTCGATCAACGGCGCAGAGAAGACAAACAAACAAACAAAGGAGGAGCTTTTCTCCTCTTCACGTGTCTCGACTGCGGAAAAATCAAACACAAAGCTAAAACCCAGGGTTTTATAGGGGGTGCCCCCCCTTTTTTTCCCTTGCGAACAGGGCTAAGAGGGCCCGGGAGGGATCCTTGAGCCCTACCCGGTGTCAAACAAGACCCCATAGGGGTCGTTTGACCACGGGTAGTCCTGCCTGGGGTCGCTCGGGCTCCCTCAGGGCCAACAACCCAGAAAATAGGCTGGTCAAGCCCGATCAAGCCCTAGGCTTGACTGGGGTTGACCGGGACCCTCCACCGGGGTTAATTGACCCCAGTTAACTCCCAGAGTTAACCGGGGTCAACCCCTTTTTTGCCTACTGAGGTCAATTGACCCTGGGCTTAACTGGGGTCAATTCCCCATCAACTTGGGGCGAGCCTGGCCGGGGTCAATCCCCACTTTCCTAGGGTCAAATGACCCCGGTTAAACCCTAAAAGGGCGGGAAAAAATCATACCTGGGGTAATTTGCCCATCTAAAGGGCCAATTGACCCTGGACAATTCAAGAAAACCCCTTAATCGGGTCCAAGTGACCCCCCTCCTCTATAAATACCCCCATGGGTTCGGAGGACGGACACGAAGAAAACACACGGACAGAGAGATGGATGGACGGCGCACCAAGGAACTCTTGTTTGTTTGTAAAGGTCCACTTGAGGGTCATCATCATCATCAGAGCCTTATCCCAATTAATTGGGGTCGGCTACATGAATCCTGTTCCGCCAAAGATTTCTATCAAGTGCAATATTCATATTTAAACTCAAGGAACTAATGTCCTTCCTAATAACATCGCACCATCTCATTTTAGGCTTTCCTCGAGCTCTTTTACTAGCATCCACTAAGATTTGGTCACATCTTTTAACCGGCGCTGAGTTAGGGCGACGAAACACATGTCCAAACCACCTGAGTCTATTTTCTCTTATTTTGCTATCAATTGGAGCTATCCCTAAGGCCCACTTGAGGGTATGAATTATAAATATCCCAGGTCTTACCTTTATGTCCTTGGAGGCCTTGTTATGTAATTTTATGCATTTTGGGTGGCAAAAATATGTAATTTTCTGAACCAATAAGAAATTACAAAAATGCCTTCCTCAAAATTGCAAGAAAACCCTCATGTCCTGTAATTGCATATATACTTTGCAAATTTATCAAATTGTGACTATGACCCATATTTATGCAGAAACTTCTTGTAAGGTCAACAATTTGATGACAAAACCTTGTACTCACACAAACGATGAATATATTCAAAGGCTCTTTGTGTGTTTCAAGAAATTGCAAATAAACCCCGACTGCCAGTGAATTATGTATGCACCTCCTTTATGAGGGATGTTTGTGTGTGTGCCTTTCTAAGCCTCAATTTGTCCTTACACTCGTAGGTATTGCCAAATTATGCTTACACCCGAGTGTCACCGGAAATTACCAAATTCGCCTTTGGCCTCCCTAAGAATGACCAAAATATCCTTGGAATTCAGAAATGGCCAAACCACCTCTGAACCTTCTAGAAATCACCCAGGTGTCTCTGGAAATCAGAAATTGCATAAAAGCCCTTGCTCAGTTTAGGAATTGCACAAAGTCCCCTGGCTTGGCCCAAAATTATCAAAATACTCATGGAGCTCAAAAATTATCAAAATACCCCTGGAATCTAGAAATCACCGGGATGCCCTAAAATGCAAAGCGTCCCCAACCTCCTGTGAATTTATAAACATACCCCTACAGTGACGGGGTTTTGTTTAATCTCTAACCAAATCATGCCCTCAATCAAACCCTAATTTTACCAACAATGGGTTAATCGTGATTGATGCAGGTGAGTTTGCCCTTAGTGTCAGACCTATGCAAAGGACTCTAAGGTCTCTTTGGTAGTTAAACAAGGGTGTTCGGACTTTATGCCGATATAAATTAACACTGACTGCGGTCAGTGGGGAAATGTTCCGCACTCAAACCCAAATTGTTTGATCAAACTAAACCCACGGAATTAATCATGCACGTGCTACTTAAATAGCCCCAAAATGTGCATCCATGTTCAACAAATGAACATCACCATAAATTTCCTTTTTCTTTAGTGAAATTTATAAAAATTCCTTGTTCAACATGTACATAAAAAATTAAGGTTTATTTGAGGTGGAGGCTAAGATGAGCTTTGTCAAAAATGAATTGGACAAAATTACATTAGAATTGTTCCTCCCTTGTTTGTTACATAATCCAGAGTTTCCATGAGTCTCGTCTCGTCAAAACTAATTATTAGCTGATGGACACCATAAATGGTGATGCCAAAGAGGATGTATGCATGATGGTTCATAAAATATCAAAGTCCCAGCATGTCTCAAAGTGTCTTTGTATTGTTGAATGAAATAGTGCCAATCACTAATCATTTAACAGTTAAGATGTAGTAACCCTCGCTATGCAGACATAAACACTCACATTTTAAAATTAGAATTGAATGAGCAAACTAGGGTGTCTCTATCCTTAAAGGCTTACTGGTCAATCCAATAACCCAATAAACTCTCATCTATTTGTGATGCTTGCACAAAATACCATAGTATGTTGCATCAGCATTGTCCATTTAGATCTCCTCGTGCACTTATTTTCACAACTTTATGTATCAATAACAAATAATAGCTCCAAAATATTTTACATTTTTTGTGAGCTGTACCTCCAAATCAGTAGCTTAACATGAACGAATAGGATTGACAGAACAGAATTTCTATTCATTTAACGAGCAATGAAAGCCCTTTAAAATGTAGGAAGTCTTTTTACTTGACATATAACAATTATGTAGCGACTTTTACCATTGTAGAGGTCAAGATCCCCAAAAAAGTACTAACCGCTGAATGTTTCTTCTACTTGAAAACTCATGGAAGTCCAAATAAGCACTATAGGGGCATGCCATGATTAGCATTTGTGTTCCCAATGCGGCACATGAAGTGTATACTTATATCCTGCTAGGTCACCTGCCCATGAGTTCACTGATATGCTGCAAGGTTGGATCATCTTCTTGAAACACACGTGCTTCTAGTTCACACATTAAGAATGTTCCAATAAGAAATCTTAAGAAAATATTTCTAGCTTGTTTAGGTATTGAGACAATCTGATAACAGTTGGATAGAACAATATCGGAATCCATGTTTTGTCAAAATGTTCTCATTTCTACTTCTCAAATTAAATAAAAGACGATGTCCTTGGCAGCCAATGTTCAAAACTATGTAGCTAAAAAAAGATACAACTACCACTCTTACAAAATACATTTATTGTGCAGCTTTCATCAAGTCAAAGTTGATGTTCTCATTGGCTGAACTTCATTTTTTTAACCTGGAAACAAATGAAATGCTCACTGGTTTTAAGAAAAAAAACTGTGTTTTTTCAGCAGATTATCTCTTTCAGAGAAAAAAACCCTTCAGTTTTAATTAAATGATTGTCCTTCAGTTTTAATTAAATGATTGTCCTCTGAAACGTGATATTCACTTTTAAAATATAGAAGGACTTCAGCTGAAAAGGGAGTAATTTCTTGGATAAATTTTATCCAATTTTAGTAATATTTCTTGAGAAAAAAATGAACAAATATGCCATTCTCAGTGACCTTCTGGAATGACAAGTCCAATCAAATGGTCAATGTAACCTCAGAAGGAACATTAAGTCAGCTTCAGAATTTGGTTAGCTAATATAGTTAATGGAGCTTGTGTTTTCAACTAACCTGGCCTGAGATGGTGGAGGGTGGTTGCTGGTTTCCTGCCCACCAATAAATTTACACAGCACTAAAAAATTGTATGTCTACTCAAAAGGGTAAGATTTTTATTGAGAGGACACCATCCACTTTGAAAATATTACTAGTAAGCACTTGTGATATTTGATTTCTGTGACTCATGAATACTACTAATAATTTCAATATAGTGGGATTTTCACCATAAATTCTTCTGTGCATTAGTGCATGGTTTTTGCCATTAAATCCATTCGGCACCAGGGATGTCATCATCTATCTATTAAAAGCACTGTGGAAATTTTATCATCTTGCTTTTCTCTCTCTTTCTTGTAATTGCTAAATTTGTCTCGGACTCAGTATCAGCATTTCCTGCTGCTGGGAGATTGTATGTTCATTACTCAACTCTGAACAGGTCTCTGCAAAACAAGTTCTATTTAAATTCTGATGACTGTAGTTTTGGAATTATCTCTATAGCAGACTAGTAGTATTTATCATTCAGTTTGTAAATGTTCTGTTAATTAAATTTCATTTTTTTATAGGAGAGAGAACATTCGGAGTTCTGACAAAGATCGATCTTATGGACAAGGGTACCAATGCCGTTGATGTAAGTTTATCTTGCTCCAGCACAGATCATCGTTCATGCATTGATGACTGTTCCAATAAGCTAAATCTTGGAATTTTGGTTGTTTTTGACCTGAGAAGTTCTATCATTAAACCACTGCTCTATTCTTTTGCTTGTGATTATTTTGATCCTATGTGTGGAAGCATGAGAAATGGCTTACATTTCCTTGTTGATTAGCTACGATGCTGGTTATGTTTTGCACATATTTTAGTATTCTGCTTTTATCTCAATTTTGACTTTGTATGTATGTTTATCATCTTCTAATTTCTAGGGTGATATATATATTGTTCAACATTTGATGTCATCCTCATGAGATAATTTAGATCTAAGGTATCTTCATTCATGTATCATCATAACAAGCTCCTGTGAATCATGGTCGGATAGTCTGTGATAGATTCAGAGTAAAGTCAAATTTCTACAACCCAGTCGGCCACTTGATGTGATGTCTCTATAAGTTAGTGTGAAGTTCGTATAATGAACTTTTAGGTGCCACCTGGAAGATCCATAAGACAAGTTGGCATATAGAAACCTGCCTTGTAATTGGGGAATGTCTTAGCTAGCTTCATGCATTTGAATGCAAAGATTTATGTGTTTGTAGATATTTACCTATGCTAGTGGCTCCATTAGAAGGTTGTGGTGTGCCCTTTTTACCAGTTCTTTCTCCTTTTCATCCATGAAATCATTGATTCAAACCAGCTGATTCTCAGTTCTGGAAACCTTTATCGGTTCCTTATGTTCTGTAAACTCTCATTTTGTAGATACTAGAGGGAAAAGCATATCGACTGCAATATCCATGGATTGGTGTTGTCAACCGTTCCCAAGCTGATATCAACAAGAATGTTGACATGATTGCTGCTCGGCGTAGGGAGCGGGAGTACTTTGCAAATAGCCCCGAATATAAGCATCTTGCTCATAGAATGGGTTCTGAACACTTGGGAAAGATGCTTTCGAAGGTTCTATTAATGTTTAATGTTTATGTTATATCTATATATCTATATATTTCATTGTATTGCACTTTCCTGCTGTAATCTGGTTTATTTTCAAATCATAGTACTTGGTTAGTATATACTTATCCTTGTGGCTGCGATGGAGTTTGATGTTCAGCTAATATGTTCATTTCCTTATGCAGCATTTGGAATCAGTGATCAAATCAAGAATACCTGGTATCCTGTCACTAATTAATAAAAGCATTGCTGAATTGGAAGCAGAGTTGAGCCGTCTGGGGAAGCCCATTGCAGCAGATGCGGGCGTAAGCTTTCTTTGGGAACATTTTTGCAGGGACTTTTACTTAGTTCACTAAGAATTAGGAAGCATGAGTGTGTGAATATCAATTTACTCAATTTTATGCTGTCAATTGACTCAGCCCCATTGTTTTCAAGATAACATCCATTCCTAATCTGTTTTGGTACTAAGCTACAAAATGCACTTGTCACTAGTTGTGCTTATTGAGCCCCTTACAAAATGGTGGGTACCATATATTTAATCAATGTTCTATATGTTGGTTCTTCCCATACTACTCAGTGTGCTGGATACGTAACAGCTCTTTCTTAATGGAGTTTAATTATTATTATGATTATTGTTACTCCTTTGGTACCTGCAGTTCTGCTTGTACTCTTCTCTTATGAAGGTTAGATTATAAAATGTGGAAACATTTATACTAAGGAAATGAGGGAGGCTGGTCTGCCCTTTGACTTGATCACTGATTTCGCCCTATGATTCAACAGGGGGAGGGAGGCTGGCCTGCTTTCCTCTCTCTCCCTCTGATTCGGGCAATGGAAGGAAGGGGGGAGGACCCCCGGTTACACGTGGGTCTTAACTGGGGGAAGTCAGCCCCGGTTGTGCTCAGAACAGGAAACCGGGGAAAGGACCCCCCGGATTCTCCTTGCACTGCAAACTGGGGGAGGCTCATCTGGTTCTCTTTCCTGCACTCCAAACCGGGGGAGGCCCGGTTACTCTCCCCACCTGGCAGCAGACGAGGGGTACCTCCCCCGGTCACTCCCTCCTCTCAGCAACAGACAGGGGGGACCTCCCCCGGTCACCATCTTCTCAGCCCAAACCGGGGGAACTCCCCCAGGCCCACATCTGTGCGGACCCCACTTAACTGGGGGAAACCTCCCCCTGTTTACTTAAAAAACCCATTTGATTCTCCAAGAAATAAGTGGAAGGGGGTGAACTTACCTCCCTATACTAACCAGGGGAGCATCCTCCATTCCTTGGAGGTGAACTTACCTCTCTAACTTAACAGGGGGAACCTCCCCCGGTTCACCTCCATGCGCCCCTAACTTAACTAGGGGAGGTTCCCCCGGTTCAAGCCCCATGCGCCACATGTTGCCCGAGGGAATCTCCCCCGGGTCTCTTCATCTCCCCAAAGCATTAAATGCGCATATGGAGTCCCCCCGGTTTACACCCCTATAAGAGGAGGAGACACCCATTTGGAGGAGAGAAGCCACAAGAGGCACACTCGGGAGAGCTCACAAGGCAAGAAGCCAAGATGCTCCCAAGGAGTTCCCCTCAAGAACACTTGAGGAGTTTGAAGACTTCAGATAAGGTTTGGTTCGCCCAGCCCCCCAACATTTGTGTGTTTGATCTTGTAAAGACCCTGTAAAAAGGTTTGTTGGTATTTTTGCACTTATACCCCTACTTGTGGAGAAATTGTTGGTAAAATTATGAAAATTCTGTAAAATCACAGAAAAATCGTGTTAAAATTCAGAAAATCATGAAAGTTCATGTGGAACTTATTTTCATGTGAGAAATTTCACGCAAAATCTGGGCAAAATTGTTGAAAAACCCTACAAGTTTATGGATTTGTATAAATATCCACAAAATTCGAGAAGAAATCCTGAAAATTCAGAAATTGAGCAACCAAGGTTCCAAATTGCATAAATGTCTTCCGAACTAGGGAAAAACCCTTGTTTTGTCCAGAATTGCAATTTTACCCTAGATCTTCGCGGAATGATTATGTATCTAGGAAAATTACAGGAAAATCCTGAAAATTATAAAAATGGCATAAACATGTCCTAGTTATGCCAAAATTGCAAATAAAACCTAGTTCGAGGGAAAATTACAAATAAATCCTAGTTTTAGGGAAAATTACAAATAAACCCTAGCTTGGGGAAAGATTGCAAATAAACCCTAGTTTTAGGGAAAAGTGTAAATATGCCCTAGCCTGAGGGAAAATTGTGAATAATTCCAAACTTATGGAAGGATTTAAATTATACCCCTATTCTAGGGCATGGTGGTCTTTCTCGATCTTAAGCCATCTCATCACAATGAGCAACAAGGGTTAAAAGACATCCCTAGCAGTCAATCAAAGGTGTTTGGATTTATGCTGATGTAAATAAACACCGACTCCGGTCGATGGGGTAATGTCCAGCACCCGAACCCTACATCGTTTGATAAACATAAAATGCTGAAACAATCATGCACATGCTAATCAATTAGCTAACAAGTGTGCATATTCGTTCAATGAATGAACACCTTAAAATTTTTTTCATGGCAGATAATTTTCCGCGTGTGAAACAAGTTGGCTTGATGTTATTTGGTGCTTTCTTTCCTACATTTCACATAAAATTACTTTTCACATTTTCCTCTAGAAAATTTGTTCGTAACATTGATTTATATTCAAAAAACCATATGCAAACACTAAATAAGAAAGCATGCATGCGAATCATATTTTGGGAAGGGCACTTGGTATCTGAAAACCATTGTCAGCACATTCCATAGAGGTTGGTGTATTTATCCTTTTGATAGAGTTGGCTTGGTGGTATTTGGTGCTTCCTTCCTACATTTCACATAAAATTATTTCTCATATTTTTCTCTTGCATGCAGGGAAAGCTGTATATGATTATGGAGATTTGTCGTATCTTTGACCAGAATTACAAAGAACATCTTGATGGCATGTATGTCCTCTGATTCTTTTCTTTTTTAGCAATCACTCATCTTATCTATAAAGTTGGTGCTTTTGTGTATCCTATCTCAGCTCTCTAGATGCACATCCACAGTTGTGGCACATTGAAAATATTTTTGTATTTTGTTTAGTTTCCATATGCGAAAATTCCCAGTTTGTCCTCTTTTGATATCTTTGGGGTTTGTTTTTACGGGTCTTTGTTAAAGACCTCGTCTTTGATTAAAGTCATATTTTGTTAAAGACCACAATACATTTGATGTTACATGTGGTATATCAGAAACAAGGTTATGGGCAGATGCAAATTTTGATGTATGTTTGTCAAATTGTATGGAGCCTTTGAGCTCTAAAAAGAAGCCTATATGCTACACATATTCTGCGGGTAGTGATTCTTATACC
Source organism: Amorphophallus konjac (assembly GCA_022559845.1). Taxonomy (NCBI): domain Eukaryota; kingdom Viridiplantae; phylum Streptophyta; class Magnoliopsida; order Alismatales; family Araceae; genus Amorphophallus; species Amorphophallus konjac. The sequence goes on from CM040125.1 coordinate 11,568,649, forward strand.
TCTCTTCCACTCTCTTTTTACACTAAATCACATGCATTCTAGTTTTGAAGCTTGATTGGATGCATGACGAGGCTCAATCCAATCTGAGCTACCGGCCTGTTCATTTCTTAGTGTTAGACTTGCTTATGTTCATGTCTCTTAGTTAAAAAGAAAAATTGGGCTCAAGGGTGTTTAAAAATAGATCACAGATCTTTTTTATCTATTTTTATGAACCCGTATTTGTTCTTCTTTCTGACAGCATTGTTTTCTGAATGTATCTTATCCTCAGACGTTCTGGTGGCGACAAGATCTACAATGTGTTTGATAACCAACTTCCTGCTGCTTTGAAAAGATTGCAATTTGACAAGCAACTATCGATGGAAAATGTAAGAAAGTTAATTACTGAAGCTGATGGATACCAGCCACACTTGATTGCCCCAGAGCAAGGGTACCGCCGTCTGATTGAGTCTTCTCTAGTCAGCATTAGAGGTCCTGCTGAAGCTGCAGTTGACGCGGTATGTAGATTACTAATGAAGGAAACCTAGTCCAATGCTTTTTTTATTTTCCAAAGTAATATCTGGGTTCACTGCTTTGCAGTGTATCATTGCATAATTAATATTCACATGATATGAGGAGGGTCCACATCATGAGAAAGACTGATAGCAGGTGTTGGTTTGAGGAAACTGATTGGGAATAAAAAGGCATAGCTACACAAGGAAGTTGGCTGCCATGGGGACTGGCTGAAGTTGGTGAAAACCAGCTTGTGTAATTTTCTGGAATACTTGGATGGCTAGGAACTGGACATCTTGAAATAAAGTTGTTTTCAGGATCACCTTCACAAGTAAAACCACCTGCCTTTTTCAAGTCTGTTCATGATCAAGACTTGGAGAAAGGCATTAGAGACTTTCATACTGTTGCTTCCATTTGGGCATGCCATGTTTGTTCCCTTTTGGTTCATCACTTCTGAAAATTTCAGTTTGAAACCTTTTTTTGCACCTTGCAAGGTTCCCGTTTCTCTGGGGTCTGGTGTTCCATATCCTTGCTTTGATTCTCCCCTGTATAATGCATTGGATGTATTACTGGCTAGTTGTCTAAATTGGTGATGTATGCACCTCCCCCATATGCTATGCTTTAGGAATCTTTATGTCTGTCTCTGACTTGCCAACTGAATTGGTCCTGCCAGTAATCTTTGATTTCAATTTTAATTTAGTCCTCAGTCCTTCATGTCCTTAAAAAGCCCAAGTATTTATCTCTCTTCTCTTATTCAGGTCCATTCTATATTAAAGGATCTTGTTCACAAGGCAGTGAATGAAACAGCAGTAAGTTGTTTACTATATTTGTGCAGTGCTGGACTTGCCTTTTTATTTTCTTACACAGATATGTCTGAGGCATGCTAAGTTTTATTTCCTGGATTGCGCAAGTTTCTTTTCCTTCAAAACTGTAGTTTTCTTCTACAAATTATCATCTCTTCTTCTCAACACAGAATTAAAGGTTGATCGGAAGCTCCCATAACATCATAACAATATCATCTCTTCTTCTCAACACAGAATTAAAGGTTGATCGGAAGCTCCCATAACATCATAACAATATCATCTTTCTAATTTCTGTTGATCAGGAATCACTATAACAATGTATTAGTTCTATTGCAACCAGTTGATGGAGAGTATATCACCTTCAAAAAGAAATGGGATGAAAATTTGAAAATAAAACCTGTCACTCATGTTGTTTAATTGATTATTGTTATTGCCATATGTTCTTTTAAATAAAATAAAAATTTCTGTTTGGCGATATTTGTGTTCTCTTACTCTTGTCAATCTATTAACATTTAGTTCTTACCTACATATGTTTCTTTTGTTTATAATCGATCTCCTTTTGATGGCCTTCGATATATATATTCCAGGAAGTGCTCTCTATGCCTGCAATTGGGAATCGCTCAACCCCTCTGATTAATAAGTCTTTCCTAGGGAGGTTGGGGGGGTGGGAGAACAAGTGCCTGCCTTTTACTTCTTCTGACCTTGCTCATTCTTGTTTAGATTTTCATGGTTACTTTTCTATCTACATGTGCCCTTAGTTCATGCATGATTAGTTCCACTCAATTGGATAGGCCCATGTATTGGAAGAAAGTTAGGAGACACCTGTATACCACAGATGGGCCTGCTTACTGCAAAATGAATTTATAGTTTTGGACTAGGATGTATTGTCCTGGGAAAAATCATACACATCCTGGCTTATTAATAGAAAACTGGACCTGTTGAAAACACCATACATAGGCTGGTATATTGATAGAAAACTGGACCTGGAGAAAACATCATACGTGGGCTTGTATATAAATAGAAAAGCCATAGCGTGCATTTCTATTCTCTGCTTGCTATCTGATTTAGTTGGTTCTCTATTCTAAGGAAATTAAATATTTATGCTAGATAAATAAATTGGTTGAACAAAGGTTGTGGATTGGATGGGGGGATGAGCTCTTCTGTTCCACATTGGTAGGTGCCATTCGTAGACAGTTTTGCTTGGCTCCCAGGTGGTTTGGATCAACTCACCACTGAATAAATAGTGGACTGTTTTTGATCTGGGTTAAATCCTGTGGAACCCAATCGAATCTACAGTTTCACATCTATTATGCATCAATATCTTCACTCACCCATGATTTAACGCAACAGAACTTGACCCAAACTTCACTTTACAATTTATCAGTTGGGTTTCAGGTTTTAACCCCCTGGCAACAGAGATACTGGGCTCAACTTGATAATTGTATAATTAGTTCTTTAGTTTATCTAATATTCATATTATTTTGCACATTTGTGGATTTCACTTGTAGTCACAAAGGTATACTTGATGGTAGAGATGGGAGTCTTTAGTTCAACTCTATTCATATGTATAAGTTTGTAGCTGATGGCAGTGTCAGAAGTTGTCCAATTGTGGCATCTGCTGTGGCGCCCCCTTCCCACGATCCCGTATCGTGTTCGGGGACGTCACATCGGATAGACGGACTCTTGTGGGCCGAGATATTTGCAAGGCTAAAGGTCAAACCATCACATATTATAAAAATATAACCATACCCTTTCCATAAGATAAACACTCATAATTTACATCGTATACAGAGTACTACATATCTCTACTCAAAAGTCATATTTACATTCATTATTCAAAAGAAAACTAAATCTACTTATTATAGGCAGCGGAAATCCAAACTACGCCTAGGATCACCCTCCGACTTACTGCTCGTCGGAGTCGAGGTACTCACTTGTCAGTTTCCTGAAATGGTTAGGCAACAGATATGAGTCCTAAGACTCAGTAGACATTAAAATCAATCACATGCTTATCATATACTAAACTGTGCAAATCCATGATATATATACAGCTAATCACACTTTCATTGGATTATACATATACTATGAATGCGAAGGAAAATTAGTAGAACATAATATTTTTCATATTATAAGAAAATGCGTATAACAAATCTTATCTGACTTATATATAAATGACATAGTACATATCTTAGCTAAATCAGAACTTATACAAATGACTTATTTTCAGATCATATCAAAGTCATATATCAAATCTGAACTTCATATTAGATAAGCATATATTTGGCAGCATATATTGGACAGGCATCCCGTCACTAAAAGCACTAGCAAACATATACTTAGGCATCCATACGTCGACATAAAGACAAATGGTCTAAACGCTGGAGCCTGTTGGCCTTGATCAACCACGCAGGATCGGGAGTTAATACTCCACCATTCCCCAGATAATTTTCTTATTCTAGGTTCCAGATTTTTCATAAGTCCGTTTGTCCTCGGAAATGAGCCTAATCCCGTAGCGGAAGCTAACTACGGTTTGTCGCCCCACACCTCCTTAAAGTGACAGTCCATATGCTTAATCAAAATTTTATTCTTATTATGATGCTTATTACATAGCCGTCTCAATACTTAAAACTTGTCATTGAGCTTTACAAAATAACTGGATCGTATTTTAATATCAGGAATTAGATTTTAATCATAGGGTAATGGGTCAAATTTATTAACTAAATAAATTACTATTATATAACATTCGAAGAGATTAGAGTAGAGAGAGAGTAGAGAGAGAAAGTAGAGGGAGAAAGTAGAAAGATATTAGAGAGAAATTAGAGAGAAATTAGAGAGAAAAATAATATTTTTACAGAATGGTAACTAAATAAATAACTGATTCTAAACATAGATCATTGGGTTAAATAAATCAATGACTTAAATTACATTTCAAACAAAATCAAATCAAAGAAATGTAAATAACAAATAACATGCACTCGGTTTATCATGTCTACCTTTAGAATGAACTTTCGAATTGACTTTAGTATCTCACCCGAGCTCCCGTAAAAGTCCTTGCGTAGGAAAAGATAATTTTCTCGTCCCAGATACGTAAAGAAGGGTGAAATTATCCAAATAAGTTTCAAATCTTCCGTCCAAGCTTTTGTCAAATATTTATATTATTCTGATGTTGTATTATCTTCTCCGTTTATTAATAAGAGAATGAGAGTGGGAAGAGTGATGAGAGAGAAAGTAGAGAGAGAGAGTAGAGAAATAAGTAGAGAGATATTTAAAGAGAGAAAGTAGAGAGAGAAAGTAGATGAAAATATAGAGAGAGAAAATAGAGAGAGAATAGAGAGATGAGAGAGAGAAAAAGAGAGAGATGTGAGAGAGAAAAATAATATATATATATATATATATGTGTGTGTGTGTGTGTGTTAAGAGAGAGAGAGAGAGAATATGAGAAAGAGAGATGGGGGGAAGGGTGAACGTGTGAGAGGGAGAGGGGGAGAGAGGAGTTGAGAGGGGGATTAGGGAGAGGGAGATGAAAGAAAGAAAGAGAAAAAAAATAATAAAAAGAGAGGGAGAGGTGAGAGAACGTGAGTGAGAGAGAGAGGGAGGGAGGGAGAGAGAGATGGGGGGAGAGAGAAAGATGAGAAAAAAAATAATAAAAGGGAAGGGAGAGTTGGAGAACCGTGAGGGAGGGAGGGAGAGAGAGAGTTGGGAGGGAGGAGATGAGAGAAAAGCTATGGAGGGAGAGAAAGAGGGGGGAGATGGAGTTTATATAGGAAAAAGGGGGGGGGGAGGATAAGATGAAGGGGGATGGGGGGTGTTACGTGGGGGAGGGTGGGGTGTTACGTGGGGGGGGGGAGATACTATGGGATTTTTTTTATTTGTTTATGGCAATTTTGCATAAAAACTCATAGAAATCTCATAAGAACATGATCTCAAACAATTAAATCTTTCTATCTCAATTTTGACTTACTAAACAGTAAAATTTAAAAATGTGTTCAACATGAAACTTGTAGATCTTCGAATTCTCTTTCCAATAGATCTAATTTTGACCCTATTCTGACATTTTTATGAAAGATTACATATTATTAACGTGAGATATCTATTTAATTTACTTAATAAAGTTTGTTAAACTATACCGTTCACGGTATTGAGTTTTAATTAATAGAACCTAAAATTTATATGGGCTCTAAATATAAAATTTTAGGTTTTAGACATATTCGGGTGTTACAAATCTCTCCCCCTTAAATAAATTTTGTCCTCGAAATTTATAAATTACTCAATACGTACCGAATAAGTGTGGATATCTCTTTCTCATTTCATCTTCCATCTCCCAAGTGGCTTCTTCTGCTGAAATACTTTTCCATAATACCTTCACCAATGGAATTGTCTTCGTCCTCAGCACTTGTTCCTTTCGATCGAGAATGCAAACTGGTTTCTCCTCATAAGATCTGGCTGAATTTCCAACTGCTCATGATCTATAATGTGCGATGAGTCTGGCATGTATTATCTTAACATGGACACATGGAATACATCATGAACTCCTGACAATGATGGTGGTAATGCCAGCTGATATGTCACCCCACCAATCCTTCTTAAGATTTAAAATGGTCCAACATACCTCGGACTGAGTTTGCCTTTCTTGCCAAATCTCATTACTCCTCTAGTAGGCGAAACTTTCAGAAATACGTGATCCCCGACATCAAATTGTAGATCTCTCATTCTCTGATCAACATTACTTTTCTGCCTACTCTGAGCTGTAAGTAATCTTTTTCTAATCAACTCAACATTTTCTACACAATCCTGTACAATCTGTGGTCCAATCAATTTTCGCTCACCAACCTCATCCCAACAAATAGGTGATCTACACGGTCTACCATATAATGCTTCATATGGTGTCATTCCTATACTTGCACGATAGATGTTGTTATATGCAAACTCAATTAACTGCAAATGTTCATCCCACCTGCCTTTTCAGTCTAAACTGCACGCCCTCAACATATCTTATAGTGTTTGAATGGTTCTCTCTGATTGTCCATCTGTTTGAGGGTGAAAAGTTGAACTAAATTTCAATTGTGTACCCAGCGCTTGTTGTAAACTCCTCCAGAATTCTGCTGTAAATCTTGCATCCCGATCTGAAATAATAGACACATGTACACCATGAAGTCTCACAATTTCTCTGATGTACAAATGGGCTAAATCTTCTAACGATTGTGTTTTTGCGATTGCCAGAAAATGGGTTGACTTATTAAGCTTGTCAACAATTACCCAAATAGAATCATGTTTTCTCCTAGTCATTGGTAATCCCATCACAAAATCCATAGTGATATGTTCTCATTTCCACTGTGGAATTTCCATCAACTGTAGTGGTCTCGCTGGTCTTTGATGCTCCGCCTTTACTTGTTGACAAGTAAGACATTTACTGACAAAGTCTGCTATATCTTTCTTCATGCCAGTCCACCAAAACTGTCTTTTCATGTTTTTGTACATTTTTGTACTGCCTGGGTGAATAGAATATTCTGATTTATGTGCCTCAGTTAATAGGTCTTTCTTTATTTCTTCGTTCCGAGGTACACACAATCTTCCCTGAAACCTGATAGCCCCGTCTGTACTTTGAGTGAACTTTGGTGTGCCAATCATTCCTTGTAACTGCTGATCATCCAGTTGTGCTTGCACAATTCGTTCAACTATTGTTGACTGAATAGCTAGTTGGGCCATAAATAAATTTCTCCCTTCGCATACTGGAGAATATTCTACTACATCAGATGTCATTTTCTAAGTTTGGCGCAACTGGATTGCCATTAGCCTCTTCCTGCTGAGTGCATATGTTACCACATTTGCTTTTCCTGGGTGGTAATTCAATGTGAAATCATAATCTTTCAAAAATTCAATCTACTTTCGCTGCCTTAAATTTAATTCTTTCTGAGAGAGAATATATTTTAAACTCTGATGGTCTGTAAATACTTTAAACTGCTCACCATATAAATAATGTCGTCAAATTTTCAGAGCATATACTACTGCTGTCAACTCTAAATCATGTGTTGGATAATTCATCTCATGATTCTTTAACTGTCTAGATGCATAGGCTACTACTTTACCATTATGCATCAGGACACATCCTAGTCCTTTTCTAGAGGCATCTGTATATATCACAAATCCTCCTGACCCACAAGGTAAAGTAAGCACTGGGGTTGTAGTTAACTTTGTTTTTAATTCTTGAAAACTCATTTCACATTTATCTGACCATTCAAAAGGAACTCCTTTCCTAGTCAATTTGGTCATAGGAGCTGCAATAGAGGAAAAACCTTCAATAAACCTTCGATAGTAACCCGCAAGACCCAAAACGCTCATAATCTCACTGACATTCTTTGGCCTTTTCCAATGTAAAACTGTCTCAACTTTAGCTAGATCAACAGACACTCCATCATCAGAAATGATATGCCCTAAGAATTGGACCTTATCCAACCAGAATTCACATTTACTAAATTTTGCATACAGTTGATGACTTCTTAAGGTTTCCAGCACAATCCTCAAATGTTTTTGATGAGTTTCAACAGTGGGAGTATAGATCAACACATCATCAATAAACACCACTACAAATGTATCCAGATATTGTTGAAAAACTCTATTCATCAAATCCATAAATGCTGCTAGTGCATTAGTTAACCCAAATGGCATAACCAAAAATTCATAATGCCCGTATCGTGTTTTGAAAGCAGTTTTTGAGATATCTTCTTCCCTTATCCTTAATTGGTGGTATCCAGATCTGAGATCAATCTTTGAAAATACTGTCGTAGCTCGCAGCTGATCAAATAAATCATCAATTCTTGACAAATGGTACTTATTCTTAATGGTCACTTGATTCAACTTCCTATAGTCAATGCATAGTCTAAGCGACCTATCTTTCTTTCTAACAAACAGAACATGTGCATCCCAAGGAGATACTTGGTCGAATAAACCCCTTATCTAACAGTTCTTGCAATTGTTTCTTCAATTCTGCCAATTCGGCTGGTGCCATTCTGTAGGGAGGGATGGAAATGGGTAAAGTACCCGGTGAGAGTTCAATAGTGAACTCCATCTCTCGGTGTGGTGGCAAACCCGGAAGTTCATCGGGGAATACATCTAGAAATTCTCTGACAACATCAATATCTGAGGGGGTTTTCTTATTTTCATTAGAAGGAATAGCTACTACGCTAGCCAAATAACCTTGACGTCCACTTCTAAGCAATTTCAAAGCCTTAAGTGCTGAAATTAGTGTTCTACTAGAACGGTGCCTTGGACATTGATAGTGAAATATATGCTCTCCAGGTTTTTGAAAAATCACTTTCTTTCCATGACAATCTAGAAGGGCAAATTTTTTATCTAACCAATCCATTCCCAAGATGATATCAAAATCATTCATTTCTAGTAGATATATACATGCTGACATAATCCTCCCCTGAATCACTACATCAATGCTAGGAATAACAGAAGTCGTTCTAGCTATCTCCCCAGTTGGTGTGTTAATGGACATCTCATCAGTGTTCACACTTTGTTTATCTTTCAACAATTCAGCAAATCCTAAAGAAATAAAGGAATGTGTAGCACCCGGATCAAATAAAACTCTAGCATGCATAGTATCGATAAGAATAATACCTTCAGCTACTGCATTGGCATCCCGAGTATCTTCCTTTGTTAGTGCATATACTTTGGCTTGAACTCTCCGCTGCTGTTGTGGTTGCTGATCTTGCCTTGGCCTTTTGGGACAATCCCTTATCATATGCCCTGTCTGACCACATGAAAAACATTTACCTGCAGCCCGCCAACATTTATTACCTCTATGTTGCATCCCGCACTGTTGACAAGCTGGCATATTATCTCTCTTAACTGGTTGAACTCTCTGAAAAAGTCATCTTCGGCTTATCTTTCCTTACAATTGAACCAAGATTATCCCTTTATGCATTATCCCTTTCTCTTTCAACTAAGAATTCCTCATATTCAGTTTCTACAACGAAAGCGGTTCTCAAGGCTGCTGCAATAGTTCGATGATCGAAAATTGCAACTTTACTTCTAATATTACTCTTCAGACCTCTAACAAATTTCTTCACTCTTCTCTGCTCATCAGAACAAATATAAGGGGCATACTTTTCCAATTCAGTAAATTTTGTTTCATAGTCGGCAACCGACATACTTCCTTGAGTTAGATTTAAAAATTCTACTTCTTTCCTGTCCTTCACATGCCGAGGGAGAAATTTTACATGGAAGACATCAAGAAATTCGTTCCAGCCAATCTCAATCTCTCTATCTCTAAAAGTGGTTCTAAGTGTAGATCTCCACCACTCGTCCGCACGGTCCTTCAACATAAATGTAGCTAATATCACCTTATCCTGCTCTGCACATCTAATGGCCGTGAAAATCTTCTCAATTTCTCTCACCCAGTTTCCCACAATCTCCTGGTGACTCTCCCCCTTAAAAGAAGGAGGACTCATATGTCTGAATTTCTCCATCAGGGTAGCGCCTGCTGCCCTATTCGGTTGTTCTTGCACACGGGTTTGTAATTGGGCTTGCATCATTGTCTGAGTTTGGGCCTGTAACTGCATAGTCTGCACTAACCCTTGAAAAGTTTGTGTGAACCCTCCTAAGTCTGGCACACCCTGAATAGGTAACACACCTTGCCCACCGGGAGCAAACTCGCCATGAATTGTTTCCCCGACAACCCCTTGTGATGTTCCATTTGAGGGCACAGACTTCTCAGGAGAAGTATTAACCTCAACCCTATCACTCTCTGTCATCTCCTGCGAGGGAGAACTAACTCGAATTAGTATGATTCTAGGTTTAACATCAAATTCTAAAATATATTCTTAAGATCTTGTGGTATGGTATATAAATTCAGATGGCTGCAAATAATTTCAAGCCTCACAACTTTGCTCTGATACCACTCTCTGTGGCGCCCCCTTCCCGCGATCCCGTATCGTGTCCGGGGACGTCACAGCGGATAGACGGACTCTTGTGGGCCGAGATATTTGCAAGGCTAAAGGCCAAACCATCACATATTCCAAGAATATAACCATACCCTTTCCATAAGATAAACACTCATAATTTACATCGTATATAGAGTACTACATATCTCTACTCAAAAGTCATATTTACATTCATTATTCAAAAGAAAACTAAATCTACTTATTATAGGCAGCGGAAATCCAAACTACGCCCGGGATCACCCTCCGACTTACTGCTCGTCGGAGTCGAGGTACTCACTTGTCAGTTTCCTGAAATGGTTAGGCAACAAATATGAGTCATAAGACTCAGTAGACATTAAAACCAATCACATGTTTATCATATATTAAACTGTGCAAATCCATGATATATATACAATTAATCACACTTTCATTGGATTATACATATACTATGAATGCGAAGGAAAATTAGTAGAACATAATATTTTTCATATTATAAGAAAATGCGTATAACAAATCTTATCTGACTTATATATAAATGACATAGTACATATCTTAGCTAAATCAGAACTTATACAAATGACTTATTTTCAGATCATATCAAAGTCATATATCAAATCTGAACTTCATATTAGATAAGCATATATTTGGCAGCATATATTGAACAGACATCCCGTCACTAAAAGTAGTAGCAAACACATACCTAGGCATCCATACGTCGACATAAAGATAAATGGTCTAAACGCTAGAGCCTGTCGGCCTTGATCAACCACGTAGGATCGGGAGTTAATATTCTACCATCCCCCAGATAATTTCTTATTCTGGGTTCCAGATTTTTCATAAGTCCGTTTGTCCTCGGAAATGAGCCTAATCTCGTAGCGAAAGCTAACTACGGTTTGTCGTCCCACACCTCCTTAAAGTGACACAGTTCATATGCTTAATCAAATTTTTATTCTTATTATGATGCTTATTACATAGTTGTCTCAATACTTAAAACTTGTCATTGAACTTTACAAAATAACTGGATCGTATTTTAATATCAGAAATTAGATTTTAATCATAGGGTAGTGGGTCACATTTATTAACTAAATAAATTACTATTATATAACATTCGAAGAGATTAGAGTAGAGAGAGAGAGTAGAGAGAGAAAGTAGAAAGAGATTAGAGAGAAATTAGAGAGAGATTAGAGAGAAAACTAATATTTTTACAGAATGATAACTAAATAAATAACTGATTTTAAACATAGATCATTGGGTTAAATAAATCAATGACTTAAATTACATTTCAAACAAAATCAAATCAAAGAAATGTAAATAACAAATAACATGCACTCGGTTTATCATGTCTACTTTTAGAATGGACTTTCGAATTGACTTTAGTATCTCACCCGAGCTCCCGTAAAAGTCCTTGCGTAGGAAAAGATAATTTTTCTGTTCCAGATACGTAAAGAAGGGTGAAATTATCCAAATAAGTTTCAAATCCTCCGTCTAAGCTTTTGTCAAATATTTATATTATTCTGATACTGTATTATCTTCTCCGTTTATTAATAAGAGAATGGGAGTGGGAAGAGAGATGAAAGAGAAATTAGAGAGAGAAACTAGAGAGAGAGAGTAGAGAAAGAAGTAGAGAGAGATATTTAAAGAGAGAAAGTAGAGAGAAAATAGAGAGAGAAAGTAGATGAAAATATAGAGAGAAAGTAGAGAGAGAATAGAGAGATGAGTGAGAGGGAGAGAGAAAAAAGAGAGAGAGATGTGAGAGAAAGAAAAATAATATATATATATATATATATATATATGTTAAGAGAGAGAGAGAGAATATGAGAAAGAGATGGGGGGAAGGGTGAACGTGTGAGAGGGAGAGGGGGAGAGAAGAGTTGAGGGGGATTAGGGAGAGGGAGATGAAAGAAAGAAAGAGAGAAAAAAAATAATAAAAAGAGAGAGGGAGAGGCGAGAGAACGTGAGTGAGAGAGAGAGGGAGGGAGGGAGAGAGAGAGAAAGATGAGAAAAAAATAATAAAAGGGGAGGGAGAGTTGGAGAACCGTGTGAGAGAGAGAGAGAGAGAGTTGGGAGGGAGGAGATGAGATGAGAGAAGAGAGATGGAGGGAGAAGTGTGGGATGCGGGAGAGAAAGAGGGGGGGAGATGGAGTTTATATAGGAAAAAGGGGGGGGAAGGATAAGATGAAGGGGGATGATGGGGTGTTTAGTGGGGGAAGGTTTTAGTGGGGGAGGGTGGGGTGTTACGTGGGGGGAAGATAATATGGGATTTTTTTGTTTGTTTATGATAATTTTGCATAAAAATTCATGAAAATCTCGTAAGAATAGGATCTCAAACAGTTAATTCTTTCTATCTCAATTTTGACTTACTAAACAGTAAAATTTAAAAAATGTGTTCAACATGAAACTTGTAGATCTTCGAATTCTCTTTCCAATGGATCTAGTTTTGACCCTATTCTGACATTTTTATGAAAGATTACATATTATTAACATGAGATATCTATTTAATTTACTTGATAAAGTTTGTTAAACTATACCGTTCACGGTATTGAGTTTTAATTAATAGAACTTAAAATTTATATGGGCTCTAAATATAAAATTTTAGGTTTTAGACATATTCGGGTGTTACATCTGCTGATGCTATTGAAGATGAAATTATCATTAATGGAGGATTTCTAATCTAAGGCTCCATGTGTTCATTTGGCTCTTTTTCTGGAGGCACAGGAGCAACTGTTCGGCCTGTCTGGTGCTCAATCACTTGTTCGCTAACTTCTTTGGGTGGAGACGTGTGGATTGGTTAGGTGGAGAATATACAGTTTACCATTGTCAAAGACCTTGGCATTTACGATGTGGAACACCTTCATCGCAGCATGTCAAGGTGTTTAATCAGACTACCTGATCCATCAAAGATGCTGATAGTTTTATTTATGCCCATGTTTGTAGTTGGCCAACATGAATGAGATTTATATACAACCAAACATGGCCATGGTGAGTGTCAGAGGAGGCAGGGCCACTCTATCATTTTCTAGGTAAAGATTGATTTTACATACAGAATGTAAAATCAAGCAAAAGTAACTAGAAATTGTCAAATCATGCAAGAGTCTGTAGGAAGTGAATTTTCTTATTTAACATGTTGCAAAATGAGGAAGGTAGATTTCAGTTGGAGTAAATGGAATATGCTGACAAGACTGCAGTAGATTATTTTTAAGGAAATGCTCATTCTGAGTCCATGAAAGTATAATTTTGTTTCTAATTGAATATCAATTACTTATGTGTATGGTATTTATATCTAATCTGCAGTATTAACCCAATCCAATTAAAACTCATTGTTAGCTGCAAGAGTCCTGCTTGGGCATGGACTGAATCAAGCTGATCTGAATGGTTCAGGATCAAAGAAAATCTCTCCAAGTTAAACCCCCCACACACAGTTTCCAGTCCAATTTCATCAACATGTCTGCAGTGGTCTTGCGGATCCACAATATCTCCTGATTAGAACTGTCCCACTTTCAGCGCTAAGTTTATGTTTCAACGAATGAATTTTTGTAGACTTGAGGACACATATAGACATACGCAAACATTTATTGGTTTGCCATTTATAGTGTGATATGGCTATTTTTTTTTCTGCTTCTTTTTTGGCCTTCTCTTGACTTCGTTTTAAACAATATGAAATCTGGAGCATGAATATCCATTTCTTTCTTGTTTGTGTCCACAGGAGTTGAAGCAGTATCCTACTCTAAGAGTGGAGGTTGGAAATGCAGCTTTTGAGTCATTGGAGAGGATGAAGGAAGAAAGCAAGAAAGCAACTCTTAAGCTGGTTGATATGGAGTGCAGTTACCTGACCGTTGACTTCTTCAGGAAGCTTCCTCAAGACATAGAGAAGGGTGGAAATCCAACACATTCAATTTTTGACAGATATAATGACTCATATCTGCGAAGAATAGGTACTTAGTTCACAAGATATTCAATAACAAGTGTACTAGTTTTTTCTTCTCTGCAAATATTCAGAAATGTGCATTTTAACTTGTTATTCTATCGGATATCTACGATGGGCTTTTCCTTTGTTCGTTCGTTAGCCATGGACAAACATATAACTTTTGGAGTTATAGAACTTTGGATGCATAGTCACGTTGCTCTTTCGAATGTTACGGTGTCAATGAAACTTTAGAAGCATATAATTCTCCATATTTGTTCATATTTTGGTGATACGGGCACATAATTCACCCAAAGATGAATATGTATGTGAATATCAATTTGATTTACATAAAGTATGACATATGTGGCGTATGAATATGGAGTTGTTACTTCTTTTTATTTATTTACTTCTAGCGTAGAGCAGGAAGGCCTTTTCATTTGTGGTGTCTGAAAAGATCACCTGGTCATGATAATGTGAAGGGCATTTTTTGGACAGCGATAGCACTATGATCAGATGTTTCATGTGTTTAATTCACGTATAATATTTTCTAATAATTATACTTTGCACTAGGTTTGGGCCACTCCCTGATTGTTTCTCTTTTTCTTGTGTTATTTTCAACAGGTAGAATTTTTTTTGCTGTGTCATCTGTCAAACATGCTGTTCTACAATATTTTCACTAAATAAATTCCTTGACAAAGATAATTGTTGGCTATCTTGCTACATTAGTACATTTGATTTAATCTTTTTTTTAAACCCCTTTGCAGGTTCCATTGTTTTGTCATATGTCAACATGGTTTGTGCAAGCTTACGAAATTCCATTCCGAAGTCTATTGTTTATTGTCAAGTTCGCAAGGCAAAAAGGGCGTTGCTTGATCATTTCTTTACGGAACTTGGCAGCAAAGAGGTAACCTGCACCTCCACGATTGTTTGTCCCCTGTCAACAACTTCTATTTGCAATTTAAATCTGATGCCTGCATCGAACTTCTGAGTTTGTATATTAAATTATACCTATATATGGAGTAAATGGTTCAGCATATTCTCTCATGGAGACCAGCCGTGTCTGATGCAGGCTTCTGTGACCTATCTTTGGGCTGCACTTGTTGCCTGTTTTGCATCTATATCACCAAGCCTCGTTAATCATGAACTGTCAGTGATTCATGTGATTTTTCACCGGAAATTTTTCTTATAAACTTTTCTCGGAGCTAATTTTTGCATTCTGGGAACTTGACTAGGACCTCTTGAAATCTACACGTGTTTTGTGTGTCTAGGATATGCTAATCCATGTGAAGAAGTTCTTTGGTTAGACCATGTTAGAAACTGGTCCAAGTTTTAACTCGGGTTCTATTTTGCAGGCTAAACAGCTGTCATCATTGTTGAACGAAGACCCAGCAATTACGGAGCGCAGAAGTGCTCTTGCGAAGAGGCTTGAGTTGTATAGAAGCGCCCAAGCAGAGATAGATGCGGTAGCATGGTCCAAGTAGGAAAAACATAGGTTTTTTTTTCCTTTTCTTTTCTTGGGTAGCTTCTCGTTTAGGGTTTTAGCATAGCTATGGATATAAATTTCACTTGTCCATGAGTATACATTTATCCAATGGAATGACCCTATCCCCACGAGTCTCATTATTGGGGCCGAAGGTGGAGTTTCGAAATGATCGCGTGTGCTCACTCTGTTAGACTTATTTAGCTGGTGGCAACAAGGTACCGGATCTCCATCGCCGTCGTGTGCCTGGTCAGATAAGCCATGGTGTAGCCCTCGTACTGCTTGTGAGCTAGCTTTTCATAATAAGTGTGGCATTTCTCTTATTAGCGAACATATTGAAGCTCCACACATTTTGTTAGGTTTCATAATAATTGTACCGTTGTGTTAGGTTCCCTATCATCAAAAAGAACATATTGAAGCTCATCTCTCTAAAGTGATGAACTATTAGTCGATAGAACTATAGTTTGTCAATCATCTTGTCAGAAACAAACAAGTTGTTCTCACCAGGGATGCACATATTGGATCACTATCTTGTTCGGGTCGGATGGGTTGAGGTGGGGGGGGGGGGTTAAGAGGAAGCAATCATTGGGATTGCTAGGCCACAGCAGGATCTAGCTACTGGATCTCAACTCGTCGTAGAAGTATGCATGCACTTAAGCTCCTAATCTTTAAGACTTGAGTGCATGTTCAGCTCGATAATTGAGGGAAATAGATCTGCTTCGGGTTTCTATTCGACCTTACTCTGAAATGGAATCGTTTTGAGTAAGTGGGGGGCAAATGGTATTCCGTTTGAATATGCATTGGTGTGCAACAAGCATTGCAAGAACGTCGTTTGGCAATCAGTTAATTTGGTAGATGAGAATAATTCAACAAACATTGCAAGTTATTTTTTGATTGGTACATGTCATTGGTTGGAAGGATGTCGTGCGTCTTCGATGTGCTCGCAACCACTCGTGTGCACATGCGTAAACTCGCGTGAATGAAAAATAATGTAAATCAGTGAAAAATGACTCACAAGAGTGAAAATAATCCAATTTAGATTAATTTTCATTACTATTTTTCACTTTTATGAATTTGTGAACTATTTTTCTAAACTATTTTTCACTCTTATAGATTATTTCTCACACTTCTGAACTATTTTTCACTAAATGTACAATATTTTTTTACTTCGTTTAAGTTACATAGAAATACACTGACTGTGTGCAGTCACTGTATCGAAGATGTGTGTAGACCAATCTAAATGCCAGCCATTCTGTTCTCTTGGCAGATGGATGCTCTGTCAAAGGGTTGAACATCTAATCCGATTTGCCATTTTCTTCGTTCTTGCGTCTCTTTTCACATAGGTAAAATGAGATTTATATGCTCAGGTTGAACATTTCTGCAGCAGTTCTTTTGTTCATTTGCCAAACAAAAATGTTTAATGTAGAAGAGCAGCAGAGATGAAGAGACAGGATAAGTCTGACTAATGCAAGTTCCATCGCCACGTGCGGGCTCTCTCTGTTGGAATGTTGATCAAGAGATTATTCTGTACGGTGATCCAACACAATGGCTGGCTGGCAGGCTGGCTGGCTGGCTGTTGAAAGAGGTTTGTTTATGATTCCGACTCACTGACGTTGACAAAGGTCGTTAAACACTTCACATATTTAGGAAATAGACATTCCGATGTCAGTATTTATTCATAAGGCAGCATAAATTTAGGTCATTCACTAAAAACATCCCATAATATTAAGAGTAAGACGGTTGAGTGTGCTGCAACACTTTAATTTATTTATCGTGGAACCGAGTTACAAAGTCCGAGAAGATTAAGATACAAAACTTGAGAAAGAGAAAACGAGGCCGAGATACATAGCCTCGAGAAGGGGAGATCGGGGTCTACGTCGGGGGTGCCAAGTTTCTAGACCAAGCCTATGAGGTGGAGGAGCTTATGGGGATGAGAGTTGAGTCTGGAATCACCGGTGATGCTTCTGGATGAGCCATATGCTTGTGTATGACTGGTCTCACGTCTAAACCGAGGGCCAGGGGAACGTGAGACCTTGAGGTGATCGGCCAGAGACTATGGCTCGGGTGGCAAGTAGGCAGGTCCTCTGGTAGATAGGACCAAATTGAATGTGCTGGATAGCGCGGCGAGTGCAAGCTGTGAACCTTGACCCCATGGACTACTGTGGATTGGCACTCAAAGGAGGACTGGGCGAAGGCCCAATGTAGAAGTTGTACCACCATTGCTGGGGATTGCTGCGGAGCCCAATTCTGGGAGACCTCTAGGGGGTCAGGCTATCTTCCACAGTTGGAGGTCGGGGTGCCTTCTTGTGGGTGAAGCTCAGCTGACTGCCTAAGAACTTCCGACTAGGGTCCTGAGAGGACTTTACTGGGCTTCTCCTCCAGGCATATTGCGGCGAGTGGATCCTTGAGAGGTACTTGTCGAACTTTTTCCTACGAGATAAAAGTTCTCACTGGGATGACGGTGCCTCATGAAAACCCTCTGATACTTAACCCAGTAAGCGAATAGGAGGAAGGGGGGAGAAGTCTTAGGAGTGGGTGGCGCGCAAGGCATGCAAGAGTAGCCTGACGAAAGAGAACGGAAACGAGGGCCGTGGCTGGGGCAGTGCTACCCTTCCTCCCATGTGTGTTCCCCATACCTAGAGGAGACCTCGGAGACCCCCTTTTATAGCTAGAGGAGCGTGCCAAGGGCGATAAAACTTGCGAACCTGGAAAGACCGCACAGAGTGGCGTAGCTATCGGAGTAGTAGGGTGGTGGATTTCCACATCGTGCAAGGAGTCGATCCGTTGACGTTTACCGGCCATGATGACATTTTGAAATCTTGAAATAAAGCAGAAGCCCTGAGTTCGGAAGGATACATGTCATGAGGCCGGAGCAGGTGTGATATACATGTCAAAGCCCTTCAAGTTTTAATCAAAAAATCTGTAAAAGCACCCATATATAGTATGTAATTATGAGGACCTATAGATTCATATCAAACTAGAAGACCTAATCTCTAAAAACAACATATTACATGAGTTGAAAACTAAGAAAACGTGTTATTTTTTTTAACTTTGAGTTGTGAAGTATAATTTGATACCTGTATGACTTGTTGACTTTATAAGTTTCTTTTCACCAAACTCCAAGAAAAACATGTGGCTGGGGACATGAACTAATAAAAGTCAATGTACCTATGATTGTTTCAAACTAAATATTCCACATATTTTTTTATTAAAGTTATCATTGTCTGTCCTGATTAATCTACCATACTCTACTATAAGTAGAGCCGGTCTGTTTGGATCAGTGTGGAGTTGGACATGTACTCGGGGAAACGGTTTGAACAAGTGGCCATCCAAACATGGAATTCAGAATCTTCCCCGGCTCACAACTTCAATGAGCAACCTTAACTCTCAAGAAGGATAAGAAAAAGATTTTTTTTAATTTTACCCCCCATCATTTTTGATATTTACATATAATTAGTTCTTTCAACTTAAATATGTGTTGATAGATCCTTATACTCTATATTTATTTGTTAGACACTCTTTTTAAGGGCTTTCTCGTAAACACACGAGGGGTTTATTCGTGATGAAATGGGTAACATCAGATTCTAAGAAGTTATAAAAAAAGATATAAATTAGAGGGACTAACCCATAAACATAAAAAATATAGGGACTACAAACTAAAAATCTCCCCAAAAAAACTTACAATGTCCGCTCGGGGAGAACGCTTAACTGGTCTTAGATTCACCGACTCCACGTGAGGTAGATTGAGTACTGGTCGATGATAGAAATAACAGATTTCCTATTTCCTATAAACATTATTGGAGATGGAAATAAAAACAAAAAATGAGTCTTTCAACTTCCAAATCAGAAAACAAAAATGGAAGTTTTCACTTCCATCGTCCTTACATTATTAATTAATTATATATCGCCATTTTTATTTAATTTCAAATTTTAATAATAATTTTTTAAAATTAAAATTTAAAACTTACGAGGCCACAAATTATAGAAATTTCTACGATCATTTGATCTCTCTCTCTCTCTCCAATAAAAACATTGAATTTTCAATTTAAAAAACTTTCTAGTTTACCTATCTCCGTAATCTTTGGATGCTAGATAGATCCCATTCAATGATCCAAAAATCATCCATTTGTGAATGATATCTATTATAGGTAACTTATATAAAGTATCTATAATATATTTATATATAAATATATTTTACTATTTTACTGATGGGAATTAACATCGGACATTAACATTTTATTTTTACATTTGTATCCATTTGTTTGCACTTATATCCTTGGGTTAATTGGATTACAAATATATGGCAATTATAAGCCAATGGAAGACTTGGGCTAAGTCAACGTGTTTCTTTATAAAAAGGCCGCGTAGGCCCGACGGGACCCCCACCCTCTCTCCCATTGGGCCACCTAGACTCTCTAAGGCCCATGTGGGGCTGGTTCATGGTCCAAGGGGGACTCTTGACCAAGCCCCCCTTGTTGACTCCAAGAGGGGGGCGCCCCCTCCTTTGTCCCCATGTGGGATTTAATTAATCCCTCCCCTTTTTATTATTTATATTTGACCATATGGGAGAAAATTCTTCTCTCCCCTAATTATCCCTCCCTAACTCTAGATCTGAGGTTAGTTTAAGTCATTTACATTTCATATAAAACCCATGTATTTTTGGTGGGGACACCGGGCCCACTACCAGGCCCAATGCTCGGAGCCGACGTCGCACCGCCACGACTGCACCGAGCTTATGGCTCGGAGATCCGACTTCCTGAAGACTTGGCGTATTTGTGTGTATCGAGTGATACACGTATTTGTACGTATTTGTGTATTCTTCTTATTAGAATAGTCAAATAACATGTGTGTATTTTGTGTATTTTATTTGATTAAAATCCACAAGTCAAAAGTGGGTGGATGGGCTTTATTTTATTAGGTTAGGATATATATGTAAATAAGGAAAATTGTGAAGGTATGTGTGTAATGGGCCTTCCCTATAAATAGGGGGCTAAGGGATGTGTTACGTATGAATGTTGTTATATGAATGAAAGATGCTTGCCATAAGGTGTTTGCCTTGTGTTCCCCTTCCCTCTTTCTCCATGTGAGTCTGAGTGTCGCCCGGTGTGAGACCATCCGGCGTGAGGCCGAGTTGCGCGAGGTAGCATCATATCCAGTCCCGTTCGTGTCCCGGAGTTACCGTCGATCCATTTCCACGTCGCCGCCGCGTCAGATTTGGTATCAGAGCCCAACAACGGCGTCTCCGACGACCACGACATCCCCGACGTCGTCTCCCTTTCTATCTCTAGATTGCTAGAAGTGAAAAAAAAGAAACAACAAAAAAAAAGAATAGCAGAAAAAGATATTAGCCAAGAGGAGTTTTGGGGGAAAAAATAAAATAGAAAAAAAATTTGAAAAAAAAGAAGAAACCCCCTGCGTTATTTCTCTCCCCCCCATTTTCCCTCTCTATGTTACACACTTTCTCTCTCTCTGTTATTCTCTCTCTCTCTCTCTCTCGGTTCTCTCTCTCCCTCGTTCTCTCTCTCTCTCTCCCGCTCTTTCTCTCTCAGTCCCGGCGCCCCCCCCCCCAGACGCCCCCTGCGAGGCCGAATCCTCCGCGCCCGACCGCCGCCACCCAAGGCCGACGCGGAGGCCTCCGCGAGGGCCGCCTCCCCTCCGCGCACCGCGGCCACCGTGCGCTCGGGCCTGCCCCTGCGTGATCGGCTCTGCGCGCCCTGCCACCGCGAGACCCCGCCCACGTCCGGCGACCGTCGCCGGCCTCCCCTCTGCAACCGCCACCGACGTCGTCCCACCTCCGGCCGCCGCTCCACCGGCCACAGCCCGCTGGCCCCGAACGCGGCCGGACGCCCTGCGCAGCGCCGCGCCCAGCCACCCACGGCCACCGCGACCCGCCGTGGCCACTGCGGCCCTGCCACCTCGTCGTCGCGTGCCTCTGTGCGCCCGGCACCACGCCAGCGTGCGCCCGTCCGCCCGCCAGCAAGCCACCTACCAACGCGTGAAGCCCGCGTCCGTGTTGACCCTCACACGCGGCCGCCTGCCAACGTGAGTTGCGGAGGAGAACAAAAAAAAGAGGGAGTTTGCAAAGGAAGTCAAAGAAAGAGGGTTGAAAAAAAGGGTGTGAAAAGAAAAAAAAAGTAGGTGAAGTGTTGAAAAAAAAGTTTGAAAAAAAAAGTCAAAAAAAGGGAAGTTTGAAAAAAAGGTTAAATATATATATATATATATTATATATGATATATGTATAATATGTATTATATAGATATCTATATAAATATCACTAATATATATATAAATATAAAATATGTATTATACATACCTATATATGTATTGAATAATTTTATCAATTGTGGCACCGAAAGTTAACAATAACAGTGTGACCGGCGCCCGGGGACACCCAATAGTCAGCAGAGGGTCCATAAACTCCGGAACGTACGTGCCATTGAGTCTCCCTGCGCGGAGAAATCTTGGATTGATTTGTTCCCCTGCGAGGGAAAATTTCCAAACTAAGTGATTTTGTAATAAATTAAACCCTCCCTGTGCGGAGTGAATTCATTGTAACCACGAAGCTTCGTCGACGCCGTGCATGCATGCACGTCCCCGCTCGCCTTCGTCTCCGGTCAGAGCTTGACTTTTCAGTCAGCTAGGTACGTGCTACAAACTTGCTCATTTAGTATCTTTTTGATTGCCGCGCGATGAAGTAAGAGAGAGCTCGATCCATACAGCCTGTATTCTGAGAGCATCGTTGTGGACGGAAAGAGAGAGCTTGCATGCACCCATCCTTTGGTCCTAGACTATCGCATTAGGGCGTCCTAATTGTCAGGAGGTAATTCCATGACTACTTCACCTACGGGCGAGCAACCTTTCCCTGACCGATCCCTTCAAATTGGCCCTTTACCAATTAGCCAACAAAATTCGGGTCTATAGCTTGCTAATTATCGGTCCCAGGACTGCATCATTTAGGTCCGAGGTCGTGCATGCCACGTTGGTCTAGGAATTCATCCGGCCGTCTAGAGCGTCCCTCAACGCTACCCATGGATCAAGAGAGCGTGACTGCTATGCTAGTCCAGCTCGAGCACAATCTCGTGGTCCACTTTGAAGAATCCATAGGCCAACTACGGACGGAACTCGATAAGAGGATCCGAGCCTTAGAGGATCGACCGAAGGGAGCGGAAGGAAGAGTGAATGGCCACGGTAATCCCGTAGCCAATCCTAGGGAGGAAAGAGAGCAAGCCCGCCAAAATCAGGCTCCCCAAGGTGGAGAGCAAGAGGCCCGTGCGCCTCGAGAGGGAGACCACGACGAGGAGGATACCATCTTACGGAACGTCAAGATTGACGCTCCGAGTTTTATGGCTCCCTCAACCCCGCTACATACCTTGATTGAGAGACCGGGATGGACCAATATTTTGATTGGCATCGCCGCATGACCCCTGCTACAAGGGTGAGGTTTGCCAAAATGAAACTCCTAGGTCAAGCCAAAACCTACCGGTGTAATGTTGAGAATCTCCTAGCAAGGAGACGAGAGGAACCTATAAGCACGTGGGAGGAAATGAAGGAGAAACTGAAGGAGAAATATCTGCCACCTTCCTACCATCAGCGTCTTTTAGACCAATGGCAGAAACTCACCTAAGATGGAAAGTCCGTTGACGAGTACATCGCCAAATTTGATGACTTCTTCCTTCGGAGTCGAGTCATGGAGGATGCCTCTGTCACCCTCTCACGGTTTAGGGCTGGCCTACACGAGAGTATACAGCGGGAGCTGTTCCTACGGGAAGTTAACACTCTCGAGCATGCCTATCAGGTTGCTCGGGACGTCCAGCGGTTTCAAAGGGTGGTCCCACCTCGGGTCTCCACCTACCACCAACCTGAGTCCCGAAACCCCATGGTCCGCTATTCTGAGAGGCCTGGCCCCTCCACTTCCTATGTCCCTACTGCTACCCCACTCCGGGCCTTTGCCCCAACTGCTTCTGCCATGAGGAGCCCCTTACCTGCACCTGCTACCGTGCCCAGGTTGGAGTACCCTCCACCAAGTGATAGGAGGGATGACAGGGGAAAGGGAGTGGTCCCTAGCACCTCCCAACCAGCCCCTATCTCGAGAGTCCGCTGCTTTAGGTGTCATAACCTAGGACATATTGCCACCAATTGCCCCACCCGAGCCTTGGTCATCACCGACCCTCAGCCTGTGAAGCATCCACTTCAGGAAGAAGAACCCCTTGAGAGATATGAGCCTGACCCTGATCTCATTGCCCAGTTTGAGGAATTAGATGCGGGGTTTGATAGCACGCATGTCGAGTACATGCAAGTGGGAGATATTGCTGAGAGTTCTAGCCATGGACGGTTGGGTGTAGTTCGCTGCATCCTCGCACACCCACAGGAGGACGACTGACGTCGAACCTCCATCTTCCAAACCTACATCATGGTCAACTCTCAACCCTGCAAGGTGATCTTTGACAACGGGAGCTGTATCAATGCAGTATCTTCAGACTTTGTCTCCCGTCTAGGTTTACCTACACATCCTCATCCTAAGCCATACAACGTGGCTTGGGTCGATGACACTTCAATTCTAGTCACTACTACATGTGTCATTCCCATCCAATTCCAGTCCTACCAAGGGTAGATTTTGTGCGATGTAGTGCCTATGAAGGTCAGTAGCATCATTCTAGGACGACCGTGGATCTATGATGTAGACCTTACTACATTTGGTCAGTCCAATCAGTGTTCTTTCTCCCATAATGGGAAGATGATTCAGTTGTTCCCGACACCCCCAAAAGTGGCCACGGGAAAGAGTCCTACCTCCACACCCACTACATCCCCCAAAATTTAAGAGAATGCCCCAACCCCCACCAAAGGGAAACTTCTCATTCCCTCCTCTCCCACACCTGTCATATGCATCCCTAAGGCCCCTAAGGTTGACCATGACCCGATTAGGCGCCTTAACTTCATAGGTGTTCGTGAGATGACTAGAGAGGTTGCCTGGGGTGCCCATGTTTGGGCTGTTGTCGTCACCATTACTCCTGAGGAGTCCCAAGTCTCCATCCCACCTGAAGTCCAGGCACTCCTATAGGACTTCCAAGATATCTTCCCGGAAGACTTACCTTCAACACTCCCTCCCATGCGTGATGTTCAACACGCCATTGATCTTGTCCCTGGGTCCACCCTACCCAACCTTCCCCACTATAGATTAAATCCCAGGGAGCATGCTGAGCTTCAACGAATTGTTGAGGACCTTATTCAAAAGGGCTTCCTCAGGGTGAGCAAGAACCCCTGTGCTGTTCCTGCCTTGCTCACACCAAAGAAAGATGGCACATGGCGGATGTGTGTCGACAGCCGCGCCATCAATAAGATCACTATCAAGTATAGATTTCCCATTCCTCGTCTTGATGACATACTTGACATGATGAGTGGAGCCACCATCTTTTCCAAGATTGACTTGAAAAGTGGCTACCACCAGGTCCGGATTCGACCAGGGGATGAGTGGAAGACAGCCTTCAAAACAAAAGAAGGTCTGTATGAGTGGCTTGTCATGCCATTTGGGCTATCCAACGCCCCAAACACTTTCATGAGACTTATGACAGAAGCCCTGTAAGGTTTCGCACAGCACCTACGGGCGACGCAGCGGATAACAAAAATTTCATTTGCCCGATCCCGGTGTTATGGAAAGCTTAATCTGTGTTATAATCGGTGTTTCTAATACCCTAATTATGGGTTGCGTGTTTCACCTTGCACGGAACGACGCTGTCCGCTAAGGTCGATGCAGAAAAACTGAGCCGCACAACAGTACGGCCTCTAGAGACGATCCACACGGACCCTTGCGCAGCGACGGTACCTCCCCGGCACGACTATCCCCGACTCTATCACCTTCTACAGAGAGAGAGAGCAAGAGGGAGAAAAGGGGGGAGACTAATCCTCTCCCTTAAGCTTAATGCTTGGTTAGCTTAAGGGAAGGAAAGAAGAAGCTCGAATGAGCTTCACGTAGGATCTATATATAGAGTTTAAGCTTTTTAGAAAATGATTCCAAAAAACTGAAATTGTATATATATCCTATCTATTATTATACATATGTATTAAGCTCCATTTACACTCCTTTCCAAAAGGAATTAATACATACACTTGTATAACAATAATCCGTCACCCAAGAATCCATTGTGTGTGATCCTCTAGGCCCATAGTCACTCTAGTTTAAGGTCCATTAACTTCTAATTTCCAATTAGAAGTAAATTAAACATATTCTTCGCTTCTACAAGAGCCGAATAATAGTTTAATTTATTTCGACCCTTTCGATCACGTTGGGTCAAGCAAATCCGCGTGATCCTAGAGGGCGCCGGGTTTAAACCAGCATATCTGGTACCTGTAAGTCCACAGTTACCACATCGATATAATCCCTCGCTCATTCTATGAGTCTGGTACGATCGAGGGTATGGTTTCTGTCAAACCCCATGATCGTGCCATTTGACTATGACCCCCTTAAAGTGTATGATGTCCGTTCTAAACGAACTCACACGACCCTGGCCAGGGATTTAACGGAGCGTCAATGTCATGACCCATTAACTGTCTGATATATACCCGACAGTGAGCGATCCCCTCTTGACCATTGATGATCTTCACACGTCTCCTGAAGTGGTTAATGACTCGGCAACTCATGACTTATGGTTAAACTCATATAGCTAAGTAATTAAATCATTCCAGTCCTCGTGTAAGATCCGATCAATGTCTCAGGTCAAAGGACCAACGATGCTACTGTGACCATTGGATCTTCAGTTGACATTAGGTATAATCAACCATCGGAAGATCCAATAGCGGATCAGTTCAGTGCACATCCTCCAAGGACATACACCTACATATATGTGTTGGTGCCCAACACCAATGACCATGAGATTGGTCACTGACACATCATGTGTACTGGTTTAATAGGTAATCAAAGTCCCCGAGTGATTACCCTCCAACCAGGAACAGTTTAAGGTATGTGTTCATGTAAAGTAAGTCTCATGTTCAAGATCTCATCTCGAGCTGACTTTACAACCACATATCCTAGGGACAACGTAAAGTAACACAATCACATATTTACGCTCAAACACCACTTTATTAATGAACAAGATCGTACAACTATTGGGCCTACCCGACCCGAAATTGGCCTGTAGCACACCAACACTAACAATCTCCCACTTGAACTACATCCAATTACCCACAACTTTGAGGCCCATCTTATCCCGATGACGCTCAAATACAGTCTGTGTCAAAGGCTTAGTCAGTGGATCTGCTATGTTGTCTTCTGACGGTACACGCTCTACCATCACATCTCCACGATCAACAATCTCCCGAATAAGGTGAAAGCGCCTGAGAATATGCTTTGACCTTTGGTGAGATCTCGGTTCCTTCGCCTGGGCGATGGTCCCATTATTATCACAAAATAATGGGATGGGAGCTGATATCTCGAGAACTACGCCGAGTTCCCAGATGAATTTCTTCATCCAGATGACTTCTCCAACTGACTGCCCCTCCATTCAACATGAATACAAATTCAGACATGGATTTGCAATTATCTGGATCTGACTGGAAACTAGAATCTGTGTAAGCTCTAAGCTGTACGTCCTCTCCTCCATAAAGCAGAAAAAGATCCTTAGCCCTTCGCAGGTACTTAAGGATACCCTTTACTGCCTTCCAGTGCTCTTCGCCTGGATTTGCCTGATATCTACTGACAATGCTTAAAGCATTGGCAACATCAGGCCGTGTACATAGCATTGCATACATGATTGACCCTATCGCCGAAGCATAGGGTACCTTATTCATGTGTGCGACCTCCTCAGAAGTTTTAGGACTCATCCCCTTGGATAGGTAAATTCCATGTCTCATGGGAATGAGACCTCTCTTGGAATTTTCCATCCTAAACCTTTTGAGGATAGTGTCTATGTACATGGATTGAGATAATCCTAGCATCCTTTTAGATCTATCTCGATAGATCCTTATGCCCAGCACATAGGATGCTTCTCCTAAATCCTTCATGGAGAAGGTCTTGGACAACCAAGACTCAGTTGATGTCAACATCCCTACATCATTCCCAATGAGTAAGATGTCATCAACATAAAGGACCAAGAAGGTCACTGAGCTCCCACTGACCTTCTTGTAAACACAGGGTTCATCTTCATTCCGAATGAAGTTGAAAGATTTGACAGCCTCGTCAAATCTTAAGTTCCAGCTTCTAGATGCCTGCTTTAATCTATAAATGGACCTTTGAAGTTTGCATACCTTATTAGGATGTAGCTTGGAAGTGAATCCTTCAGGCTATACCATGTAGACCTCTTCTGACAGGTTTCCATTAAGAAAAACTGTCTTCACATCCATTTGCCAGATCTCATAATACAGGTATACAGCAATGGCAAGGAGGATTCTGATTGACTTAACCATGGCTACCGGCGAAAACGTCTCGTCATAGTCAATGCCTTGCCTTTGACGATATCCTTTTGCCACTAATCTAGCCTTGTATGTGTCAACCTGTCCATATGTACCGATTTTCCTTTTGAAAATCCATTTGCAGCCGATAGGGACCTTCCCTTCGGGTACATCAACTAAGTTCCAAACTTTGTTGGTGTATATGGACTGGATCTCTGAATCTATTGCCTCTTGCCATTTCTCGGAGTCTGCACTACGGATCGCCTCCTAGTACGACTGAGGATCATCATCCTCATCGATGCATACCTTAGAGGACCCATCTGAGACATGTCCAACATATCTCTCAGGTTCTCTCGGTAGTCTACCAGATCTCCGTAGTGTCAGTGTTTCACCTTGAATAGGATCGACCGATACAGTCTCATCTAATGAGTGTGTGTCTATGGGTTGTGGTTCTTGGACCTCGTCCAATTCTATCTGGCTCCCACTATTTTTCTGGAGTAGATATTCTCTTTCCAGAAATACAGCTCTCTTGGCCACTAAGACCCTTTGCTCAGAAGGGTGATAGAAATAATATCCAAACGTCTCCTTTGGATATCCCACAAACCTACACTTATCGGTCCTCGACTCAAGCTTATCACTCTCGTTCTTCTTTACATGAGCATGACACCTCCAAATATTAATGTGATTAAAATTTAGTTTCCTACCCTTCCATATCTCATATGGTATAGAAGGAACTGATTTACTTGAGATCATATTCAATAAATAAGCCGCAGTCTCTAACGCATAGCCCCAGAGAGAGAGAAGGGTAGTCCTGACATAGACATCATGGATCGGACCATGTCTAACAAGGTCATGTTTCTCCTCTCGGATACACCATTGTGCTGTGGTGTATACGGTGGCGTCCACTGAGAAACTATTCCATGGTCTTTAAGATAAGAAGTGAATTCATGGCTTCAGTATTCACCTCCTCGATCCGATCGAAGAGCCTTGATACTTTTACCAGTCTGTTTCTCTACTTCATTCTTGTATTCCTTAAACTTCTCAAAGGCTTGTGACTTATGTCTCATTAAATACACATAGCCATATCTAGAGAAGTCATCAATAAAAGAAATGAAATAGAGATAACCTCCTTTTTGCTTCTATGGACATGGGTCCACACACATCCGAGTGTATGAGCTCGAGAAGGTCAACTGCCCTCTCTCCATGTCCACCAAAGGTAGCCTTAGTCATTTTCCCCATGAGACACGACTCACAGGTATCAAATGGCTTGTATTTGAACGAATTCAAATACTCATTTGAGTGTAAGTGAGAGACTCTTTTCTCACCTACATGACCAAGTCTGCAATGCCATACATATGCAGAATTCACTTCATCAGCATTGAAAATTTGCATAACATTAGAACGTGTATCTAATACATAAAGGCCATTGACTAATGAACCATTGGCTAAAATCAAACCATTATTCATTATAGAGCACCCAGTGCTATTAAAAGTCAATGTATATCTAATGTTATACAAACCAGAGATTGGAATAATGTTCTTAATAATATTAGGAACATAATAACAGTCATTCAGCTCCAGAATAACTCCTGAAGGTAAACTGAGGCATGCAGTCCCGACAGCTTTGGCAGCAACTAAAGCTCCATTGCCCATCCTCAGTTCAATCTCCTTTTTGCCCAATCGCCTTCTATTTGCCAACACCTGCACAGAATTACAGATATGAGATGCACATCCAGTATCCAATACCCATGATGTGGATTCCATATATGACAAATTAAGGTCTATGACAAAAATACCTTCATTTAGAATTGCCTTGCAATTCCTTTTCCAATGCCCAGTTTCCCCGCATCGAAAACATTTGTCTTCCTTTTCATTCTTCTTGCCCTTCCCTTTGTCAACTTTGGCGAGTTGCTTACCCGTGGCCTTTTTCTTTCCCTTCCCTTTGTTACTCGTAGTGGATATTTGAGAGGCCTTCCTTTTCTTGTTGGCCCGGCCAATAACCATTACAGACGAAGATGGTTTATCTTTCTGCATAGTTCCTTCAGCACTCTTTAACATATTGAGCAGCTCTGGGAGAGTTGCTTCAATCCTGTTCATGTTAAAGTTCATGATGAAGGAAGAAAAGGAATCGGGCAATGACTGGAGTATAAGATCAATGCATAGTTCAAGATCCAACTTGAACCCCAATGCATTGAGTCTTTCAATCCACTCCATCATTTTCAGTACATGGGCCTGCACTGATGAACCCTCAGACATCCGTGTCCTGAAAAGCCTTTTTGAGATGTCATACCTCTCAATCCTACCCTGCTCCCCGAAGAGCTGGCGTAGATTGAGAAGTATACTTCTACAATCAGTCTTTTCAAATTGCCTCTGTAGCTCGGGAGCCATAGAGGCCAACATGTAACATTGGGCAAGGGAGGAGTCCTCAGACCACTTGGCATAAGCCAGTAACTCGCCCTCGTCGGCATCAGGAGCTGGCTCAGAATGAACCGTGTCCAACACGTACGCAATCTTTTCGGCGGTAAGGACTATGCGTAGATTACGCAGCCAATCCGAGTAGTTCGGTCCAGTTAAGCGGTTTGCATCCAAGATGCCGCGGAGGGGGTTGGACGACGACATTGTAATCTGGATAAGAAATAAAAGACAACTTAGCATGTGTTCAAATTCTAACTTAGATGTGATTTTCTATCTTAGTTAGTCCCACTATTTTTCGATCGAACTATATAACCCTCAGTATATAGAACGGGAGATCAACGAGATCAACCTAGTGGGTCGGAATCCCAACGAGACTGATGTACGACCTTGTGGAAAGCACAACAAGCCATACACCATCTCAAGGGCAGTCAACAAGCACTTGCATCTAATGCAATATCCGATATTCGGCCCCCGAGAAATTATCCCCTTGTGGAAAGCACAACAAAGGATATTCTCGGTTAGATCTAACCATCATTACAACATAGCAATGAGTTCATGACCCGACCCTTGTGGAAAGCACAACAAAGCCGAGTTCAATTCCTCACCCCATTGAGGCCGAGCCTTAGAGTTTAATCCCGTCCCCAAACTCATGGACCTTGTGGAAAGCACAACAAATCTATGAAATGAAGACGTTCATTCACTCCATAATGATGGGGGGCCACGACGACTCCTAGAGCCACGCTTACCAGATCTAAAATTTAAACGCGAGGGAATTTAATTTTATCTTGATCTCACCCTAGGTGGTAATATAAATATATCTAATATATTTACCGTACCTAGTAGTTTGCACAAAATAAATGCATCCAATGCAAAAATAAACGCAAGTGATCATGGACTTAACCTTAATGTAACTAAGACATCCGGCCCGCTTCCGAAGCAGCTGGATCGTCCTCGTCGGGTGTGCTCCACGCTTTCAAACTCCGACGCCGCATTAATTACAACTTTTACACGGCACGCAGGCCGGAAAAATTAAATTACATGTGACTCAAATTCCAGCAGCCCTTAGGGTGAGTACAACAATGGAGGAAGATAGAAGTACATTGAAATTTTAACAGAGAGAGAAAGGAGGTTCGCAGACCCCAATTAATTACATTAATCCAAGTCCATCATCACTTGGCAACCCATTCAAATAAAATCAATCAAGGGTTATTTTCTGAAAATAATCCTTACTTTTTGAATTTAAAAATGGGATGTGCAAACAAAAATAGGCTAGCTTTGTTTAATTTTAAAAATCAAAGCATGATTAACTAAAATTAAACACACAAGCAAGCCAATACAAAGTAAATAAAGTAGAGCATGTAAAGAACCATCATTTTCTACAGGGACATCTAATTGAGATAATTAATTAAATTTAAATTTAAATTTAATTATCCAATAATCAAATTTAAATTCAAAATTTAAACATGCCAATAATTTAAATTTAAATTTAAACTAATTATCCAATAATATTGTTTGAAAGTAAATTTAAAATAATGTAATTATCCTCAATTAGTAATTTTCTAAAATTCAAAATTTGAATTTAATAATTATCTAATAATTAAAATTCAAATAATTGAATTTTTCACATTTAACTTCAATTATTACCATTTTATCCCAAGGTAAATAATAATTATCTCACCTCGGTAAATTCAACCCGGTTAAATAAAATTTAACATTTGACATTTACCATTGAGATAACACTATTTAACTTACTAGATAAAATTTGATTTAATTTACTGTGTATTTTAATATATATATCTAATATATATATATTATTAATATGAGCACAATAAAGTAAAAAGGGTAAAAATACAATTTTTTTATTTATTTTAAAAAAAATGGCGCGGCCGCCCCTTTCCCCCGCGCGCGGGCGGCCCCCGCGCACGCGGGCGCTGACTCGCGTGCGCGGGCGCTGACCCACGCGCGCGGGCGCTGACCCGCGCGCCCGCAGGACTCGCGGCGCCCGCCACGCGGGCCTCGGCGGGGGCCGCCACGCGGGCGTTCCGCGTGGGCGGCACGCCCAAAACGGGCCAACTAAATTTTTTTTTTTTTAAAAAAAATTTGCTCCAGGGATGCTCAGCATCCTGGAAGAACGGGGATGTCCAACATCTCCTTCTAGCAATAACAATTGAAGTATTTAAACCCCTTTCAAAAATGGTTCTAAACGGCGATAAAAACACCGACCAGAGCGCGAACCTGGCTCTGATACCACTGTAAGGTTTCGCACAGCACCTACGGGCGACGCAGCGGATAACAAAAATTTCATTTGCCTGATCCCGGTGTTATGGAAAGCTTAATCTGTGCTATAATCGGTGTTTCTAATACCCTAATTACGGGTTGCGTGTTTCACTTTGCGCGGAACGACGCTGTCCGCTAAGGCCGATGCAGAAAAATTGAGCCGCACAACAGTACGGCCTCTAGAGACGATCCACACGGACCCTTGCGCAGCGACGGTACCTTCCCGGCATGACTATACCCGACTCTATCACCTTCTAGAGAGAGAGAGAGCAAGAGGGAGAAAAGGGGGGAGACTAATCCTCTCCCTTAAGCTTAATGCTTGGTTAGCTTAAGGGAAGGAAAGAAGAAGCTCGAATGAGCTTCACGTAGGATCTATATATAGAGTTTAGGCTTTTTAGAAAAGGATTTCAAAAAACTGAAACTGTATATATGTCCTATCTATTATTATACATATGTATTAAGCTCCATTTACACTCCTTTCCAAAAGGAATTAAAAGGAATTAATACATACACTTGTATAACAATAATCCGTCACCCAAGAATCTATTGTGTGTGATCCTCTAGGCCCATAGTCACTCTAGTTTAAGGCCCATTAACTTCTAATTTCTAATTAGAAGTAAATTAAACATATTCTTCGCTTCTACAAGAGCCGAATAATAGTTTAATTTATTCCGACCCTTTCGATCACGTTGGGTCAAGCAAATCCGCGTGATCCTAGAGGACGCCGGGTTTAAACCAGCCTGTCTGGTACCTGTAAGTCCACAGTTACTGCATCGATATAATCTCTCGCTCATTCTATGAGTCTGGTAC
Source organism: Amorphophallus konjac (assembly GCA_022559845.1). Classification (NCBI taxonomy): domain Eukaryota; kingdom Viridiplantae; phylum Streptophyta; class Magnoliopsida; order Alismatales; family Araceae; genus Amorphophallus; species Amorphophallus konjac. Next base: position 11,602,135 of record CM040125.1, read on the forward strand.
GATCGAGGGTATGGTTTCTGTCAAACCCCATGATCGTGCCATTTGACTATGACCCCCTTAAAGTGTATGACGTCCGTTCTAAACGAACTCACACGACCTTGGCCAGGGATTTAACGGAGCGTCAATGTCATGACCCATTAACTGTCTGATATATACCCGACAATGAGCGATCCCCTCTTGACCATTGATGATCTTCACACGTCTCCTGGAGTGGTTAATGACTCGGCAACTCATGACTTATGGTTAAAGTCACTTAGCTAAGTAATTAAACTATTCCAGTCCTCGTGTAAGATCCGATCAATGTCTCAGGTCAAAGGACCAACGATGCTATTGTGACCGTTGGATCTTCAGTTGACATTAGGTATAATCAACCGTCTGAAGATCCAATAGTGGATCAGTTCAGTGCACATCCTCCAAGGACATACACCTACACATATGTGTTGGTGCCCCGCACCAATGACCATGAGACTGGTCACTGACACATCATGTGTACTGGTTTAATAGGTAATCAAAGTCCCCGAGTGATTACCCTCCAACCAGGAACAGTTTAAGGTATGTGTTCATGTAAAGTAAGTCTCATGTTCGAGATCTCATCTCGAGCTGACTTTACAACCACATATCCTAGGGACAACGTAAAGTAACACAATCGCATATTTACGCTCAAACACCACTTTATTAATGAACAAGATCGTACAACTATTGGGCCTACCCGACCCGAAATTGGCCTGTAGCACACCAACACTAACAAGCCCTTTGTCCTCTCATTGATCGCTTTGTTGTCGTCTACTTTGACGACATTCTCATCTATAGCCACAACCCTCAAGATCACATCCACCATTTGAGGGAAGTTTGCGAGACTTTGAGGAGAGAAACCATGTTTGTCAACCTTACTAAATGTGAATTCATGACAGACCGGGTCACTTTTCTCGGATTTGTGGTTTCAAGTCATGGAGTGTCTGTGGACCAATCCAAGGTCCGAGCCATAGTAGACTGGGCAGAGCCCCGGAATGTACATGACGTTCGATGTTTCCATGGGCTAGCCACTTTATACAGACGCTTCATTCAGGGTTTTAGCACCATTATGGCACCCATTACGGATTGTATCTGTAAGGGAAATTTTGAGTGGACCAAAGCCACCTCCCAGGCTTTTCATGCCATAAAGGAACTCATGACCAAAGCCCCTGTCCTCCGCCTGCCAAATTTTTTCAAAGTCTTCGAGATATCTTGTGATGCCTCTGGCGTAGGAATAGGAGGAGTGCTTAGCGAGGAGAGCCACCCTGTGGCCTATTTCAGTGAGAAGCTTTCTGATGTAAAGCTTCGTTAATCCATCCATGATAAGGAGTTTTATGCCGTGGTCCAACCCCTCAAACACTGGAGACACTATCTCTTACCCCAAGAGTTTATCTTATACTAGGACCACGAGGCTCTGAAATTCCTTCGCTCTCAGAAGGGTTTAAACCCTAGGCATGGTCGGTGGGTAGAATTCCTCCAGTCCTTCACATTTGTCCTAAAACATAAGGCTGGAAAAGAGAATAAGGTGGCCGACGCCTTGAGTCGAAGGGTCTCCCTTCTTTCCACTGTTCGGGTAGAGGTCACCGGATTTGACCGCATGAAGAAACTCTATGGAGAGTGTCCTGATTTTGGCCATGCCTACTTTGCTCTGTATGTTGGACCCTCGATAGCCTTTTCTGACTATCTACTCCATGATGATTTTCTATTTCGAGGGCAACAACTCTGTGTCTCGAGGACTTCTGTTCGGGACTTCCTGATTTGGGAAATGCATGCTGGAGGTCTTGCTGGTCACTTTGGCCGCAACAAGACCATCCATTCTGTGAAGGAACACTTCTATTGGCCTGGCCTGAAGAGAGATGTGGCCAAGATTGTAGCCCAGTGTAGGACATGCACGATGGCCAAACAGGTCAAACAGAACACTGGTCTCTACACTCCTCTCCCCGTTCTTGATCGACCATGGATTGATGTGAGTATAGATTTTGTCCTTAGTTTACCTCGCACTGCTCACAAGCATGATTCCATCTTTGTTATCGTTGATAGGTTCTCTAAGATGGCCCACTTCATTGCATGTTCTAAAACATCTGATGCATCTAGAGTAGTCCATTTATTCTTTGATGAAGTCGTACGTCTGCATGGTCTCCCCCAAACCATCGTGTCTGACCGAGATGTCCGGTTCACTAGTTACTTTTGGAAGACACTTTGGCACCTAGTTGGCACCAAACTCAAATTCTCCACTGCCTATCACCCACAAATCGATGGGCAAACAGAGGTCGTCAATAGGAGTTTAGGAAACCTTTTGAGGTGTCTTGTAGGAGAACATTCTGGCACTTGAGATCTTCTCTTGCCTAGAGCCGAATTTGCATACAACAGTTCGATCAATCGGTCCATAGGTATGAGTCCATTTGAGGTCGTGCATGGATACAAATCTAGGAAACATGTGGATCTCATTCCCCTTCCCCTCGAGTCTAGAATGTCCAAGTCAGCTGAGGAGTTTGCACAGCATGTCAAGAGTCTGCACGAGTCAATTAGCAAGCAAATCAACATCAGTAATGAGACTTATAAAAAATTGGCTGATTCGCATAGGCGTCACCATGAATTCCATGAAGGTGACATGGTTATGGTACATGTTCGACCCGAACGACTCTCTTCAGGAGCCATTAAGAAGTTGCAAGCCCGTAGTGATGGTCCCTTCCCAATTCTGCGAAGATTGGTGCCAATGCTTATGTTATGGACTTACCTCCCGAATATGGGATTAGCTCGACTTTTAATGTGGCAGACTTAGTGGCCTACAAGGAACCCACAACGATTCCTAGTGACCCTTTCGAGCCTTCTCCTCCCATTGAGAGTGAGCCCACCCCTGTGCGTCCCACAGCCTCGAGAGTACCGCGCGAGCACATTGAGAGGATACTGGATGAGCAGGTGACCACTACACGGAGCAGGGTGTAACAGCGCTACCTTATCCGCTGGCGAGACCGTCCACCTTCTGATGATTCCTGGATCAGCCGGGAAGATCTCCAGCGCCTCGATCTAGATCTGCTGGAGCACTACCACAGCAGTGTCCCCCCTTACTCGACGGAGTCGAGTTCCAGCCGCCCCGGGAGGGTTGGTGGGGACACCGGGCCCACTACCGGGCCCAATGCTCGGAGCCGACGCCGCACCGCCACGACTGCACCGAGCTTATGGCTCGGAGATCCGACTTCCTGAAGACTCGGGGTATTTGTGTGTATCGAGTGATACACGTATTTGTACGTATTTATGTGTATTCGTCTTATTAGAATAGTCAAATAACATGTGTGTATTTTGTGTATTTTATTTGATTAAAACCCACAAGTCAAAAGTGGGTGGGTGGGCTTTGTTTTATTAGGCTAGGATATATATGCAAATAAGAGAAATTATGAAGGTATGTGTGTAATGGGCCTTCCCTATAAATAGGGGGCTAAGAGATGTGTCACGTATGAATGTTGTTATATGAATGAAAGATGCATGCCATAAGGTGTTTGCCTTGTGTTCCCCTTCTCTCTTTCTCCATGTGAGTCTGAGTGTCGCCCGGTGTGAGACCGTCCGGCGTGAGGCCGAGCTGCGCGAGGTAGCATCCTATCCAGTCCCGTTCCTGTCTCGGAGTTACCGTCGATCTATTTCCACGTCGCCGCCGCGTCAATTTTCTATATTTAGATAGGTTAATGAGAAGAGAAATCAGGAATTGTTCTTGGAGACTTGGGCGCCCCTCTCTCCTCTCCCCTTACAGCAGTGATTGCTGCCCCTTTCTAGGGTGTGAAGCCCTAAGCTTGGTGTGACTCCAAGATCTACCACCTCTGTTGGATGCGACTTCCAGCCCTTGCCGCCGCCGCCTCCGTTCGTGCCGCCGTCGAGCCGCCACAACCCGTTCTTTGAAGTTCTGTCAAGGATTCCGAGATCCAAGACAGAAGCTCAAAGAAAAAGTTGTTCCTCCCAATCCGTGTATCTAATGATCTTAAAATTTTGAGAGATCATCCCCCTTGTTGTTACCTCCTCCCATTTTAAATTTCGTACCAATCCGCCGCTGTTTGCTATTTTTCCCAATTTTTTAGTTCCACCCCTAACAGTCTGCCAATCAGCAGATCTACGGATAATATCTTGTTATTATATTTTTCCCGCCCCCTTAGTCATCTCCGAAAATTACCAACCAATTCATCCGTGATCCTCACTGCCTACCCTACCCACCATAAAATTCCCAAGATCCAGTTCTACCATTCCCCCATCGGTCAAAATTTAATCTTCAGGTAGATCCTGTTCTGTCCTGACTGTCTGTAATCCGAGCCAGTAGAAATACTTGGGGAACATTGGTTTTCATTTCCAATCCGTTTGCTGGATGGTCGTGAAATTAATTTATGTTGTAGCCCTTTGAGTCCTCTGTCCAACGGCACCAATCTTGCCTCGATCGCCCCTTGATCTGGGCGCAACAATTATTTTTGTGGAGGCGCGTAGATCTGATCTGTGAGCAGGCAAGTAAAGCAGTCCGCCGGTTAATTCCGGTAAAATACGCCGGCTCATATTCTGCGACCGCCGCTCCCGGAGATCGACCAGCAACCCCTCAACAGCGTCCCAGCCGGCCGCTGTAGCAAGGAGACGCCCGGGCACCGCCGTGCCAACAGTCGGACCCACCTGTTGTCCCGTGGGCCCCGCAGAACCGAGCCGGACCAGCAGCCCGTCTCCGGTCTGAGAGCCTTCCGGCTTGCTGCCCGTCAACTCGAGTTCGCTACTCCCGAGTCTCACGTGTATCCCTTTACCTCCCATCGTGGAGTGGATAATAAAATTATTTCTGTAATTATTGTTAATTATTTGTACCGGGAGTACGAGTTTCGACCGGGGTCATCTTCCCCACACCCGGAGCGTGGAGGTATCGTGTCCGCTCCCTACTTTGGTATTTTGCTTATCTCATATATTTTCATATGCCGCTGCATGAGTGATAGGAACTTAGCTCGTTCTAATTTTATCACCGCTGCGAGAGTGAGTGAGTGGAACCCGTCCCGTGACTTGATCTGAGCACGCGAAAAAGTCGATACCCGAGACTCATTGCCGATTCCTCAACCTCACAGATCCACGCATTTCCCTCGCTTAGAGACGTCCACGAGCTAGATTCCCAAATTCACGTCCCGTCATAATCATATGCTCATTATCCATATTCATTATCGAAGTCAAAAAAAAATTGAAAAATCAAAAGTTGGGTATCCAATTTAAACCCTATCACGAGGCCTCTTACGTTGCACCTTCCATTCTCATACTATTGCATAGTTTTTTGAGACCTCTTACATTGCACCTTCCATTCTTGTACTATTACATACTTTTTTTAATTAAAATTAGAACAAAATAATTGATTTTAGATAATAATGTCGTTGGATTATTATTGCCCCCCTATAATGAGTGGAATCCTTCGAAATTAGACCTTAGATCTTGAAATTTGTTAGAGAGAGGATAGAAAATACTCTTTTTTCTTTTCCCTCTCTAACTTTATCAAATTATATTTTTTAAAATATTGTTATTTTAATATTGTTAAAATTTAGAAGTCTAACTCAATTGCAAAAGAAAAGTCTTTTATTTTTTTATGTTTTATGTCAATACAAGTGTGTAAGTGTTTGTAAATAATGTTTGAAGATTATTTTCCAAACACCTAGGGAGTATCTAATGATCCAAATTCTTCTTGGATTTGGATGGTCAACATTACGTTGCCATTCTTCTCTCTATCTCTCTCTCTCTTGTCAAATGGTGACGTGGTATGATTTTACCTATTATTGATATCAAATTTGATAAATAAAATTAAACTAGATATGTTACTACTCCTGCCTCTTTTGTTTTTAATGCAAAATTACATAGAAGATTGGAACACAATCAAATAGAAGATCAATTGTGCCAATGGCAACCCATATGTACTTCAATCTTGAGATTGTGTGGCCTCTCATGTTCTTCAATCTTGCAATGGTTGAGATGAAATGGGTGTTGATGTGACACCATCACACTGACCAACTTTGGTCACCCAATGTGCACCCACAAATGTAAGTAAAACAATATAATATGGTGATGAAATCTAAGTGTTTGTAATTAATGTTTAAAGATTATTTTCCAAACACTAAGAAAACTATCCAATTAAATATTTTTTGGATTTGGATGGTCAACATTGCATTGTCATTCTTATCTCAACTGTCAAATGGTGATGTGGTATGAATTTATCTATTATTGATGTCAAATTAGATAAATAAAATTAAACTCGATACATTACTACTCCATCTTTCACTCCCAATATAAAATTGACCGGAAGATTAGAATAAATCATCACGTTAAATATAAATAATTTTTAAATGGTTATATTAACTATGCCAACTAATCTAAATTTTATGTTTCACTTGCTTCATTGTAACGGTGCAACAATGATGAAGTGAATTATGCAACGACATCATGAAGTGTCGCTTATATCTGCTCTATGTGAGAGTTTCTACAACTCTTAAATGCATCTTGATACTCTTAAATATGTTTCGATCTTAAGTGCGCTTCAACACATATGAGATGAACAATTTAACAAAAAAATATCCACCTGTTTTAGAGTATTTATGAGTGTCTTCTAAGGCATGATCATTAACATATGTACACTTTTTTATCATGTCACAATATTGGTACACTCCTAAATAATAATGAGTTAATATTTGAATTGAAAATTTTATAATTTCCATGATACGAAGAATCAGCTGGAGTACTCAACTGATTCAACATATATATACTTTATTACTCTATTTATTTGCGGGATAAATCAGGATATCTCACTAAAAATTTTCTTATTCGCTTTGATTGCTCTCTCTCTCTCCTGTCAAATAATGACGTGGAATGATTTTATCTATTATTTATATCAAATTTGATAAATAAAATTAAACTAGATATGTTACTACTCTCGCCTCTTTTGCTCTTAATACAAGATTAAATAGAAGATTAGAAACAAATCATCGTCTTAAATATAAATAATTTAAAAATATTCAACGTTAACTATGCCAACTAATATATTTTGGAGTTTTACTTACGTCATTATACATGGTGCAACAATGCTAAGGTGGGCCCCATATGCCCTTCAACTTTGCAATAGTTAGAGGTGGGATAAATGGTGACCTGGTATCATATCACCGTCGTTGTCGATCTTGAAATAGTGACCAACATTGGTCACCCAGGCAGTCTACACTAGGGTTGTCAATGGATCGGGTCGGCCCGACAAGTCCGCGGGCCTGACCCGATTTCGAGTCGGGTCGCAAGATCTTTTTCGGCACAAGAGCCCTTAGTCGAGTCTAAAAGTTCGGCTCGACTAGGTCCACGAGTTGGGCTCGGGCTTTGAGTTAGACCCGCGGGTCGGCCCGACCCGATCTCTTTTTTTTCTCCTCTCAAAATTTAAAAATTACTTAGTTAAAATTATATTATTTTACTTAATTAAAAAATTTTAAATTTTATTTTCACACAAATTATATAATTAATATCAAAATTTTAATTAATTTAGTGAGATTATAAATTTTACATTATTAAATATATTAATTTTTATTATTTATTAATTTTTATTTAAATTATCGAGTCGGGCTGAACTTTAATCGAGATTTATAATTTTTTAATAGTGTCGAGCCCGACTCGGCATGACCCGACTTGACATAACGCGAGCCCAGACGGAACTTAAAATTTAATATTAATAAGTCAGATCTGAATCGGGTCTATCTACGCTCAACCCGAGTCTGGTCCATTAATAACCCTAATCTACTCCCCGTGGGATAATTAACGCAATATGATTAGGTGGTGTAATCCACGTCGACAAATAAAACTCATAAATTCTATGCAAAGGGAATGGATGGCCGTTGCACCACCGAGTCGGTTGCCCCCCGTCGACCGACACATAATTAAGATGTGTTGGCTACGCGCCAGCTGGTGACTGGTGAGATAAGAAGCCAGTTTCCGTTTTTTTTTTTGAAAAAACATTTTTCTCATCTGTCCCTTCGTCTATAAACGCACTGCCCTCTCCGTCTTCCTCCACCCATTTGTCGCGCCGCTCCTCCGCCGCCCTTCTCCGGCAAACACCACTGTGGGGTTTCTTCTTCGGAGGGTGCCAAGGGTGAGTGCGCAAACCTAAGCCCACGGCCCTCTTCCCTTCTTGCCTGATGGGTTCTTTTTTTTTGGTTCGGTCGGTGTTAGATCACAATGCCGACACAAGGAGAAGGAAGAGGCCGTTGCCGCCCTCTCCTCTCCCGACTCCAAGATCCGCCTTTTTAGTGAGGCAAAGTCGCAGGGGAATCCCTCGTTTTGTTTTGTGCCGGGGCCATTTTTTGGTTTTTTTACGTGCTGCTGTCCCTCTCCGTCCACTTTCCCTTCCAAGCGTGGTGCTGGTTGTGGAGTAGCATCATCTACTTGGAGTCGTCATGTTGTTGTTGTTGTTTTTTTATTATTATTGGAGGAAGGAAAAAAGGCCAATTTTTATTTATTATTATTATTTTTAAATTCTGGGTCGAGGAACGCGGATTGCAAAATTTTAATTTTGCGTATTTTAAATGCTACTTGCCTGGGGCACACTTCGTTTTTAGGCGTTTAAATGTTTTGATTTAGAAGGGGGCAGACACGAACGAGACTGTGGCCGGCGGTTGACGGCGGCTCCGGTGCCCGTCGGAGGAAAGCCAAGGCATGTAGTCTCTGTAATTTGTGGTTTCCGATCTCTTCCTTCTTTTTTTGGTTTAATATAAGATATATCAAGGCTGTCCAATGCTCGTCATGCCGTGCTCATTGTTTTGGATCATATGAGGGGAATGTGGGATCCTGGCACCCCAATTGGTTCCAATGGTTTGAACATGGGAAGATTAGAATCTGATTCGTCGCCTGCATGTTTCCCTTTTCGTCTCTGATCTTAGATTTGCACATGTGGTTTTGTTGTCGAATCTATGGGGCTTAAACGGTGATTCCTAGGGTTTCACGACCTAGTTGTTTTGACTACTTCACGCCTCCCACCCCACCCCAAGTGGATGGCGCTGTGTTTGCCATGGCAACAGGGCCACTTTTCGTCTGGTATCTATACCTTCTGCTCGCTACGTGACATTGCCTGGAATATTCTGCCAAAAAGCTTCTGCCTTTGCATCGTGAGCATTTACAGATACTTTAATCTGGCTAGGGATGAGTGGGCGTGTCACTTTTCCTTTTTCTTATTAGCGACTGGTCGAAGATCTTTGTCCTATATATGTTAATGTTAGCGACCTTTCTGGTTCTACTTGTTGTCTCTACGATGTGGGGTTCTTAGATTTTTGCATACCTGCTACAAAAGTATAAGTGTCCCCTTTAGCTTATGCTTAACCATTTCCCCTGGAGGCAACTGGGAGCAGTGTTCTCTGTTTGGTTGACTTCACCAACTTGAAGCTTTCTTCAGAAACGTTCACAAAAGTTACCCGATTCCAGTTTTTCTTTGAGAATCAGCCCTCGTTTTTCAATTGGAGAGAGGTTCTGTTCTAATAAAGTACAAAAGAAGATGATTAATTAAGTCAAAATTAACTCCTTTTGGTCTATATGATTGTTAATTCTGATAGTTCAATCAGAAAAATTATGTTTGAAGTGCAGAATCAAGTAACTCCTGCTGTTTACAAATTCTTTGGACTGGGAGTTTTTTTTTGGGCTTTAATGGTCTATTCTGTGTGGACTCGTCAAAGGATGAGGAGTTTCTGTATGTAACCCACACATAATCCCATACTAGATAGGATATTGTCCTCCATTTTTGTTCAAAATTCCCAAAAACTTCAATGGGCAGTCCCGTATTGAACTCAATCCTATATCGATTTTCTGGTAACATATCCAACGATCTATGGTGGACCGGTTCATTGTTATTATTATTGCACTCTGGACCTTTACAAGAGGCTAGCTGCATAAGAATTGGATTGTTTAGGCTTCCTCTTAGTAGACTTCGAAGTTAAACAGATTTCCAGGCGAAAACAATTAGATGTCTTTCGGTATCATATAGAAGAGATCCCAACTATTTAAATCTTTTTTAAGTGCCACCTTCCTTCCTATCTTTAGATATCCATATTTAAACTTTTCTCCATTGTCGAATGATAACCAAAAGATGCAATGACACATTCAAGAATCCTGAATAGGTGGTACTACCCACTTTCAAAATAGGACAAGGGGACAGTTTCACTCTGCAATAAAATCCCTTCAAAAATCTAAATGATCGTTTGTTCTAACAGAGCAGAAGCACCAATCTACTTGTAATGCTCTACCATTCCTGTTACGGTGTAGTCAAAATCTTGATCTCTGTTGATATGTTATGGGACAGCAGCAATCAAAATTTGAACTTGGTGGGACATTTGGTCAAATTATATCGTCAGATACATCTTGTTCTTGTATAAAGAGGTTCTACTGTTCACTCTTTTCACAAACATTCTTCCTAGTCACAATTCCATATTACTAAATGGGATCCTATTGACTTTAGAAGGTATGAGGGAAGGCTTTCTTCGGAGCTTCTTTTAGAATAAGTGTATCTTTACTGCATGCTTGTATCCTTTTAGGCTGTGACTTGTTGAGGAAGTGAGCATCATAGAGCTTTGGATCAAGTTTTATACAAGGTTGCTTATTGTTTTCTTTTTTATATAAATCCAATGGCTTATGGTGGTCCCTCTTTATTTAAGGTGCCTTCTGTCTCTTTTGCTTCACTGCAGGCTTCACTGGAGTATTCGTAAAAGGGACAAGTGAGGAGCTGTGCACAATGACCTCAGAAAGAGATGTCTTTGAGATTTCGGGTCCCATATATCTGACTTTTGTTAACTGGTAACAGCATTACTACGTTGTCATTTTGGTTGCGTGCTCTTCGATCACAAAGTTCATTCTATTAGTTGAAATAGTCTTACAATAGGATTCTTATGTAGAAATGGTCCTCTCGATTCAGAGTAATATGATATTATTTTGGTTGCTTTTACTTGGCATTAGAGACATTTTAATCATTTGCCCACCTACCAAAGTCTAAAATTGTCTTCCACACAAGGCACATGTTGAATTGTCCTACATAAAAGGTATTACCTATGAAGTTATGAGGGTGCCTTATGTGTAATTGTGATTATCTGCTCAAAGCCATGCACTTTTGAGTTCAATGTACCTCTTCATGGATCTCACTTGATCTCCCATGAAATGTTGCCGTTCCTCTCCATCTTTATTCCCTATCATGTTTCATGCCCACACATGTTTTTGGCAAATGGTGGCCACATATGTTACATAGATGCTTTGTTCTTTGCCAAACCATTTCCATATTGGATAAGGTACTCGTCTTGGTCCTTCACTCTAGTTCAAGTTTCTTCGGAAGCTTGAAGGTTTGCCGCATTCGACCCTATAGGATGTATTCATGTATTTTTACACGGGTAACATTAGTGGCCAGCCCTGCGCTGGTCTGGCAGGGGTTAAGAGGGTTTTAGAAGCTCATCCATGCAAAGCTAAGTGTGGCCCCCCTCAAGAAGGGGTAGCCTGGGTGTGAGGGAGTTTCCCCCCTGCTTAGATACCTTCAGATGGTAAAAAAGAAAAGGTAAAACATAGGTAACCTGTGGGCACTCTCTGTTGAGATCTCATTGGGGTGCTGGGTCTAGATACCTTCAGATGGTAAAAAAGAAAAGGTAAAACATAGGTAACCTGTGGCCACTCTCTGTTGAGATCTCATTGGGGTGCTGGGTCTATGTTCCCTAGGTGGAGGCACATCATGTCTCCATCTCTGTCTTGAGAATGGACAAAGCCACTTGAGTTACTGTAGAGACTTCACCTCTGAATCCCGGGGATAGCACGAAGTTCTCATAGCTGGGAGGAAACTAGCTATACGTGTAAAAAGTCGTATATGGCTATCTCCACAGTGGAAATTTAACTTTCTATAGCATGGAAGATTGCAAACTTTTATGTCAAAGGTGCACTTGCATCAGCTGTCAGCTGTGATCATGTAATGTTTGTTTGCCCAAGTAAGACTCCCTGAAAACCTTATTTCCATCTCCATCAATTTCTTCTCCCTCATTAATTGCCAACAACACAACATTGCTAGAACTTAGCTAAACTAGAAGCAAAGATACGATCATAAGTAGGGATCTTGGTGGTGATTCTGAACATTAGAGGGATTGTCAAATTATTCTTTATCTTAGCTCCAAAGAGAAGCATCAAAGGGACTTTCTTACATTGTGGGAAAAATTATATTCTACTGTTCATCACCTCAATATGGATGTTCCACCTAACATTACTGGTGACTTAGGGGTTTATGAAGTTTTTTGATCCCTAGTAAATGGATTTGTTTTTTAGCGCTAGTCAGTGTACGGTAATGTTTGCTATGGAAGTGGAATTTTGATAGGGGCACATATTTTCTTTGCAAATATCTGTCCACTGACTGGGTTCTTTTTATTGTAAATGTAGGACTATATTGCCTTTGGCTGATTCAAAAGAAACAATGGTAATGAGGTATCTTGTTGATGTAACAGGGATTGTGTGCATCAACGCAAATCTATTGCGGCTAGCTTAGTTCAGGGTGTTTATGTTCTAGAGCGTGACAGGCAGCTAAATCGCCAGCAACTTGAAGCTTTGGCACCTGCTTGGTGGGAGTTTTTCCATTTCCAATTGATCCGAACACTTGTTGATGATGCTGATTTCTCTATCTTTGGTGCCATTTATGAATTTAAGGTTAAGCACCCACCTGTTATCCAGAATCCCTCAATGGCTAATGCTCCAAGATATGTCATTGCCTTCCGAGGCACAGTCACCAAGCCAGACTCTGTCTCAAGAGACCTTGGACTGGATCTTAGTTTCATCCAGAATAGTCTCCACAGGACCTCTCGGTTTGAGATTGCAATGCAGGCTGTCCGAAATTTGTTATCTGCTGTTGGAAATCACAATATCTGGTTGGCAGGTCATTCTTTGGGATCAGCCATAGCAACACTTGCCGGGAAAAACATGGCGAAGGCGGGCATATTTCTAGAATCATTTCTCTTCAATCCACCGTTTGTTTCAGCCCCAGTTGAGAGAATTAAGGATAAGAAGGTAAAGGCCGGGCTGAGGATTGCGAGCAGCTTTGTTACTGCTGGGCTCACCATGGCCATGAAAGGCCGTCGGGAGAGGTCTGAGGAAGCATTTGCGATTCTATCGTCATGGGTTCCTTGCCTGTTTGTAAATCCATCTGATCATATCTGTTCCGAGTACATTGGATATTTTCAACACCGGGAAAAGATGGAGAAGATTGGAGCTGGTGCCATAGAGAGGCTGGCAACTCAGAATTCTATTGGGGATCTCCTGTTTAGTGCATTTGGGAAGGAATCTGACCCACTACACCTCCTCCCATCTGCTGACTTGACTGTTAATCTGCAGCCTTCACCTGATTTCAAAAGTGCCCATGGGATCCATCAGTGGTGGAGCCCAGATTTACATGTCCAATGCAAGCAGTATCGCTATAGTTAACAGTATCTACATGCTGCTTTTCTCGAGCAGTGTGGCTGCAAGGACCAGACAAGGGAATGGAGTTTCTTTATTCTTTTCTGGAACTCTTTGGTCTGTTTGCCGTTCGGCAACTTTGAAGGTATCATCAGTTGGGTTAAATTGCCTGTCCAACGTTGATAATTGCGACATCCAGGAAACTCGGCAGCTTGTGATTCTAGCCTGAACCATTAGCTTCCAATCGAGTGTATGATAGTTGTTTTGTGTTCCACTGCGTGGCAGTATGCAGCCTCATTGAATATGTGAATTGAGGTTTCTTTGCAGACAAACATGAAAGCAAATTATTTACATTTAAGAATTCCTGTAGAGTTGATGTATATAAATTGCACGCTTGTATAGTGTATCACTACTTGTCAATCACCAGTTACACATGATGTTGCCACTCCATCTGAGTGCAGAGGCGGGGCATCAGAGACGCTGTGGGAATTGGTTGGGTCGGATTGGGAGAAGCAAGTAGATAACAGAATAAGGTGAGTTATTTAGTGTCCTTAACCGAGTTTGATAATAAGGTTAAATTATACGAAATCAATTAGGACCATTTTGATAACGGGTTAGGTTAGGGGCGGATGGCTTACCCGGGTTAGTCCACCCCACCCCTAACTTTAACCCTGGTGGATTAACTCATTCCACCTATTTCCAAGGAATGAGTTAAATCACTTTAACCCTATCCGACCCGGGTTAAGAAAAAATATATCAAACATGGTATAACTCACCCGACCCCGGTTAACTCACTCTAACTCGATTTAACCCGTTACCAAAGTTACCCTTAGAGTTCAGACTCTTATTCTGAGACTAACTCATTCGATCCTTTCACGTGGAATGACTTAATCCCAGAATAAGGATAACATATACTAACTTATTATCAAAGTCGGCCATCGCAAGAGAGTGAACAAAATCTAGATGGTGGGGGTGATCTTTTGTTTATATACAAAGCCCAGAGGAGATAAGAGAACTCTCGACACCGCATTCACAGCCGTGGAGCATGCTCGACCATCTGAGAACACCACATGCATGCACCACATGACTTGTCTGACATCTTACACCTCTTGGACACCTCTGTCACACATGTCAGCATATTTTTGGAGGCCCTCACATCCACCATGACCACCACCTCACATGTCATCACCACTGAGCAACGTCAGTAGTGAATACTTGACCCTGAGTGAGATCTTCCCACCTTCCACACACAACTTCGCGCCTGTGACGACCCAATACCCCGGAGACTCCTCTGGGCCCCTCACCATCTCGGTCGTATCGACAACACTAGACATCCTGGGTGCTTTCGCGGGGGCCGGAGGCCCGGCGGGGAATACGGCAGAGTTCAAGTCCACCTGAGGGGGCTCCGATCGTGGGATCTGACCCGTGCTCAACCTGGTGCTGATTATTAAAGCCGAAATGGAGCCTGATCTCCTGGATATACCACTGGCAGGCCCAGCCCACTGAGAGTTTCGGATTTTTGCAGCAGCCAATGCCGAGAACCCGAGTCGAAGGAACAGGACTTTCCTCAGACTGAGCTCCCTCACCTCCAACCAGGCCCTGGTCACTATGTAAGCAAACTCGTCGATCTGGGTCCCAGTGTGCTGGACCGGGGATGTGCACACGTGCGACAGGAAGGCCCACTTGATGGGCTCGTGGTACTCCTTAGACTGTAGGGTGACGTCATCATGAGAACTGTCGCCGGAGAGCTGGAGGATGCTGGGGAGTTCAGAGAGATGCTGGAGATGAATTGCCAAGCAATCGTTCTTCTTGCCTTCCAGATGGAGTCTGATACCTGTTACCGGACGGTTGCCAGATTCAACCTGCACATAACTGGAAATATGAGATAAACCAAGGTTGGTAGGAATCCCCGAGTCCCAAGAGCAAACACTTGAATTCATAAGAGAGAATCAGGGATACTTCAACTGTGATTTTGAGACTAGTTAACTTAATGGAAGTTCCCCAGTAACTGGTATGACTTATGTATGTATAATCTAGCTCGTTTCACGAGAGCTTTTCTTAAAAGATTGGAATAGAAATGGCCAAAGTGAGGTAACAAGGACAGAGAGAGAATGACTTCAAATATAAAATTAAAATAGTGCTCAATCAACTAATCTCATACTCATGTTCCAGAGAAGATTTACACCTACTGGATGAGAAAGCATAGGTTTTAATTGACTACTCCAGCTATTCTTCTAAGTATGAAATTAAACAAACCGTAGGTTGGCAAATCTCATAATATGTACCATAAAAAATTAGAACCTACCCGCATCTCATGAGAACTTTTCTAACTGCCAACCATTTCAAAATGACTTGGACATTTGGTTTTCCTAGGAATAATTTCCAAATGAAACTGTGAAACCGTGGTTTCTCAAGAGGTTTATTCATCTTTCAGTAATGAAACATATCCAAAGTCAACGTGAGAAACGCTCAGCCAACTGACTTTTTATAGTCGATAGGAAATCACGAATAACCTTTAAACTCAGTCCACGCTACACAAGGGATTAACAAAGTGCATGTGCATTTTGGTAATGATATATCTTCTGTCAGCCATCGGCCATCATGCATCTGTTCATTAGTCTACTATTCCTGTATGCTGCTATACATAAGAATTTGCTTTATGTCTGGACAACAACAAAATCACTAACAAATCCCAAGAAATTTAATTCTGATTTGGCTGTCAATGAACAAAGGAACATCTGGAATGAGTGACAGAGAAAAAAGAAACTCCCTGAGAGTGAAATTACCGGAATTGTGTTAACAGACAGCTTGGGACCCATAAATATAAACTGAAGAGAGGGAAACCTATGCCTTTTCCGCTGAAGGCAAAGAGGAAGGTCGCCAAATACGGGAGCCCATTTTCTTGGTATCTGGAATTCCAAAAAATGATGTAGTTCTTCTATTGGTGGTTTATCTGCATTATTAGAAAAAGACACAGTATGAACAAATGTGCAGAATAGGACTGAAATGGCCTAGACATTGCTGGCATAAATTGGCATGCTTCGATGCGCAAGACTGTAAAGAAGACAGACCCTAGCCCCAGCCCCTCCCATAAATGCCAGTGAACTGTCAGAAAATAAATCACTCAGAGTTGAGACAAGGTTAGCGTCTTCTTACAGAACATGTTAGGTTTCAAAATCCATGTTCATTCAAACCCTTCATGTGTCTTTTAGCAAGCACATCATCCTAAAAGTTTACCTACGGGCACCAACGGTCAGCTGTACTATGATTATTAGTATATTAGTATATCATCCAATCATGGACTAAAGAAAGATCTGACAATTTTACAATAACTTTCTTTTCGGTAAATGTGTAACCATGGTTTTGTTGGTTTCTAAGTTGATTTTACATTGGCAAATGTCTTCATAAACACAATAATATTTGCTAGACCTCCCCACAACCCTCTCCTGTAAATCAAGATCTTCATGCTAGCCATATGTCTGCCGATGAGTATCCAAGGATCCAGTAGAGATTCTACAGGAGAAAAAGTCATTAAACACCTTTGCATTCATTCAAACTAATGGTCTTATTCTATGTCAATTTCCACAAAGTAAGCTGCCATCTTGAACTAGTACCTATATTTCAAAGTATCAGAATATCAACAGCCTATAAGAATCCCATTTTAGTAAAGCTGAAATTTAGCACGAGCAGAAAAATTTCCAAGATATTGTAGAGAAACATATGAGTAATAATTGAGGCAGTGTGGTCATCTGCCTCATAGAGCTCATTCTTTTTGCATTGGCAGTTACTAGATGATGCACTAAACAGAGATTTCTTTTAAGCATAAACGTATAGTCAAGAAGAATGGAGTACATACAGCGAAGGTATAAATTTATTGCATGGCTAAGGAAACCACTACCCTGAACACCATTCAGGAGAGAAGTTATAGGAACAAAAGACATTGAAATCACATTGGGAGCCTCAGGAATAGTTGACAGCCAGTCATTATGACTTTGATTATTGTCCACACCTCCCCTTCTAACACGTATGCATACAATGCCCTGCACCAAATAAGAATGGATCATTATAAAACTGTCCATTACTTCCCATGGTGAGGTTAAAGTTGTTGGACTAAAATATTCAACTGTTGATCGTAGATTACAGTCCTTACATCCTTCAAAACAATAGGTGGCCTAGCAGGCCGCTGAACCGGACCATATTCCCACATACCTAACTGTCTGCTCTGTAATTACAAAAGGACAAATTTAAGTAATTATCATTTCAAAATGACAGAACAGAGACACCCTGACAAGGTGTAACTATGAAAAAAACAGGTAATTTTGCACTTCAACAGCTTCATTTGTAACACATCTCCAATAGGGGAGCCACACCCACACATGCTAGTAGTGAGAGGTTAGTAACTGATAACTTGTGGGCTCTTCTATTGAAAAAATTTCTTTGCAAAAGAATTCATATTCCATGTCCAGGACATTACATGGATCTTTGGCCTTACAGCTTTCAACACTTAGAACTCTATCATACTAGGAATGAAATTCCCCAACTAAGCTACACAACTGCCAAAAGCATTTTGAAATGTTAATATTGTTTCATGAAATAATTCATCCACATAATTCTATGTGAAGAGTTTCTGCAGACCATTTTTCATCCTTGCCCACTTCACCTATGGCATGAAATCTTTGGAAAAAATGAGATGATGTTAAAGGCTCAGAATACAAATATGGAGTCCTCCAGCTAGAAGATCTGTCTCTCTGTTTGCCATCCTAATTACTAAAAGCAACCACAAGGGCAATATCCAAGGTACAGAGCTGTAAAAAATAAAATAAAAGATGCATTGAAAGTTTATGGATGAAAAGGACTCATCAAGTAAAGTACTTCTTAGGCAAGAGAAATCCATTACTATCATATGGGAACACCATACACGTTGAACCTTGAGCATCCTAAGGCATGAGGAAAAAGCATTGCACCCATAGTATTATATCTTACTTGTTAACAAGCATGCAAGCTGGACAAGACAACTGTTCTATTGTCTTTGTTTTGTGGGGACCAAATTAAAGGGGTCCCTTTGGTGTGGTCATTTTTTCACAAAATTCCTTGTCCAACATACATCTGTATGCATTGACAAATGACATCGTAGTATGCTTTCCGTGATAAATTTCATATTTGTGAGCGCATGTGAATCCATAACACATGTATTGATTAGAGTTCCTCTTTCCGTTGTTCACAAAGTGTGCTACAAGAATTATTTGGCACTACTTTATTCCAGGAACCTAGCCAAGAAATATATTTACATATGGAAGCGTAACATCGATCAAGAAACCTGGCCTCACGACAAGTCAGTCAGTCACAATGTTACAATCACACAAGCCAAAGGGGCTAAAAAACATTCTTTGTATAACAAAATGAAGGATGGGTTTCAGCTTCTATTGATGCCTTCATATTTTTCTCGATCCTATTGGTAGCTCTGCTTACCTTTGACCTTACACCTGGTTCAAGATCTCTGAAGGAGCTTTCATTGGAATCCTCGGAGAAACATCTATTAGCTGACCTTTTCAGCAAGTTTTGTACTTCATTTAGGGGAAGTGTGGATCCACATTGTTGCTTGATATGAATCACATCTTTGGCACCCATCTTGATTCCGACAATAATATGAGTACCATAATTTTCAATAAACCTGAAAAGAAATTTTTGGAGAAAATCTGAATTTGTTGTAAAAAAAAAGAATATAAGACCAAAGAAAAAGAAATCAAGAGGTTAAATCCAAATGGCAATTTGCTTTGCACATGCTTTTATTCTGAGAAAAAAAATAATATCACATAGATGTATCATATCCCTGGGCCTTTATTTGATTGACTGGGTAACAAGGCCCCCCACCCTTGTGTGCAACACAGGACGTCTGATTTCTCTCTATTTCTTAGCTCCTTTTGGGCAAAACCCCATATGCCCTAGCAGCCACCCCCCGTAAGATTGGTTCTATATAATCCACAATGATTGTAAAGTAACGACCCTTAGATTCCCATTCAAAATAACTTTACAAATGATTATAAGGTTGAGCCTTTATTTCTGCCCTAATGATTAAAGCAAGAATTTCTGCTAAACCTGAATACAAGTTTAAGAATCAAAGGCTCCATCCTTTAGTTACACAAAGTAAGCTCAAAGGAAGAGAAGGAAGAAGTCAACCATAAATGTAACTTCCGTTAGAGGCAAAAAATTGACATAAGAATGCTATCACAGAAACATCACCCTGACGTGTCCATCTGACGTTAGAATAAAAGAGCACATATATCCCAGAATGCCTGCAATGCCAATGTAGCTATAAAACTAAAATAACGTAGATAGAACCAAACATTTTCCATCTTCAGTGTGCCCATTGAGATGATTCCAAAAGTTGCTTTAAACAAGGATCTAAACTCAGAATTTCTGTTGGACATCAGAACAAACTAATATGGAAAGGCTTACGATCAACCATATGGCAAAGTAATCAACAACTTCCAGACTTTATTTAGTTCACTCACTTCGGTTCATTCCCTTAAATTTTTAAAGAAGGAACCAGCAAGAGCTCGGATACATTTGGGATTTTCTGAATGAATTGCCATGTTAGTTGTGGTAGAAAACTGACTTTGCCAATGCCGCAGGATCCCATGAGGATGGAACATCTTGCTTTACATGATCGTGAAGAGCAATGCGGGTTCTCTCAAGCTCAACACTGTAAAGCGTTATAAACCAACCATCCAAGGAGAGGCTTTTCGTCGCAGATGCATCCTTCTGCCAGCAACCCCGAAAATCAAACATAGCATTGAACAGACCTGAAGGGATTTTACCAGACAAAGAGATGTTCTGGTTGAACTGCTCTGCCATCTGTTGGGAAAAATGAAGACGGTCAAGTAAGCATTTTCTGATATGCCATCAGAAACATAATGCGAGGATCAAGGTACCGATGGTTCTCGTGTCTGATAAGCGGCCTCGTCATAAAAGTCGGAAGTGTTCAAAAGACTGACAAAAGAGGGTGAAAAAAAAATAGGACCCTGATGGTACCCGGCGACGACTCAATCACACCTGATGGAACGAGAGGATGTCGGAGCGGAATCGAGTCCGCTCGCCCTTGTCGCACCTAATGGCCCCCGGGACGCCCCGCACCGCCACCCCGCCTGGCAAGACGAGCTCGCCTGCCCCGCCGCAGTCCAACCGGACCAGACGAGCGGCGGCGGGGCCGCGCTTGCAGGTGGAGAGCCGGATGTCGTCGGCGAGGTCGTAGCCGCAACCCAGCGCCGCTACAGCACACTCCGCCGCCTCCTGAGGCGCCATCGGACGCGACTCCAGGGCCGGCATCTCCGTTCCAGCGCTCAGGTGGCTCCCCCGTCCCCTTCTTCGTTCCCCTCCTTATGAAGAAGATGTGGAGGAGGAGGAGGGAGGAGAGGGCGGCCATTGGAAGAGGTCCTCGGCAGCTCTCCCGTGTTGCTTCCGCCCGATCGCTCTCGCCCTCGGCGTCACGACAGCGACATGGACCACGCTTAAATTCTCAGACTCATGCTGACGCGTTGACTTGGATAAGCTCCCCCATTGCCTGTCGGGAGATCTGGGCCGTGGGTTCTTGCTGATCGGTGGAATTTGTGCAATGGACGGCTGGGATGGAGGTATCTAATTCTGCGGGAAGTCCACTCTCCAGTGCAACTGCTTGTTGATGGATTGGCTGTGACTGTTTTATTTGGCCCAATAACCAGGCCGGCGCGGTCATGTTTTGCATAAATGCCCATTTCCGGATGACGTCGACACGTGGTGCTGCGCCCCAAAAAAGCAAAGGGTCGCAGACGAATTGGGTGAGCCAGCCGCCCGGGGATTGGCCCACTTGGATTGGGTCCAACAAATGACTCGGACCGGGACTGGCTCGAACTGGTCCATCGAAAGACCGTTGGACTCGGTCAGGTGGTAAAGTAAATGGACTTCAATTAAATTTAAATTCAAACTGAATGATATTAAAAATTTTAATTTGATTTAATGTTAAAATTTGAAAATTCAAATCAAATCGAATGATTAAAATTTAAATATATTTTTATCAAATTGAATATAAACATAAATATATAATTATTAAAAATAATTTCTAAAATCTATCACTGCTATTCGAATGAGATTTTTAAATCTAATGTTATAAAATATGTTTCAAATCACTTTCTATTTAAATTTTTATTTTTATATAAAAATATTATAAAATTTACTCTAAAAATTTACAATTTTAATGTTATTTTTAATATTTATTTTATTTTATTAAATATTTTATATTATTTTTATTTTAAATATAATTTTATTTTAAAAAATAATATAAATATGAGTCAAATTAAATTGAATAAAATAAAACTAATTTAATTTAACATAATTTTAAAATAATTTAATATAATTTAATTTAAGTTGAACTTATAATTAGATTCGATTTGAAAAAAAATTCTTCAATTCGATATTAACAATATATATATATATATATATATATATATATATATATATATATATATATATATATATATATATATATATATATATATATATATATATATATATATATCATCTTATAATCATTTTATAATAGGGGTTTTTGGTTTTTTTGCATATTAGTCCCTACAAATTTATCGAATTACCGATTAGTCCCTCAAATCTGACTGTTGTATTAAAGATCCTTATAATTATTAATATTTTACATGTTAATCCCTGTAGTTTGTTGTCGTCCAAACAAATGAATATTCCGTAGAATATTCCATCAATTATATGTAAAAAGACTAAAATGTCCTCTATCTCTCCTTCGATGCTGTCCCGCTGGCGGGAGGCCGGGCCGGTCTCCTCCTACTGCGCCCTCTGTCGCTTCCTGCTCTCCATCGCGTCGTTGCTCGGCATCTGGGCAGAACCCTGAGCTCAACCCGTCGTATGTGTTGTTCGGGGGTTCCTCTCCGTCGTCGCGTGCAGGGTCATTCCCGAGGAGCTGGGGCCGCTCGGGATCGAAGGGGGTCCCCTCCTCTGGGCCCCCGTCTTCGAGGTTGTATGCGGTTTCGACGGCTCCGCCGCCTGCTTCTTCCTCCACGACAGGGAGAGGCATGGGGCGGAGGACTCCATCTACCCCGGGTCCGTTGGGCGCATCGACCCCTCCTGCACCCTCCTTCTGCTGGAGGTCGAGGTTGGCGGTGCCGCCGGTGAGCAGCTCGCCGCCCAACCCAAGCCCCGGGGAGGAGGAGGTCAGAGGGGGAGGGGGGTGTGATGTCCCGAGTTTTTCGGATCCTTCGTCTCGGGTCCCAGATCTGCTTTCTTGGAGGATTTATGTAACGACCCGAGAATCGGATTACCGGGAAGGCCCGATAACCCGAGACTCGAACCGCCGCCCATGAGTCGGGAGGGCTCGGAAGGGCTAAAAGGAGTGTGGCGGCACAAAGAAATAGGAAATAAAGCAGGATAATAAACAGAAATAAATAAACAACTACAACAACAGAGTCCAGTCTAACAGAAAGTACAGTCTAAAGCAGTAGAACATACCACATGCCGAGTGAACACTCGGCCCGGTGAGCTGGCAACTAAGAACCTCAGAACAGCAACCTCGAACCTCGAGGACGAACCGCCACACCTGAAAAGTAGGGGTGAGTCTCCTGTCACTGGCCCAGTAGGGATCCCGCAGAACCCCAACTGAGAACAACGGCGGCACGGAAAGCTACAACTACAAGAGCAACAGTAACAGCAGGAACAGTAAACCCGGTGGCCGGTCGAAACCCGGCACTACAACTACTCCTACTGTACCGGTCAAGCAAAAAGAGAAGTCCCGATCTCACAGTCGGGGACCGGACCACACTAGCATCACTTACCAAAGTAAAATCCCGCGGCAACCACGCCGAAGAGGCCTGTCTCCCAGAAGAAGACCAAGCTGGACACGCTGTCCAAGGTGCAACCCCGACCGTCCGGTCGCTGGTACCGCACAACAAGACGCAACCTCGGTAAAGCTACTAGCACTGGTCTCATGGCACGAAAACCGACACACGTGCCACGACGAGACAACCAAAAACTCAACTGTCAACACGACCGAAAACCCGAAGGTCGAAGTCACGGAAACTGACAGTCTGTCACTCACGAATCGACATGAGTACCTCCCACTAGAAGCACAGTCGGTAGCGTCCCCTGACGTCTTACACCGCACCGCAGGTGAACTGCCTGACGTGGTAGCGCCTACCAGAGGCACAGACACCGAACAAGTAACCACAAAGCAAGTGACTAGCAGGGGTCACGCCCGTCGGCGTGGGTCCAACCGCCCCCAACCACGTGTGCACACACATACCATGCGTCCTATGTATGGCCCTCTGACCGATTTTCCCCCGTAGCCGGACTCTGGCTAACGACGAGGGGCCAGACGAAAACCAGTCCAAAACCGTCCTCAGGGTAGCCTCTCCACCACTCCCTGGTGGGACCACATGCGTGTAAGTAGGCTACGACTAGTGGAGGGTCACTGAAGGAGTAGACTCTAGAGTCAACGGAAAATAACGTCTGAATCCGACGACGTACGGGGACCATCCCACGTACCAGCACCGTCGCACGGTGACCACGGTCGGAAAAGAAACGGGACTCACAGTCCACGGCCACGCACACACCCTGCGCGAGAGTCGAGAAAACCCAAGTGACGCTAAGCCACTGGACTCTTGGCAGTCCTCTAGACGCACTACAGCCAACGGTCCTTGAGTCACCAGACTCGGGGTCAAGACCGTTGTACGCAACAGCACAAGGCCGTCAATCTAGTCCAATCTCTAGGTCTAAAACCACGGTAGCACGAATACCGAGGCAGCTCATGAGCCGTCGAGACCATTCCCTCAGGAAGGGAACTGAGAAGCCTTCCAGCCCCAGGCAGGGCAACTGGACTCACAGTCCAAGGCCACACACACGGCCCACGCGGAAAGCACATAAGCATGATTCCCAAGGCAGCGCCCAAGCAGCCACGCCGATAACTGGACTCGCAGTCCAAGGCCAACGACATGGCCCACTCGGGAATCATCTTCCAGAAAAACTCACGACATGCGGGAGAACTCCACCGCATACACACCGATACACGGTGACTCTATCGAGCGTAACACAAAAGCCCGGAACACGTAGGGTCACCCGGACCCACCACACCTACGGGCACGCTAATCGAGATAACACAGTCCCTCCGGACACCCAAAGACACGGTCACGGAACTCCACGGGGTGTCCGGGACACACACGGCTCAAGGGGAGCACGATCAGCCGTAGACTGCCCGCCCTGGGCAGCCCGGCGGGCCACCCCAAGAACGCGCTACACATGCATAGCGCGTTCAGGCAGAACGCGCTATACATACCTAGCGCGTTCAACAAGATCGCGCTATACTTCTATAGCGCGTTCAGAACAGAACACGCTATAAGCCTATAGCGCGACAACACATAACGCGCTACTCACCCCTAGCGCGATAAAAACCGCCTTACTGTTCATCTTCCTCGATGAATGCGCCCTATCGGGGCGGCGCGACCTTCAAGAATGCGCTACCTGAGACTAGCGCGTTCTCAGTCCGAAATCAGAAGAACGGGAAAACAGTGGGAAATACATTTCACGTCCCATCCACCCCCAGGCGGAGGGGAAACAAAGGGGAAAATATTCCCCAACCTCTCTAGCACCGATATGACCCTTTTAAACCCCAAAAACACGATCAAAATGCAAGATTCGGCTCACACCCCAAAAACATGCATTTTCCCCAAATCCCTCGAATAAGCCCGCTCGGCTCACCACGGCCGACAAAACTCGCGGGAAATGAAGTACGCGGGTTGAGGGTCCATCTCCCTACCTCCACCGAAGAAACGACGCACCGTGGACGTCGATCCACGAAGAAAATGCCGTTGAAGCCTCGCCGTTCCACGAACCCACGGGAGAGCTTCACCGCACCTCCACGGCCTCGATCCTCACCCATCTTCGCCCGTGCCTCGCCCGCGCCGTCCCCACCTCGCCCACGCTCCACCCCATCGGCCGCCGGAGAGAGAGGGAGAGAGGAGAGAGCGTGAGAAGAGATAGGGAGAGAAGAGAAAAAATGAGATGAGAGAGAGAGAGAAAAGGGTTATATATAGGAAAATCTGGAAAATCCAGAAAATACCAAAAAAAATAGGAAAATCACGTTTCCGCGATCCTCGGAACGCACCGATCGCAACGGTACCACACTCGCCTAGGTGAACGGCCCGGTTCACCCGTAACGAGGTTCCGAAGGAATTACCGAAACACACACCGGGAATCGGAAAACACACGTGGAAAAGCCGCGGAACGCTTCCGGGCCTCCGAAACAACTCCGGATCGTGCCGATCCGAACACAAAAGATGTCCGAAATGAAATTTCGGACACAACGGAGTCGGACACTCCGAGAACCCAGATCCGGGACCTACGAACAAGGATCTAAAAAATCCGGGGCATTACAGCCCTCTCCCCTTAAAGGAATTTCGTCCTCGAAATTCAGGACCTAGCACAAAGTCACATGGGAAGAACACCTCAATCAACTGACAACGTTGTCAGAGCCCCAGCACAGAAAGTCTCAATTCTCATGAAAACACCGATCCTGAGGGACACAGCCATACTTACAATCACAAACAACACCTCGCTCCGCGCGCCGAGCACACCGGCCAACAGAGCAGGCATATACCAGAGGACACAGTCTGGCATCACCTCAGACACCACGAAAACCAATCAAGGCACCGCTGCCACCATCTAGCTCACCGAGGAAACACAACCCCCCACGAGAAACAGCTACCGGTCCATCCAATGGCCAGCAGACAAAACACACATCAGCTTCACAACCAGCTGACAGGTCGCACATCCTTCTCAAGGGAACAACCAGAACAGAGCCTCCACTAGCTCAAGCAGCCATCTCAGCAGACCGCAACCAGAACATCAACTCAGCACCAAGAAACACCCCACACATGGTAAGCTGAAAGCTAGACATATCACTGTGCCAACTCTTGTCAGAAAACAAACTTCGACAAAGCCCAGATCCCGTCTGGAAAGGCACATCACAGAAACGACCACCCTCCGACGCCAATCTCACAAAAGGCCTCCGCCCACAGGCGTCACTCTTCCGTCTGGTCTCATCAAATCCTTCGATCAATCTAAGTGGACACATGCCAATCCCGATTTCGCCTTTACCACAGAGCCACGGGACACCACCGGAACAATGCTTGGCACATGTCTCTAAGGGAGAAAAGTGCCACCCAAAATTACAGCAACCTGGTCGCCGACACCATGACCAATGCACACGGGTCCTCAAGCAACATACATCTCACCGTGGTCGGCTACGAGACTAGCCTTACCAGTCACTCGCAGCTACCAACAGGAACCCACAGCCTGCAAGAGATCACTTCTCCAAAAATGATCTCATCCGAGGACACGACTTCCAACACAAGTCGGGCACCAAGTTACCGACTCTGACCAACACGTCCTCGACCTCCGTCAGGCAGCATCCTCAACAACCCCATCTGGGTCTAACACCGACACCTGACACGGCTTCCATCACAAGAACAGGGTACTCATGCGGCGCACTAGCCAGCACATTCCCCAACACTCCATCCTGCCAGTGCCAAGAATCACGATATCTCGGGCAACGGCACGGCAACAACACGTTTCGCACAGAGGAACCAATCCTCCAATGCTCAACGCAAACTCAGGAATCCACCCGTAGCAACCAACGCTACGATCCTGAACCAGTGGGTCACAAGCCCACCACGCTTCCGCTGCGCACTCTGATCCGCGTGCACAACCACAAATTCCCGAAAACACCGCCCAACCAGCACTCGTCCTTTCGGAAAAGCGCCAGCACCCTTACACGACAAGGGAATGGGCATAACTCCTCACGGGCAACCACTTTGCCAAAACAAGGAGCACGTCTCGCACAGACTTCATGGCACACAAGGCCAACCAATCCGAACATGCAATGCAAGACGACAAACCTTAGTCCAACATAATCTCTCCAACTAAAGGGGAGACCAACGCACTTCCGACCAACGGAAGAACTCCACGCTCGACCTGACCTCAAATCTCGCGCACGCTGGGAACAACACCTTCCAGCACCGAGAAAACCATCACTTCCATCAGGTCAGCGCCTCCGACACACTCAGCAAGTGTCACGTCGGACCATAATCACAACATCTCTCAATGCACCACCGCTGCAATTCCTTGAACTGCAACACGCCACGCCAAGAGCTGCAACACGAGCCATAACCGACAACCGCCGATGCTAATCCTCGAGTCCCGAACTTGCCGTGGAGCCTTCACATCTCAAGCCAACTCCAGGGCGAACACAACCCATTCGCACACAAGAGCGCAGGAGCAAGACTTACTGGGACACCACAGCCCAATCCTACCTCGAAATCCGCAAAACAATCGGGACCGACACATCATCTCTGACGCCACAGAGCACGACAGGAACATCAGGCTCGACGAAACAGCAGCTCACCGATAAGATTCTCCGCTCACCCGAGCACACTTCTCGATCGGAACACCTCAGGAGTTGGACAAACCTCAAGCTGGAGTGGCCAAAATCTGACAGCAGCTCCCTCGAAGCATGCTCATGGCCACTTAACCACGAACAATCCTCTCCAGCCACCTGACCACACTGCAGATTCCTCGAACGCAGCACCGCGAGCTCGCGCCTGCCAGCAACCTCTGCCCAACGCAGCACAACCAAGGCCACCACCGATGAGGGAGAAGGGTCTCGACCTCGATCCTTAGACCCCATGCTGGCACAAAAGCCCCGGACAACAACCACGTTCACAGCACCACGCACCGCACTCAAGCTCTCAAGCGAGAAACAAGGCGAAAAAATAAGCACAAAACCATATGCGAGCTGCCGACTGTACTGGACCTCATGGACTCTGATCGGTGCAATATCTCGAATTCCTATGTACGTCTACAACCACCGCTCTGATACCAGCTGTAACGACCCGAGAATCCGATTACCGGGAAGGCCCGATAACCCGAGACTCGAACCGCCACCCACGAGCCGGGAGGGCTCGGAAGGGTTAAAAGGAGTGTGGAGGCACAAAGAAATAGGAAATAAAGCAGGACAATAAACAGAAATAAATAAACAACTACAACAACAGAGTCCAGTCCAACAGAAAGTACAGTCTAAAGCAGTAGAACATACCACATGTCGAGTGAACACTTGGCCCGACGAGCTGGTAACTAAGAACCTCAGAATAGCAACCTCGAACCTCGCGGATGAACCGCCACACCTGAAAAGCAGGGGTGAGCCTCCTGTCACTGGCCCAGTAGGGATCCCGCAGAACCCCAACTGAGAACAACGGCGGCACGGAAAGCTGTAACTACAAGAGCAACAGTAACAGCAGGAACAGTAAACCCGGTGGCCGGTCGAAACCCGGCACTACAACTACTCCTACTGTACCGGTCAAGCAAAAATCTCACAGTCGGGGACCGAACCACACTAGCACCACTTATCGTAGTAAAATCCCGTGGCAACCACGCCGAAGAGGCATGTCTCCCAGAACAAGACCAAGCTGGACACGCTGTCCAAGATGCAACCCCGACCGTCCGGTCGCGGGTACCGCACAATAAGACGCAACCTCGGTAAAGCTACTAGCACTGGTCTCATGGCACGAAAACCGACACGTGCCACGGCGAGACAACCAAAAACTCAACTGTCAACACGACCGAAACCCGAAGGTCGAAGTCACAGAAACTGACAGTCTGTCACTCACGACTCGACAGGAGTACCTCCCACTAGAAGCACAGTCGGTAGCGTCCCCTGACGTCTTACACCACACCGCAGGTGAACTGCCTGACGTGGTAGCGCCTACCAGAGGCACGGACACCGAACAAGTAACCACAAAGCAAGTGACTAGCTGGGGTCACGCCCGTTGGCGTGGGTCCAACCACCCCTAACCACGTGTGCACACACAGACCATGCGTCCTAGGTCTGGCCCTCTGACCAATTTTCCCCCGTAGCCGGACTCTGGCTAACGAGGAGGGGCCCGACGGAAACCAGTCCAAAATCGTCCTCAAGGTAGCCTCTCCACCACTCGCTGGTGGGATCACACACGTGTAAGCAGGCTACGACTAGTGGAGGGTCACTGAAGGAGTAGACTCTCAAGTCAACGGAAAATAACGTCCGAATCCGACGACGTACGGGGACCATCCCACGTATCAGCACCGTCGCACGGTGACCACGGTCGGAAAAGAAACGGGACTCATAATCAACGGCCACGCACACACCCTGCGCGAGCGTCGAGAAAACCCAAGTGACGCTAAGCCACTGGACTCTTGGCAGTCCTCTAGACGCACTACAGCCAACGGTCCTTGAGTCACCAGACTCGGGGTCAAGACCGTTGTACACAACAGCACAAGGCCGTCAATCTAGTCCAATCTCTAGGTCTAAAACCACGGTAGCATGAATACCGAGGCAGCTCATGAGTCACCGAGACCATTCCCTCGGGAAGGGAACTAAGAAGCCTTCCCGCCCCAGGCAGGGCAACTAGACTCACAGTCCAAGGCCACACACACGGCCCACGCGGAAAGCACAGAAGCACGATTCCCAAGGTAGCGCCCAAGCCGCCACGCCGATAACTGGACTCGCAGTCCAAGGCCAAACACATGGCCCACTCGGGAATCATCTTCCAGAAAAACTCACGACATGTGGGAGAACCCCACCGCACACACACCGATACACGGTGACTCGATCGAGCGTAACACAAAAGTCCGGAACACGTGGGGTCACCCGGACCCACCACACCTACGGGCATGCTAATCGAGGTAACACAGTCCCTCCGGACACCCAAAGACACGGTCACGAAACTCCACGGGGTGTCCGGGACACACACGGCCCAAGGGGAGCACGATCAGCCGTAGACTGCCCGCCCTGGGCAGCCCGGCGGGCCACCCCAAGAACGCGCTACACATGCATAGCGCGTTCAGGCAGAATGCGCTATACATACCTAGCGCGTTCAACAAGATCGCGCTATACTTCTATAGCGCGTTCAGAACAGAACACGCTACTCACCCCTAGTGCGACAAAAACCACCTTACTGTTCATCTTCCTCGATGAATGCGCCCTATCGGGGCGGCGCGACCTTCAAGAACACGCTACTTGAGACTAGCGCGTTCTCAGTTTGAAATCGGAAGAACGGGAAAACGGTGGGAAATCCATTCCACGCCCCATCCACCCCCAGGCGGAGGGGAAAAAAAGGGGAAAACATTCCCCAACCTCTCTAGCACCGATATGACCCATTTAAATCCCAAAAACACAATCAAAACACAAGATTCGACTCACACCCCCAAAACATGCATTTTCCCCAAATCCCTCGAATAAACCCGCTCGGCTCACCACGGCCTACAAAACTCGCGGGAAATGAAGTACGCTGGTTGAGGGTCCATCTCCCTACCTCCACCGAAGAAACGACGCGCCGTGGACGCCGATCCATGAAGAAAACACCGTTGAAGGCTCGCCGTTCCACGAACCCACGGGCGAGCTTCACCGCGCCTCCACCACCTCGATCCTCACCCATCTTCGCCCGTGCCTCGCCCGCGCCGTCCCCACCTCGCCCACGCTCCACCCCGTCGGCCGTCGGAGAGAGAGGGAGAGAGGAGAGAGCGTGAGAAGAGAGAGGGAGAGAAGAGAGAAAATGAGAGGAGAGAGAGAGAGAGAAAAGGGTTATATATAGGAAAATCCAGAAATTCTAAAAAATACCAAAAAAATAGGAAAATCACGTTTCCGCAATCCTCGGAACGCATCGATTGCAACGGTACCACACTCGCCTAGGTGAACGGCCCGGTTCACCCGCAACGAGGTTCTGAAGGAATTATCGAAACACACACCGGGAATCGGAAAACACACGCAGAAAAGTTGCGGAACGTTTCCGGGCCTCTGAAACAACTCCGGATCGCGCCGATCTGAACACGAAAGATGTCCGAAACGAAATTTCCGACACAACGGAGTCGAACACTCCGAGAACCCAGATCTGGGACCCAAGAACAAGGATCCAAAAAATTTGAGACATTACAATTTATTTTCATTATGCCTGGAATTATGTTCTGAACATATTCCGTGTTCGGATCCGTGTGATTCGGGTCAGTTTCGGAGGCCGCGGGACGTGTTCCGCGCGTTTTCTGCGTGTTTTCCGATTCCCGCGTGTGTTTCGGGAGAACCTACGGAACCCCGTAGCGGGTGAACCGGGTCGTTCACCTACCTGCGGGTAGTACCGTTGTGATCAGCGTGTTTTGAGGATCGAGGAAATGTATTTTTCTATTTTTTAAAGTTTTTTTTGATTTTCTGGATTTTCTATAAATACCCAACCCCTTTTTCCCTTTTTCTTTTCACCTTTTCTTCTTCTTCTTTTTCTTCCCCAACCGTTGGAGAGTGCCCTCCCCACCGTGCCATTCTTCTTCCCCGGGCGACCAAGACGCGGCCTCCTTCACTCCAGCAACGGCGTGGCGGCAGCAACAAGGCAGTCCCGACGGTGCCCTTTTCTCGGCGGGAGGCAGGGCGTGCGGTGTGCAAAAAGCTTCTTCCTTGATTTCAGCGGCGATTCGGCGGAGCATTCGCTCCATTGAGGTAGGAGGACGAATCCCTATGCTCATCCCTCCATTTCCCTGGATTTGTAGGCCGAAAGGGAGCCGAGAGGGGTGTTTTTAAGCGGGTTAGGGCAAAAACCATGCTTTTGGGGGTCATGTGCCGATCCGTCGATTCATCGCGTTTTTTGCCGATCCGAGGCCGTAGATGCATGCTAGGGATTATTTGGGGGCTTCCCCCTTGTTTTTCCACTCTCCTGTGGAGGTATGGGGGCGTGGGAAGGATTTTTAGGGTTTTCCCGCCGTTCCGTTCTCGGACGGGTGTGGCGGTCGTTGCAGTGACCGCCACACCCCGTGACGCCCCAGGGTGGGTGCGTTACAGGCCGTGATGCCCCGAGAGGGGTGCGTCACAGGGTCCTGCATTGTCGGCAGGGCGTCGGTCGCTCTGGCGGTCCCACGATAAATCGCCAGAGAGTGTGACGCGCTTGGGTTTGACCGCCAGAGTGGCGATGTAACGACCCGAGAATCCGATTACCGGGAAGGCCCGATAACCCGAGACTAGCACCGCCACCCACGAGTCCGAAGACTCGGAAGGGTTAAAAGGATGGTGTGGAGACTACACAAGTATCACAAATAATTGTAGAAATTAAACAGTTATAACATTAAGCATGAAATAAATTAACATTTTACATGGTCCACAATAAAATAACAACAACAGCAAGAACAGTCCACGACTAGTATAGTGACAAGAAAGAAAAGTACAGCTACACGGGGCATACCCCGGCTCTGACCTCTGGCACTACCTCTGGGCACCCGTACCACGCTGCGCTCCTGAGGCGCTCCCCTGGGGCGGCGCCTCACCTGAAACACGGTGAAAACACGCAGGGAATGAGTCTCGGAACAAGACTCAGTAGGGATCACTCGAACCCTACCTCGTAAAACGAGAAACCACTACGCTAGCGGTAGGAAAGTACCTCGGAAAGGAAAGCACTGTACTCTACAGAACTAGACCCTACGGCACGCAAACCGACACACGTGCCACGGTACGAGAAGACCGAAATCAACGGTCAAACCGTAAAACCTGAAGGTCGGAAACACACGACTGACAGTCTGACACTCCGTACTCGACAGGAGTACCACCCATTAGAAGCACAGCCGGTAGCGTCCCCTAACATCTTACACCGCACCGCAGGTGAACCGCCTGACGTGGTAGGTCCTACCCGAGGCGCAGACACCGTACAAGTAACCACAAACAAGTAACTAGCTGGGGTCACGCCCGTCGACGTGGGTCCAACCGCCCCCAACCACGTGTGCACACACAGACCTTGCGTCACTAGGTCTGGTCCTCTGACCGGTTTTCCCCCGTAGCCGGACTCTGGCTACCGACGAGGGGCCTACGGTAACCGGTCCACAAATCGTCTCGAAAGGTGGGTGCCCGTACACCACTCCCAGGTGAGACCAGCACCTCGTACTGGTGGGCTACGACTAGTGGAGGGTCACTGAAGGAGTAGACTCTCGAGTCAACGGAAAACGACGTCTGAGCCCGACAACGTGTGGGAATCACCCCAAGCACTAGCTCCGTCAACAGGGCCACGGTCGGAGAAAAACGGACTCACCGCCCACAGCCAAACTCATAACCAAGGCAACCGGAACCTCCGGACACCAAAGACACGGTCACGGAACTCCACGGGGTGCCCGGGACGCACACACGGCCCAAGGGAAACACCCAACAACAGCCAGATCGCGCTAGGGATACCTAGCGCGACACGGAAGAACGCGCTAGAGAACCCTAGCGCAACAGAGAAGATCGCGCTAGGACTCCCTAGCGCGACAGGGACCATCGCGCTAGGTCCTCCTAGCGCGACAAGGATAATCGCGCTAGGACCCCATAGCGCGACACGAACCGCCATACTGTTCATCTTCTCCGATGAACGCGCTCGATCGGGGCAGCGCGACCTCCAAGAACGCGCTACTGGAGTATAGCGCGTTCTCAGTCCGCGACCGAAAACGGTAGAAACGCCCAAAAATTCTAACCACGCCCCCATGCCTCCATAGGAGAGGGGGAAAACAAAGGGGAAGACCCCTGGGGACCCCTAGCATGATTCTAGGCCATCAAAACACGAATCCATACATCAAATCCATAGATCGGGCGAGCTCTCCCCAAATCATGGAAAAACCCAAAAACGCTCAAACGATCCCCTCTCGGCCTCCCCGCGGCCTATAAATCACGAAAAAGATCGGCATGAGGCTAAGGAACGTCACCCTACCTCAATGGAGCGAATGCTCCACCGAATCAATCACGAATCACGAAGAACGCTTTAAACTTCACGAACTCCCCACGCTTCCCACGCACGCCGCTCGCCCACGAGATCGTCTCGCCGTCACCCACGCGTCCGCGCCGTCGCCCCGCCGCCGTCCGTAGCCGGAGAGGGGTTCGCCGCGTCCGAATGGGAGAGAGGGAGAGTGGAGGGTGTCACGGTGGGAAGAAACGGAGGAAGAGGAAGAAGAAGAAAGAGAAAGGAGAAAAGAAAAAGAAAAAGAAAAAGAATTAGGGCTTTATAGAAAATCTGAATTTTTAAAAAAATACCAAAAAATAGAAAAATATATTTCCGGAATCCTCGGAAAGTACCGATCGCGACGGTACCACTCGTGCCCGGGTGAACCGCCCGGTTCGCCCGCAGCGAGCTTCCGAAGAAAAAGCCGAAACACACACCGGGAATCGGAAAACACACGCGGAAAAGCCGTGGAACGCCTCCGGGCCTCCGAAACGACTCCGGATCGCGCCGATCCGAACACGAAAGATGTCCGAAACGAAATTTTGGACACAACGGAGCCGGACACTCCGAAAACCAGATCCGGGACCCACGAAGAAGGATCCGAAAGGTCCGGGATATTACAGCCCTTCTCCCTTAAGGAATTTCGTCCTCGAAATTGAGAACAACGAAAGGGGAAAGAAGAGGAAGACTCACTCAAACAAGTACGGGAACTGCTGACGCATCTCGTCCTCACGTTCCCAAGAAGCCTCCCCACCAGAGTGTCGCTGCCACACGACCTTTACCAAGGGAATGACCTTGTTCCGCAGGCTCTGCTCTCGCCTATCCTCCACGCGGATCGGAAACTCTGGGAGAGAGAGATCTGGAGTCACCTCAGGCCAAACGGAAAACTCGAGCACATGAGAGTCATCGGACATATACTTCTGCAACATCGAGACGTGGAACACGTCATGCACCGACGCCAACTCAGAGGGTAACTGCAATCGGTAAGCAACCTCACTGATGCGCTCCACAATCGCGAAAGAACCAATATAGCGGGGACTCAGCTTCCCACGCCGTCCAAAACGCATCACCCCCTTCATCGGAGAAACTCTCAAGAACACATGATCGCCCACGGCGAACTCGAGGGGCTGCCTCCTACGGTCAGCATAACTCTTCTTCCGACTCTGGGCCGCCAACATGTTTTGACGAACCAGGTGCACAACATCCACGTATTGCTGCACCAATTCCGGTCCCGTCAAAACACGCTCACCCACCTCAAACCAATCAAGTGGAGTCCGATAAGGACGCCCATATAACGCCTCATAAGGAGCCATGCCGATGCTCGAATGATAGCTGTTGTTATAGGCAAACTCCACCAACGGTAGGTGATGAATCCAACTCTCCTGCCACTCCAGGCAGTAGGATCTCAGCATGTCCTCCAAAGTTTGAATGGTCCTCTCAGACTGACCATCTGACTGAGGATGATACGCCGAGCTAAAAGTCAACTCCGTGCCAAGAGCTCGCTGGAAACTCCTCCAGAATCCAGAAGTGAAGCGCGGATCCCGACCCGATATGATCGAAATGGGAACCCCATGCAACGGCACGATCCGCTCCACATACAACCGAGCCAACTTAGACACGCTCCAGCTGACCTTGACCGGTAATAACCGCGTCACCTTCGTCAGTCGATCCACCAGCAACCAAATACTGTCCTGCCCACTCGGGGTCCTCGGCAACCCCACCACGAAATCCGTGGTCACATGGTCCCACTTCCAAGCAGGAACATCCAAGGGCTGGAGAGTACCGCCTGGTCGCTGATGCTATGCCTTCACCTGCTGACAGATCAGGCACCTGGCCACAAACTCCGCGACATCTCTCTTCATGCCAGGCCACCAGAACTGCCTCCACAAGTTCCGATACATCTTCGTCGCACCCGGGTGCACAGTGTACCTGCTCCCATGAGCCTCGCGTAACACCGCACGACGAACATGCTCCTCCGCTGGGACGTACAGCCTGTCACGAAACGTCGCAGCACCGTCCTCGCCAAGTTCCACATCAGCCATCGCAAGAATCCGGGGCAACTCAGGGTCCGCATGCTGAGCCTCTGTCACCTGACGACGGATAGCAGGAGTGACAGTCAGACTCGCAAGCACTGCCAACCCTGGCTCCTGGGGAATCTTGAGCCTGAAAGAAACTTCGGGCACTTGTTCCCAGAGCCTCCACTTCCTCAACATCAAGGTACTGATCGCCACCTTCCGACTCAAGGCATCAGCAACGACATTCATCCTGCCCGGCTGATAAGACAGGGTGAAGTCATAATCCTTCATGAACTCCATCCAACGCCTTTGCCTGAGGTTCAGATCTCTCTGCGAGAACACATACCTCAAACTCTGATGGTCAGTGAACACCTCTAACTTCTCACCGTACAGATAATGCCTCCAGATCTTCAGCGCGAAGATCACCGCCGGCAACTCAAGGTCATGGGTAGGGTAGTTCTCCTCATGGGGCTTTAGCTGCCGAGATGCATAAGCCACCACTCTACCATGCTGCATCAGAACAGCACCCAATCCGACGCCGGAAGCATCTGTACACACCACAAAACCTCCCGATCCAGAAGGCAAAACCAACACCGGAGCCGAGGTGAGCAATCTCTTCAGTTCGCTGAAGCTCTGCTCACACTCCTCGGACCAAACGAAAGGCACATCCTTCCGCGTGAGCCTCGTCATCGGGGTCGCAATGCGAGAAAAATCCTGGATAAACCGGCGATAATACCCCGCAAGCCCCAAGAAACTCCGGATCTCCGTCACCGACCTCGCCCTCGGCCACTGCATCACAGCCTCGACCTTGGCGGGATCCACGGAAATGCCATCACCAGAAATTACGTGCCCCAGAAAGTGCACCTCACTGAGCCAAAACTCACACTTGCCGAGCTTCGCATACAACTGGTGATCTCGCAACGTCTGCAGCACCACACCCAAATGGTACGCATGCTCCTCAGCAGACTGCGAATAAACAAGGATGTCATCCACGAAGATGACCACAAACTGGTCCAAATACGGATGAAACACCCTCTACATCAAGTCCATGAAGGCTGCTGGGGCATTGGTGAGCCCGAACGGCATCACCAAAAACTCATAATGCCCGTACCTCGTACTGAATGCAGTCTTCTCCACATCGGACTCGCGAATTCTCAGCTGATAGTAACCGGACCGCAAATCAATCCGCGAGAACACTCGCGCAGACTGAAGCTGGTCGAACAAATCATCAATCCGCGGCAACGGATACTTGTTCTTAATGGTCACTTCATTCAGCTGCCGATAGTCAATGCACAACCGCAGACTACCGTCCTTCTTCTTCACAAACAACACGGGCGCACCCCAAGGGGAAAAACTAAGACGAATGTACCCCTTGGCCAACAGTTCCTGCAACTGCGCCCTCAACTCCCTCAACTCAGCGGGGGCCATACGGTAGGGAGCCTTCGCCAAAGGTCCCGTACCAGGCATAACCTCGATCACGAAATCGATCTCCCGCTGGGGAGGTAATCCAGGCAACTCCTCGGGAAAAACGTCGGGAAACTCGCACACCACCGCAATGTCCTCGACATCCGGCTCCATCCGGTCAGACACAACCACGGACGCGAGAAAACCCTGACAACCAGAATCAAGCAATCGACGGACTCGAATAGCAGAGATAAGGAATCGAGAAGAGGTGGAACGGATACCTTGGAAATAGAAGGTCCGCTTGCTCGGATGCTGGAAGTAGACCCTCTTCATTCCACAATCCACCACCGCTCCATGAGTCTCGAGCCAATCCATGCCTAGAATCACGTCATAATCCCGAAGCTGCAACGCATACAACCTACCTAGCATACTCCGCCCATCGATCCACACCGGAACCTGGTCGAAGCAATACGGAGTGACCATAAAGTCACCCGAAGGTAACTCCACTGCCAAATCACAGGACAACTGGGTCACCGGCTCCTCGACGCTCGACGCGAAATCCTCCGAAATAAACGAATGAGACGCGCCAGAATCGAATAAAACCCGAGCCGCACAACCCAAAATCTGAACGGTACCTTCCACGAGCTGCGATGCCACTGCCTCTGCCCTGGTCATGTGCGTGATCTGGCCTCGAGCCCTCTGCCTGCCTCCCACGCTAGCTGACCTGGGTAGCGGCGGATACTGTCCCTGCTGCTGCTACTGCTGCCTCTGCTGCTGGGGAACCTGCTGCTGCTGAGGAAACTGCTGCTGCGGCGGCCTCTGAGGACAGTCGCGCGCCATATGCTTTGGCTGGTCACACCGAAAATAGATAATCGGCGCCGTGCACTGCCTGCCTGGGTGGGTACCACCACACCGTGGACAAGGTCCTCGCGATCCACCCACTGATCCCTGATGCTGCAAAGGAATCGACTGCTGCACACTGCCCGATGAAGCCTGCCCTTGATCCTTGTGCTTCTTCCGGAGACTCTTCTTCAAGAACTTCTTGACCTTCGAGCCGAAGGACGCAGATCCTGCCACTGACGTTGCCGGTGCCGGTACTCCTGAACCACCCGACGCATGCTGGAAGAAACCCTGCTGCTGGGTAGCCGACTGCTGGCTGCGACATGACAAGGACTGCCCCTGGCTGACCGGTCCTCGAGTCCTATGCATATCCATCTCCAAGGAAATCGCAACGCGAGACGCTGTCTCTAGATCAGTGGCCCCGTTCGCGATCAAATGGTGCCTCAGCTCCAGCCTCAAGCCCTGTACAAACTGCGTGGTCCTCACCCTCTCATGCTCCATGATGTGAGGTGCGTACCGACCCAGCTCGACAAATCGGGCCCTGTACTGCAACACGGACATGTCACCCTGCACCAGCTCCAGAAACTCCCGCATCCGCTGCGTAACAACAACATCTGGACAGTACGTACGCTCGAAAGCACTGACAAAGTCATCCCACTCGATCTGCTCAAGTGGACGAAGCTGAAAGGACGTCTTCCACTCGGAAGACCACCACCTCCGAGCCGTACCCTGCAACTGGTTGTAGGCCAACACCACTCTGTCCTCGGCAGTACTCCTCGCGGAACTGAACACCCGCTCCATCTCATCAAGCCAATAACGAGCCGCATCAGGGTCTGCCTGGCCGCTAAAGTAAGGCGGATGGAACTGTATAAAGTCCCTCACCGCTCGGCCTGGCCCACCCCTGGCTGACAAGCCCTCACCGGCCTCTCCGCCGAACTGCTGAGACATAAGCTGGTACATGCCACGGAAGAAATCCTCGGCCCCCGGAACTCTCGCAGCATCCGCGGCCTCGGTAGCCCCCGGTGGCGCTCTACTATGCTCCTCCTGGTCCCTCTGGACCCCCTGCTGGATCTCCTGGCCTCCAGCCGACTGCCCCTGCTGAGAGCGAGAGCTCCTCCTCGGTGCCATACTCGCTCCTGAAGCAAAAGACAGAAAACACGAAAACGGCAAGGTCAAGAAAAACACACGATGCCCAATGCCAGCGTCACCTGTACATCATCGCTGTAGACTAGTGTACCACTACAATTACCTATGATTCTCATGTAATTCCACAACCGCGCTCTGATACCAGCTGTAACGACCCGAGAATCCGATTACCGGGAAGGCCCGATAACCCGAGACTCGCACCGCCACCCACGAGCCCGAAGACTCGGAAGGGTTAAAAGGATGGTGTGGAGACTACACAAGTATCACAAATAATTGCAGAAATTAAACAGTTATAACATTAAACAGGAAATAAATTAACATTTTACATGGTCCACAATAAAATAACAACAACAGCAAGAACAGTTCACGACTAGTACAGTGACAAGAAAGAAAAGTACAGCTACACGGGGCATACCCCGGCTCTGACCTCTGGCACTATCTCTGGGCACCCGCACCACGCTGCGCTCCTGACGCGCTCCCCTGGGGCGGCGTCTCACCTGAAACACGGTGAAAACACGCAAGGAATGAGTCTCGGAACAAGACTCAGTAGGGATCACTCGAACCCTACCTCGTAAAACGAGAAACCACTACGCTATCGGTAGGAAAGTACCTCGGAAAGGAAAGCCCTGTACTCTACAGAACTAGACCCTACGGCACGCAAACCGACACACGTGCCACGGTACGAGAAGACCGAAATCAACGGTCGAACCGTAAAACCCGAAGGTCGGAAACACACGACTGACAGTCTGACACTCCGTACTCGACAGGAGTACCAC
The DNA here is from genome assembly GCA_022559845.1 of Amorphophallus konjac. Taxonomy (NCBI): domain Eukaryota; kingdom Viridiplantae; phylum Streptophyta; class Magnoliopsida; order Alismatales; family Araceae; genus Amorphophallus; species Amorphophallus konjac. The sequence goes on from CM040125.1 coordinate 11,642,533, forward strand.
CCATTAGAAGCACAGCCGGTAGCGTCCCCTGACGTCTTACACCGCACCGCAGGTGAACCGCCTGACGTGGTAGGTCCTACCCGAGGCGCAGACACCGTACAAGTAACCACAAACAAGTAACTAGCTGGGGTCACGCCCGTCGACGTGGGTCCAACCGCCCCCAACCATGTGTGCACACACAGACCTTGCGTCACTAGGTCTGGTCCTCTGACCGGTTTTCCCCCGTAGCCGGACTCTGGCTACCGACGAGGGGCCTACGGTAACTGGTCCACAAACCGTCTCGACTGGTGGGTGCCCGTACACCACTCCCAGGTGAGACCAGCACCTCGTACTGGTGGGCTACGACTAGTGGAGGGTCACTGAAGGAGTAGACTCTCGAGTCAACGGAAAACGACGTCCGAGCCCGACAACGTGTGGGAATCACCCCAAGCACTAGCTCCGTCAACGGGGCCACGGTCGGAGAAAAACGGACTCACCGCCCACAGCCAAACTCATAACCAAGGCAACCGGAACCTCCGGACACCAAAGACACGGTCACGGAACTCCACGGGGTGCCCGGGACGCACACACGGCCCAAGGGAAACACCCAACAACAGCCAGATCGCGCTAGGGATACCTAGCGCGACACGGAAGAACGCGCTAGGGAACCCTAGCGCAACAGAGAAGATCGCGCTAGGACTCCCTAGCGCGACAGGGACCATCGCGCTAGGTCCTCCTAGCGCGACAAGGATAATCGCGCTAGGACCCCATAGCGCGACACGAACCGCCCTACTGTTCATCTTCTCCGATGAACGCGCTCGATCGGGGCAGCGCGACCTCCAAGAACGCGCTACTGGAGTATAGCGCGTTCTCAGTCCGCGACCGAAAACGGTAGAAACGCCCAAAAATTCTAACCACGCCCCCATGCCTCCATAGGAGAGGGGGAAAATAAAGGGGAAGACCCCTGGGGACCCCTAGCATGATTCTAGGCCATCAAAACACGAATCCATGCATCAAATCCATAGATCGGGCGAGCTCTCCCCAAATCATGGAAAAACCCAAAAACGCTCAAACGATCCCCTCTCGGCCTCCCCGCGGCCTATAAATCGCGGAAAAGATCGGCATGAGGCTAAGGAACGTCACCCTACCTCAATGGAGCGAATGCTCCGCCGAATCAATCACGAATCACGAAGAACGCTTTAAACTTCACGAACTCCCCACGCTTCCCACGCACGCCGCACGCCCACGAGATCGTCTCGCCGTCACCCACGCGTCCGCGCCGTCGCCCCGCCGCCGTCCGTAGCCGGAGAGGGGTTCGCCGCGTCCGAATGGGAGAGAGGGAGAGTGGAGGGTGTCACGGTGGGAAGAAACGGAGGAAGAGGAAGAAGAAGAAAGAGAAAGGAGAAAAGAAAAAGAAAAAGAAAAAGAATTAGGGCTTTATAGAAAATCTGAATTTTCAGAAAAATACCGAAAAATAGAAAAATACATTTCCGGAATCCTCGGAAAGCACCGATCGCGACGGTACCACTCGTGCCCGGGTGAACCGTCCGGTTCGCCCGCAGCGAGCTTCCGAAGAAAAAGCCGAAACACACACCGGGAATCGGAAAACACACGCGAAAAAGCCGCGGAACGCCTCCGGGCCTCCGAAACGACTCCGGATCGTGCCGATCCGAACACGAAAGATGTCCGAAACGAAATTTCGGACACAACGGAGCCGGACACTCCGAAAACCAGATCCGGGACCCACGAAGAAGGATCCGAAAGGTCCGGGATATTACAGGCGAGTTGACCGTTGATTTTCGACCGTTGGTTTCCAACCGTTGGGGTCACATGTCCTCTGACGCGCCAAGGGTGTTGCGTCAGAACATTGTGACGCCCCTAGGTTGGTGCGTCAGAGCTGACGTTACCTACCTTCTAACGCACGAGTGTTGGTCCGTTAGAGGTTGTGACGCCCTGAGTCAGATGCGTCAGAGCCCGTTTTCCTTCGACTTGTGACGCTCCATGGTTGGACCGTCAGAGCCTTATGGCGCTCCAGGGTTGGACCGCCAGAGCCTGTGACGGCCCAAGGTTGGACCGTCAGGCTCTGTGCTGCACCGAGTGTGTGCAGTCCCGTTTCTTCGATGGTGGTTTCCGTGAGTCAATCCTTGCTTCCAGTGACCCATCCACTAGTCGTAGCCTTCTTACGGCACGTGGTGCTGACCCACCCGGGAGTGGTGGAGCGGCTGACCCGAGAGAGACTGTGAGTAGGCTGGTTACTGTAGGGCCCCCACGTACAGCCGATTCAGGGCTTAGGGGGAATTACCAGCTAGAGAACATGCGTAGGGCGTATAGTCTGAGTGTGCACACAGGGCTGAGGGTTTCGGACCCGCGCTGACGAGTGCGACCTCAGCTAGTCCTTGTTTTGTGGTACTACTCGTTATTGTGTGTGTGTTTGAGCCTCGCGCCCAGGGCCTTGTAGCTAGACACTTGTGACGCGGCGTAAGACGTCAGGGGACGCATCCGGTCGTTCTTCTAGTGGGTGGTGCTCCTGTCTGCTGGCAGGTATGGGCTCGAGTTTTTTCGGACCGAGGTTCTGTAGTACGGTACTGTAGAGTAGACGGCTTTTCCGTTTATTTACTTCAGTTTGTGGTCCCACTGTACCCTGTTAAGTAGGGTTGCGTTACTGCTTTCTAGCTTTACTGCCTTGTTTTCCGCGCGAGGTAGGGATTCGCGGGATCCCTACTAAGCCAATGAAATGAGGCTCACCCCTGCTTTTCAGGTGAGGCGGGGTCGTCGAGAGGTGGGGCCGAGTTTCAGCGTGGTTCTTCTAGCCAGGGTTAGTCGCCAGTCTGCCAGAGCCGGGGGATGCCCCGTATAGTTGTATTCTTCCTTTCTGTTGACTGTACTTTTATTTAGACATGAGACTCTGTGGACCTTGTAGCAGTTTAATTTATTTATATTATGATGTGCATTTTATTTTAGATTATTGTGCTATACCTGCAGTTGTTTCAGCTTCTCTTGCACTCCTACACCATCCTTTTTTATCCTTCCGAGTCTTCGGGTTCGTGGGTTGGTGGGCCGAGATTCGAGACGCGCCGGTTCCTTTCCGGTACTCGGATCCCAGGTCGTCACAGGGGGAAGTCGCAGGGGACATGGAGGATGTTGGAGAGGGAGGAGGAGGCCGAAGGGGGAGGGGGGAGGTCCCAGGGGAGGGAGGCCGGGGGGCCGGGGAGGTCGCAAGGGAGGGGGAGGAGGTCGGAGGGGGAGGGGGAGGTCGCAGGGGAGGAGGAGGTGAGAGGGGGAGGGGGGAGGGAGGCCGGAGGGGGAGGTTGCAGGGGACAGGGAGGATGCCGGAGGGGGAGGAGGAGGCCGAAGGAGGAGGGGGGAGGTCCCAGGGGAGGGAGGCCGGAGGGGGAGGCCCCAGGGGAGGGAGGCCGGGGGGCCGGGGAGGGAGAGGTCGCATGGGAGGGGGAGGAGGCCGGAGGGGGAGGGGGGAGGTCGCAGGGGAGGAGGAGGTGAGAGGGGGAGGGGGGAGGTCCCAGGGAAGGGGGGAGGGAGCAAAAGGTGAGGGCAGGGGGCATCGCAGGGAGGGCCGGTGGAAGGGAAGAAAGTCCCAAGCTCAGTTCACTCCTTTTAAGTAGTATCAGTAGCAGGGGCGGGGTCTGCGGTGGCCAGAATCGGAGGTGGGTAGCAGTAGAGGGGGGGGGGGGGCAAATATGACGACCCGGGCCAACGGGGAGAATCACCACAACCACAGCGATGGCCAGCGACGGCAGCAATAGTGCCCCCAGAGGCCCCACCTTCCCCCGCCACAACCGGGCAGCCACTACCTCGCGCACTACTCGTCGTCCTCATTGGCGACGGCCTCGCTGAAGGGCTGCTGCTGTTGCCTCTTCCTGTTGCTCACCTTCTTGGCCCTGCTCGTCGTCGCGGTGGCCCTGGTTGTGGTGCTGGTGGTGAAGCCCAAGAAGCCCCAGTTCGACCTGCAACAGGTGGGGGTCAGCTATCTACTGGTGATGGCGCAAACGGGGGGCGCGACGTACCTGACGCTGAACATCACGATGCTGTTCACGGCGGAGAACCCCAACAAGGTGGAGATGCCGATCATGATCCCCGCCAAGAGATGGGGTAGCCGGGGAGGGGAGGGAGGTCGTAGGGGGAGGGGGGAGGTGACGGTAGTGCGCTCTCTCTCTCTCTCTTTTAATTCAGGGTAAGTTAGTAATTTTCTTTCTTTGAGTATAAGTTAACTATAGTTTAATTAACTGAATGAACGGTAGAGACTTAAATGTATAACGATTAAGGTTATAAGGATCTTTAATATAATAGTCAAATTTGAAAGACTAATCGATAATTCGATAAATTTGTAGAGACTAATATGAAAAAAAAACCTTTTATAATATTCATATGGGCTCCTTACACACAAAATGGTGGGATTTTTTAACACAGTAATGACATTTTTCATTAGGCACATTCAAAGATAAGAACAGAAGAAGACAGCAACCACATTTGCTAGCTCCGATCGTAACTTTGAACTACAAAAATGTAACCTTAAAAACCCCAAAGCAACAGTAATCGAGAAGATGAAACCCTAGGAATCCTCACCTCTTTCTTCCTTTCAAAGATATTTTCATTTCTGTTCTTTCCATTCGATGACACAGAAAGAAGAAGAAGAAGAAGAAACAAAAAGGAAGGAGGAGAGGGAAAAACTACGAGATTGGCTCATGACCTAACGGCGGCCTCGGGGGCGCCTGAACTTCGACTCCGAATCTTCGTCCGGTTCCCCCATGTCATCGTCCAAATCTTCGTCGTCCAGATCCTTATCGTCAAAATCCGCGTCGTCGAAACCCTGGTCGCCCAGATCTTCGTCGTCCAAACCCTCGGAGTCGCTATCCGATTGGAGGCGGCTGCCGCGGGCGTACCCTCGGGATTGATCTCCGGGAAAGAGGAACGCCAGTACAGGGCGTAAGAGGGGCAGGGGCCGGGCAGCGACCGCGGGAGCGGTGAAGATCACGCGGGTGGTCATCATCGGCCGCGAGGCGGCCGCCAAGCGCCGCAGCGCCGCCGACGCCATCGCTGCCGCCCGCGCCATCTCTATAGTACGCGTAGGAGCTCGAGGGGGGGAGAGCAGGGCACAGACGAGCTAGGGTTTAACGACGGCTCTCGCAGGGCTTATATAGGAGAAGCACAACCCTGGCAAGGCATACAACTTAACTGGTTACCACGGAAAAGGATGAAAATAAGAGAGAATACGATGTCCCTTCGATGCGTGCTTTTAGGATAGGCAAGTGAGTTCGCTGGAACAAAATGCCCCTTTCCTCACCGCTCTTTCATCGGGCCCGCCGTACCATGGTGGCCTTCTCCGGAATGAATTTATTAAAAGAAATGATGGCCGTCGGATGTTGATCTAAAGGTCTCAACGGAGAGGTGGTAGCTTCTGCAAGTGAGTTCTCAAAAAGATAAAACAACAGTTAATCTTAATCTTAATATAAATATATAAATAAATAAATAAATAAATATTTAGAGAGAGAGAGAGGGGGGAGAGGATCATGTAAATTAGATGCATCCTGCTCAAATGACCTTTTTCTCACTCTCGGAAGATGAAAGGGTGAGCGCCATCGTGATTATTAGACCGGCTCATTTAATGACTTCCATAAGTGACTTTTTCTCTTCATATAGGTCAGTGCAAGTAATTTTTTTTAAAAATTATTTTGGGCAATCCCTCGTCTAAACAACCCATTCATATTGTCTGATCTTGGCTCGAGGTGTCTAAAAAATAAAAAAAATGAATAGATACACTTTTCTGACAAAAAAAGGCCGATCAAAATTGACCTATTTAGATCACCATGTTCTTTGTTTTAATTTTTTTTAGTGTTATGTACAGATGAGTGGTTTGAAGGAGGGGCTGGGATCGGACAGTATCGATGGGTAAAATTAAAGAGAAACGTTTAGTGCCCGTCTAGATAGGTATTAATGCTTACTTGGAATGCTCGTCTTGTCTGTCATTGGTCCACGTAGAAAATGAGCCACGTTGATTACACGGGTGAAGCTCACGTATTTTCGAGACAAATCATTAGCCCACGCCAAATTGCCATCATGACGTCGAACTGGACTACAAAAAGAAAAAAATTAATTTCCCGATTTACCCTTCTCATCATGTTTTGGGCCTTCCAAAAAGGCTATCGTCTCCCATTCGTCGTGTCCAGCATCTCCTCTGCGAGCTCTTCAACATCACCCTCATCTGCAAGCTCTTCGTCATCATTCACAACAATGGGCCGAAAGAGAGAATTCTGCAACACTTCGTCCACCGTATACGGGATGAACAGACCCTAACCATGGCATCTGAGGAACCTAGGGTTTCTACGGTAGAAGAAGACATATGCGCGGCCTCCACAGGCATGCAGGCTTCCGGACCACAAGTTAAAGGTACAGGGGGTTCTATATCTCCCTTACATAGCTATTTGTCTCCTTTATCCACTTACTTGTCACACTTAGATAGATTTTTGTCACTCTTATTCCTTTATAAAACATCCTGGAGAGCTATTTGTCACCCTTAAACATCTAGTTATCACCATATTGTTCCGTTGTTTGTCACCCTTATATAATTATTTGTCATCCTTAAACAATTATTTGTCACCCTTATATAACTATTTATCACCCCTAAACACCTATTTGTCACCCTTGTTGATACTGTTATCACCCTTGTGTTATTATGTCACTCTGTCCACTTATGCCCCCCTTATATAGGTATTTGTCACACTTATCCACTTCTTTGTCACTCTTAAAGACCTATTTGTCACCCTTATATAGCTATTTGTCACTCTTATCCACCTATTTGTCACTCTTAAACACCTATTTGTCACCCTTAAAGACTTATTGGTCATATATGTTCATACATTTGTCACCCTTAAACACCTATTTGTCACACTCTATTTGTCACCCTTATTTATACATTTGTCACCCTTCTCTTCATCTTAATATTTCTTGTATTTCTTGATCAGTCAATTAACTGAATTTCTTGTTTACACATTTTTTTGAATACAGTGAATAGGAAGGTCATCATGATCAAGTGTTCCATGGATATCTACATAAATGATAGGGATAACCTGACATTTTGGGAATGTCACAAGTCATTGGAGAGGACCACACCCTTTAGTCCATATGTTGACAATTCTTCTCTTGTTAACTTTAACATGACTATATTAGAGGAGATAATTTACGCCCATAGTGGAGGCAATAACTTCCATATGGGTAGTAAGGAGGTCACATTTACAGTAGATGATGCAGCCATAATATTAGGATTGCCTTGTACCGGTTAGCCAGTTCAACATTATGGAACCTTCAAACAGAAGTCCAAGTTACATCATCGATTTGGGGTCGCAACCACATTTGATTGGAAGAAAGTGTACTCTCTTATTCAGCAAATAGTTCATTCCGATGAAGAACATGATGTGGCCAACATTGTTCGACTGTAGATTGTACTCTTATTGTGCACCTTTCTTTGCTCACGGTCGGCACATTCTTATCCACAACAGATGCTGTCACACTTAGATGACATTGAAAGAGCTTCATATTACAATTGGGTAGCAGCCTTGTAACATGTAACAATGCACAATTTTGAGCAATTAGCGTCGGTGGTCTAGATTCGAAGGTCAGGTATTTTTGTTCGCGTAAGAGAAGAAGTGGGGATTTATCCCATGCCCATTCATTTATATATGGTTGTACTGTTGCACTTGCTGTAAATTTTTTTATTTTTGTTGTGTACTAATGTGTCAATCATTAATTCTACTGAATAGTAAAATAGGTTGATGTATTTCACATTACAAGTCTAGTTTTTTGAGCACACGTGCGTGCGATAGCCAATAATGCGGGTGGCATTTTCCCGACTATTTAGGTGGGGGCCATTCGTGGAGTGGAAATTAAAATTTTTTATTGGATCTGTAACGACCCGAGAATCCAATTACTGGGAAAGACCTGATAACCCGAGACTCGAACCGCCGCCCACGAGTCGGGAGGGCTCGAAAGGGCTAAAAGGAGTGTGGAGGTACAAAAAAATAGAAAATAAAGTAGGACAATTCAACAATTAACAGAAATAAATAAACAACTACAGCTACAACAGAGTCCAGTCCAACAGAAAGTACAGTCTAAAGTAGTAAAACGTACCACATGCCAAGTGAACACTCGGCCCGGCGAGCTGGAAACTGAGAACCTCCGTACCGCACCCTCGAACCTCGAGGAAGAACTGCCACACCTGAAAAGTAGGGAATGAGTCTCCAAAATAGAGACTCAACAGGGATCCTACGGAACCCCAACCGAAAATGACGACGGTAGCGGAAAGGAAAGCTACAACTACAGCAGGAACAGCGAACCGGTGGCCGGTTAAAACTCGTCACTACAGCTACTCCTACTGTACCAGAAACACACCCCGATTCACGGTCGGGGGCTACCGAACCACACTAGTACCACTTACCGAAGTAAAAACCCGCGGCAACCGCGCCGTAGAGGCCTGTCTCCCAGGACACAGCCAACCTGGACACGATGTCCAAGGTGTAACCCTGACCACCTGGTCACGGGTACCACACAACAAGACGCAACCTCGGTAAAGCTACTAGTACCAGTCTCACGGCACGAAAACTGACACACGTACCACGGGGAGACAACAGAAACTCAACTGTCAACACGACCGAAAATCCGAAGGTCGAAGTCACGGAAACTGACAGTCTGTCACTCTCTGTCCAGAATAGGAGTACCTACCACTAGAAGCAAGGCCGAATGCGTCCACTGACATCTTAGTCCACGCCTCAGGTGTCTCCCTCTGGCCCAGCGGGAATTGAGACACTGTACAAGTAACCACAAACAAGTGACTAGTTGGGGTCACGCCCGTCGACGTGGGTCCAACCGCCCCCAACCACGTGTGCACACACAGACCGTGCATCTCTGGTCTGGCCCTCTGACTGGTTTTCCCCTCAGTCGGACTCTGGCTGCAAGACGTGGGGCCCGACGGAAACCAGTCTAAAATCGTCTCTAAGGGTATGCCCGTACACCTACTCCCCAGGTGAGACCAGCGCACGCGTACTGGTGGGCTACGACTAGTGGAGGGTTGCTGAGAGAGTAGACTCTCAAGTCAACGGAAAACAACGTCCGAACCCGACGAAGTACGGGGACCGTCCCACGTACCAGCACCGTCGTACGGTGACCACAGTCGGAGAAGAAATGGTACTCACAGTCCACGGGCCGCACACTCGGCCACGTAGAAATGTAGAAACACCGTTCCCAAGGCAGCTCACAGGCCGCCAAACCGAATCCCACTCTCAGGGAACAGCGAAACTCTCCAGCTCTAGGCTGGACAACTGGACTCGCGGTCCAAGGCCACACACATGAACCACATGGAAAGCACAGAAGCACGATTCCCAGGGCAACGCACAAGCTGCCATGCCAATAACTGGACTCGCAGTCCAAGGCCAAACACGTGGCCCACTCGGGAATCATCTTCCAGGAAAACTCATGGCATGCGGGGGAGACCTCACCACACACACATCGATACATGGTGACTCGGTCAAGCGCAACACAAAAGCCCGGCACACGAGGAGTCACCTGGACTCTCAAACCCACGGGCATGCTAAACGAGGTAGCGCGGTCCTCCCGACACCCTCAAAACATGGACACAGAATCCCACGGGTGTCTGGGGCATTCACAAGACCGCAAGTCGACCACTGGGTCGCAACCAGGTCGACTAGGGACCTACACAATGCGAAACGATCCCTGCAAACACGAAGAACCACTTTGGCATAACACAGTGCATGGCGGTCTACCTTTGGGCCGTCACAGCACCCTGACGGTCCAACTCAGGAGCGTCAGACACTCGGTGCGAAACGAGCTGTAATGCGCCCACGTTGGTGCGTCATAGCACCTGACGGACCTAAACAGGTGCGTCAGGGCATGAGTGAAAATGGAACGTAACGCGCTCCTCTAGGGGCGTTACGTCACCTAACGGACCGACGTCGGTGCGTTAGGCCAAGGAGCTACACAAGCCCTGACGCATGTTGCTCGGTGCGTCACGCTCTTTAACGCACCTACCCAAGTGCGTTAGGGAGAGGGGTGGATGTGTTAACTCTAACGCTCCTGCCCAGGGGCGTCACACTACCCTGACGCCCCACTCTGGGTGCGTCAGGTGTCTATGACCCCCAACGATTATAAACCACGGTCGGAACTGTAGACACGCCAAAATTGACGTTACTGTGAGCACATCTCATATTACCTTGTAATACCCCAATTTGACCCTCAAATTACCTTTGTTTGAGTGGTTTTTATCACTTTTCTTGGATTTCTCCCTTTTTTCTCCCTTTTCTTATTTTTCCCATTTTCCTGGATTTTTCTGGATTTTCTGGGCATTTTTCTCTATTTTTATGAATTTTTTAGAAATAACGACTTGAAGAGGGGCGTCATTTTATTTTAAGAAAATCAAAAGAAAATAAAAGAAAATTGACGACACATGTATCAGGCGTCCATTCTTTCAAATTCCCATTTTTCTAGATTTTTCTGAAGTTTTTTCAAAATTTTTGAGAATTAACGACCTATCATAGGACGTTATCTTGATTATCAATAAAATTAAAAATTGAATTAACGACATATAGGAAGGGCGTCACTTTCATTTGAATTTATTATTATTATTTTTAAACCCTCTTCTAGAGGAGATTTGGTGGCCTTCCGGGTGTCAGAAAAATACGCAAAAATAGTCATTGGAATCAGCACCTTGTGATTCACCTCCACCTAAAAAATGAGAAAATAATATTGAGAAATGAAAAATGGCCCTATTTTGAATATTTTGATTTAACGACCTTGAATCGGACGTCAATTAAATTGACGCCCGAATCAACGGTCGTCCTTTCTTTTTTGTCTATTTATCACGCCTCACATTCAGGCGTCTTTCACAATTGAAAAATAAAAGATGTTTTATTTCTAAAATGATTCGTGAATTGACGTCTTGATCCAAGGCGTGTTTTTAATTAACGCCCTTCTTCAGGTCGTTAATTTATGAATTGACGCCCCTTTCCAGGTCGTGTTTCAGTTTCGTGTTCTAATCGAACGCAGCCCTTTCCCCAGAGAGTCCCTACTTTCTTTGGTCACATTGCTCGATTGGGAACTTAATCCTTCCCATATTGGACTCTTGCCCATTCTTATCCTTCCCTAAATCCAATGGTCTGCCCTATTAATAGAGCCATGCGGCTCTGTTAATCGGGTTCCTTCCCTATTATTCTTCTCCTCCGATTGCTTCTTCTTTCCCCTTTTGTTTTCTCTGTGTTTTTTTCTTCTTCACGTAGGGTGCTGTTGCTGTGGCTGAAGGAGAAGGCTCTTACACTTCCCCCCTCTTTTCTTCCGAGGCTTCTTCTCCTGTTTTCTCTGTAGTTTTCTCTTCTTTTCTTTTACAGGCAGGGGCTGCGTTTGCTTGGCTAAGGAGGAGCTTATACGTTCACCTCTTCATCCATCAAAGCTTCTCCTCATCGAGCATTCAAGCCAAAGCACAGGCTCCCTTTGTTTTTTATTCTTCTTTTGTTTTAATATCATCGGTTCACATATACATGAATGCATCATTACTGTTAATCCTATATCACTCAACCACGTTGAGTATGAGAAAGTCTCCACAGTGCAACGCTTGCACTTATCTCTTTATTTACATCATTCATTCATCATATATTCCCCACCCTTTTGCATAGGGGTTTAAGGGCAACCACCCTTAAGGTGTGTTCTTACACATGTTATTCATGCTCATCTTATTAAGAATTGATGCTACACTCACCATATTTCTAATCCAATCAATCTTTTGGTGTTTGTTGATTTTGCAAGGGTAATCAAATCGAAGAACTCTCTTCATCGGCCGGCCGATTGGAAGAGAAAGGAGCATTCACATCACCCGTGCTTTCAAGGTATTTTTCGCGATCCCTCTTCCATATTATTATTGATTATATTCTTTGAGGCCCTCGCGTCTCTGGCGATCACATCTCCATATTTGCACCTCGTGCATGCTTTTGTGCTTCATATTCCTCCATATCCATATTTATTTTTTTTCCTAAGTGGATTTCTAATTAGGATCTACAGGAACCACCGTAACGGTCTAGCATGAGGGCGTCACAACCCTGTGGCGGTCTATCGTGGGACCGTCAGGCCCACGAACACCAATACCCAAAACAAAGGGAGCGTACCGCACCTGCCCAGGTGCGTTACACACTGTGGCGGTCACTGGAACGACCGCCACAGCGTCCCGACGGTGAAACGGCGAACTACACCCAAAAATTTCATTGCACGCCCCGATCATCCACGGATGATGGGGAAAACAACGGGGAAGCTCCTCTAGGGGCCCTAGCATGCATCTAAGGCCTCGGATCGGCCGAAAACACGATGAAACGGTAGATCGGGCGACCACTCCCCAAAACATGGATTTTCCCCAAAATGCTCAAATAGGCCCTCTCGACTCACCACGGCCTATAAAACTCGTGGGAAAGGAAGAGCACGAGCTGGGGGTCGATCTCCTTGCCTCCACCGAAGATTTCGCGCCCCGAGCTCGCCGATCCGCAAAGAAAATGCCGTTGAAGCCTCGCCGTTCCACGAACCCGCGGCCGAGCTTCACCGCGCCTCCACCGCCTCGATCCTCATCCATCCTCGCCCGTGCCTCGGCCGTGCCGTCCCCACCTTACCCACGCTCCACCCCGTCGGCCGCCGGAGAGAGAGGGAGAGAGGGGAGAGCGTGAGAAGAGAGAGGGAGAGAGGGTGAGAAATGAGAGACGGGGAGAGAGAAAAGGGAGGGGGTTTATATAGAAAATCTGAAAATTTTTGGAAAATATCAAAAAATAGAAAAATATACCCCCGCGATCCTTGGAACACGCTGATCACCGTGGTAACGTCCCGACGTCGGAGAACACAACGGTTCACCATATACGGGGTTCCGAAGGTCCGACAGACGGAAAACACGCGTAAAACCTAAAACGCAACCCGGGACCCACAAAGGTGCTCCAAAAATATAGAAAATTACCGGTGTGCTCCTCACAACAGCACGGACCCACGGAAACTCACGAGCACATCAGCACTGGGTCCGACAATCCGGTAAAAATAGTCCGAAGCTCGATCGGACATAATCCAAAATCCGCGGAAAGACGATCCGAAACCCAGGGATCCAGATCCGAAAAACTCGGGGCATTACAAGATCCCTACGAGGCCAACATGTATTATGAGTAATAGAAACTTCTTTGTCATTTGACATTAATAAATAACCGATGTCATGTGGTTTGAAAGGTAGGTGATCAAAGAGCTCAATGTTAAGCCAAGCGAAAGGGACATGGTCTACGGTGGTCAGGTGATGACCCAATGACGACACAACCCCATAATGAGAAGACATCCTCATCAGCTCCCTCTATGTATATGTTGCAGGATATTCCAACTACGATAAAGGACCAAGACCGAAGGTGGGAAGTGTAATGCCCCGGGTTCTTCGGATCCTTCTTCGTGGGTCCCGGATCTGATTTCTTGGAGTGTCCAACTCTGTTGTGTCCGAAATTTCGTTTCGGACATCTTTCGTGTTCGGATCGGCGCGATCCGGAGTCGTTTCGGAGGCCCGGAGGCATTCCGTGGCTTTTTCCGCGTGTGTTTTCTGATTCCCGGCGTGGGTTTCGGCTTTCCCTTCGGAACCTCGTTGCGGGTGAACCGGGCCGTTCGCCTAGGCGAGTGTGGTACTGTTGCGATCGCTGCGTTCCGAGGATCGCGAGGGTGTGATTTTCTATTTTTTAGGATTTTTCCGATTTTCCAGATTTTCCTATATATTAACCCACCCTCTCTCTCCCCTCTCATTTCTCTCTTCTCTCCCTCTCTCTTCTCACGCTCTCTCCTCTCTCCCACTCGCTCCGGTGGCCGACGGGGCGGAGTACGGGTGAGGCGGGGACGGCGCGGGCGAGGCGCAGGCGAGGATGGATGAGGATCGAGGCGGTGGAGGCGTGGTGAAGCTCGGCCGTGGGTTTGTGGAACGGCGAGGCTTCAACGGCGTTTTCTTCGTGGATCGGCGTCCACGGTGCGTCGTTTCTTCGGTGGAGGTAGGGAGATGGACCCTCGACTCGCGTACTTCTTTTCCCGCGAGTTTTGTAGGCCGTGGTGAGCCGAGCGGGCTAAACGGGGTGATTTGGGCAAAATCTATGTTTTAGGGCTTGTGGGCCGATCTCCCGTTTCATTGCGTTTCTGGCCGATCCGAGGCCGTAGATGCATGCTAGGGGTTATTTGGGGGCTTCCCCTATGTTTTCCCCCTCATCCGTGGATGTTTGGGGGCGTGGCGTGGATTTTTGGGGTTTTCCCGCCGTTCTCGGTTTTCTGAAATGGTCGCGGTCCACCAGAAACCGCGTTCATTGGTCGCGGTCTTGGGAAAACCGCGTTCATCCTTTGTGTTTTGGTCGAGGAGGCCTTCGAGCGTCGCGGTCGTGCGATAGACCGCTTTGGTCTAGTCGCGGTCATGGGATGACCGCTACTATCTGGTCGCGGTCCTCGGGCGACTGCTACCAGAGGGGTTGCGCGTGGCTAGTTGCGGTCGTGAGGTGACCGTGACAGCATGGTCGCGGTCTCCGGTCGACCGCTACCATCTGGTCGCGGTCCCCGGTCGACCACTATCTGGTCGCGGTCACCAGGTGACCACTACCACGTTCTGGTTCCTGTTTGTGTTGTTTTGGTCTCCGGTCGACCCGGTTGTGACCCAGTGGTCGACCTCCGGCCTTGTGAGTATCCCGGACACCCCATGGGTTCTGTGTCCATGTTTTTGGGGTGTCGGGAGGGACCGTGTTACCTCGATTAGCGTGCCCATAGGTGTGGTGGGTCCGGGTGACCCCATGTGTTCCGGGCTTTCGTGTTACGCATGATCGAGTTACCGTGCATCGGTGGGTGTGCGGTGGGGTCTCCCCCGCATGTCGTGGGTTTCCTTTTTAAGGCGATTCCCGTGTGGGCCACGTGTTTGGCCTTGGACTGCGAGTCCAGTTATCCGGCCTGGGGCTGGAGGTTTCCCGCTTGCTACAAGATGGGAAATCATCCTGGTGGCTTGTGTGCTGCCCTGGGAATCGTGCTTCTGTATTTTCCGTGTGGCCCGTGTGGGTGGCCTTGGTCCATTGCGTTCCCTTCCCGAGGGAGTGGTCTTGGCGACTCGTGAGTTGTCTCGGTACTTGTGCTACCGTGGTTTTGGACCTAGAGATTGGACTAGATTGACGGCCTTGTGCTGTTGCGTGCAACGGTCTTGACCCCGAGTCTTGTGACTCAAGGACCGTTGGGTGTAGTGCGTCTAGAGGACTGTCCAAAGCCCTGTGGCTTAGCGCCACTTGAGTTTTCTCGACTCTCGCGCACGGTGCGTGCGTGGCCGTGGACTGCGAGTCTTGTTTCTTCTCCGACTGTGGTCACCGTGCGACGGGGCCGGTACGCGGGGTTGTCCCCGTACGTCGTCGGATTCGGACGTTATTTTCCGTTGAGTTGAGAGTCTACTCCTTCAGTGACCCTCCACTAGTCGTAGCCTACCAGTATGCGTGTGCTGGTCACACCAGGGAGTGGTGTACGGGCACTCACCCTTCGAGATGGTTTTGGACTGGTTTCCGTCGGGCCCCACGTCTTGCAGTCAGAGTCCGGCTGAGGGGAAAACCGGTCAGAGGGCCAGACCAGGGACGCGCGGTCTGTGTGTGCGCACGTGGTTGGGGGCGGTTGGACGCACGTCGACGGGCGTGACCCCAGCTAGTCACTTGTTTGTGGTTACTTGTACGGTGTTCGCGCCTCGGGTAGGACCTACCACGTCAGGCGGTTCACCTGCGGTGCGGTGTAAGACGTCAGGGGACGCTACCGGCTGTGCTTCTAGTGGGAGGTACTCCTGTCGAGTCGGGAGTGACAGACTGTCAGTTTCCGTGACTTTGACCTTCGGGTTTCGGTCGTGTTGACCGTTGAGTTTTGGTTGGTTCGCCGTGACGCGTGTGTTGGTTTTCGTGTCATGAGATTAGTGCTAGTGGCTTTACCGAGGTTGGGTCTTGTTGTGCGGTACCCGCGATCGGATGGTCGGGGTTGCACCTTGGACAGCGTGTCCAGGTCGGCTGTGTCAGGGGGACAGGCCTCTACGGCGTGGTTGCCGTGTGTTCTTACTTCGGTAGGTGGTACTAGCGTGGTTCGGTAGCTTCGACTGCGTGATCGAGGTCTGCCTTCTGGCAGTAGGAGTAGCTGTAGTGCCGAGTTTTTGACCGGCCACCGGTTTGCTATTCCTGCTGTAGTTGTAGCTCTCCTTTCCGCTACCGCTGTTGTTTCCGGTTGGGGTTCCGCGGGATCCCTGCTGAGTCTCTGTTTTGGAGACTCATTCCCTGCTTTTCAGGTGTAGCGGTTCTTCCTCGCGGTTCGAGGGTGCGGGGCGGAGGTTCTCAGTTGCCAGCTTGCCGGGCCGAGTGTTCACTTGGCATGTGGTACGTTTTACTGCTTTAGACTGTACTTTCTGTTGGACTGGACTCTGTTGTAGTTATTTATTTATTTTTGTTAATTGTTGAGTTGTCCTGCTTTATTTCCTATTTCTTTGTGCCTCCACACTCCTTTTAGCCCTTCCGAGCCCTCCCGGCTCGTGGGCGGCGGTTCGAGTCTCGGATTATCGGGCCTTCCCGGTAATCGGATTCTCGGGTCGCTACAGCCGGTATCAGAGCAGTGGTTGTGGACGTACATAGGAATTCAAGATATTACAGTGATCAGAGTCCATAAGGTCCAGTATAGTCGGCAGCTGGCTTAGGGTTTTATGTTCGCTTTCCGCCTAGTTTCTCGCTTGAGAGCTTGAGTGCGCTGTGCGGCGCTGTGAAGGTGGTTGCTGTCCGCGGCTTTCGTGCCAGCATGGGGTCTAAGGATCGAGGTCGAGAGCCTTCTCCCTCATCGGTGATGGCCCTAGTTGTGCTGCGTTGGGCAGAGGTTGCTGGCAGGCGTGAGTTCGCGGTGCTACGTTCGAGGAATCTGCGGCGTGGTCAGGTGGCTGGAGAGGATTTTTCGTGGTTAAGTGGCCGTGAGCGTGCTCTGAGGGAGCTGTTGTCGGTTTTGGCCACTCCAGCTTGAGGTTTGTCCAGCCCCTGAGCTGTTCAGGTTGTGGTTTAAGGTGGCAGAGTGGGTGTTCTGATCGAGAAGTGTGCTCGGGTGAGCGGAGGATCTTCTCGGTGAGCTACTGTTTCGTCGAGCCTGATGATCTTGTCGTGCTCTGTGGCGTCAGAAATGACGTGTCGGTCCCGGTTGTTTTACGGATTTCGAGGCAGGATTGGGCTGTGGTGTCCCAGTAAGTCTTGCTCCTGCGCTCTCGTATGCGATGGGGTGTGTTCGCCTTGGATTTGGTCTGAGGTGTGAAGGTTCCGCGGTGAGTTTCGGGACTCGAGGATGAGCGTCGGCAGTTGTCGTTGCGGCTCGTGTTGCGACTCTTGGCATGCCGTGTTGCAGTTCGAGGAATTGCAGCAGTGATGCATCGAGAGATGCTGTGATTGTGGTCCGACGTGACACTCGTCGAGTGTGTCGGAGGCGCTGACCTGATGAAAGCGATGGTTTTCCTTGGTGCTGGATGGTGCTGTTTCCAGCGTGCACGAGGTTCGAGGTCAGGTCGAGCGTGGAGTTCTTCCGTTGGTCGAAAGTGCGCTGGTTTCTCCTTTGGTTGGAGAGATTGCGTTCGGCTAAGGATCATCGTCTTGCATTGTGTGTTCGGATTGGTTGGCCTTGTGTGCCATGAAGTCCGTGCGAGACGTGCTCCTTGTCTTGGCAAGGTGGTTGCCTGTGAGAAGTTGTGCCCATTCCCTTGTCGTGTGAGGGTGCTGGCGTTGTTCCGGAAGGACGAGTGCTGGTTGGGCGGTGTTTGCTTTCTCGGCTGTGCGCGTGGATTTGAGTGCGCAGCGGAAGCGTGGTGGGCCCATAACCCACTGGTTCAGGATCGTAGCGTTGGTTGCTACGGGCGGATTCCTGAGTTTGCGTTGAGCATTGGAGGATTGGTTCCTCTGTGTGAAACGTGTTGTTGCCGTGCCGTTGCTCGAGGTTTTGTGGTTCTTGGCATTGGCAGGATGGAGTGTTGGGGAATGTGCTGGCTAGTGCACCGCATGAGTACCCTGTTCCTGTGTTGGAAGCCGTGTTAGGCGTCGGTGTTGGACCTGGATGTGGTTGTTGAGGATGTCGCCTGACGGAGGTCAAGGACGTGTTGGTCAGAGTCGGTGACTTGGCGCCCGACTTGTGTTCCCAGTCGTGTCCTCGGATGAGATCATTTTTGGGGAAGTGGTCTCTGGCAGACTATGGGTCCCGGTTGACGGCTATGAGTGGCTGGTGAGCCTAACCGTGTGACCGACCACAGCAGTGTCTGTTGGTTCTACGGTCTTTTCGGATTGTGACGGTGAGATGTTTGTTGCTTTGGGGACCCGTGAGCACTGTTCAGGTGGTGTCCCGTGGCTCTGTGGTAAGGGCGGAATTGGGATTGGCAGGTGTCCACTTGCATTGATCGAAGGATTTGATGAGACCAGATTGAAGAGTGATGCCTGTGGGCGGAGGCCTTTTTATGAGGTTGGCATCGGATGGTGGTCCTTGATAGGACGTCGGTGTCACAATGGTTATCCCTGGTTTGGTGACCAGCATGGGATGGTTCCCTATAAGTCTGAGTCGAGTGAGGTGATGACTGAAGACACCAGGATCTTATCATTTGGTTTCGTCGTGCTCCCCGAGAGGGTCGAGTTGTCGCTCGGATGCGGTGACCGAGAGGAGTGCTGCTCGAGATGCGGCTTCAGTCTGTGTGTGGGTCGATGGATGGCTTGCCGAGGTTTGGAATGTTTCCTTTGGACCCGGTCGAGGACCAGGAAAGAAGGAAGAAGCTGAGCAAGCGGAGGTTTCCCGTTGACGAGCAGTTGGTGACCAGTGGATGGTCTTTTCAGAGACAGAAGATGCTGGTTGTTGGGGCTCGAGCGTGGCGAGAGCCGTGTGCCAGTGAGACCTTTGGTGGTCGTTTCTGTGATATGCCTTTCCGGATGGGATCTGGACTTTGTCGAAGTTTATCTTCTGACAAGAGTTGGCACAGGGTTATGTCCGACTTTCGGCTTGCCATGTGTGAGGTGTTCCTTGGTGCTGAGCCGATGTTATGGTTGCAGTCTGTCGAGATGGCTGCGTGATGGAGGCTCTGTGTTGGTTGTTCTCTTGAGAGGGCGTGCGACCTGTCAGCTAGCTGCGAAGCTGATGTGCGATTTGTCCGCCGACCATTGGATGAATCGGTAGCTGTTGCTCGTGTCGAGGGTTGTGATTCCTCGGTGAGCGAGATTGTGGCTGCGGTGCCATGTTGGTTCTCGCGTTGTCTGAGGTGATGCCGGACTGTGTCCTTTGGTATATGCCTGCTCTGTTGGCCAGTGTGCTCGGCGCGAGGAGCGAGGTGTTGCTTGTGATTGTAAGTCTGGCTGTGTCCCTCAGGACCGGTGTTTTCATGAGAACTGAGATTTTTTGTGCTGGGGCTCTGACAGCGTGTCAGTTGGTTCCGTGTTCTTCCCCTGTGACTTCGTGCTTGGTCCTGAATTTCGAGCACGAAATTCCTTTAAGGGGGGAGGGCTGTAATGCCCTGGGTTTTTCGGATCCTTCTTCGTGGGTCCCGGATCTGATTTCTTGGAGTGTCTAACTTTGTTGTGTCCGAAATTTTGTTTCGGACATCTTTCGTGTTTGGATCGGCGCGATCCGGAGTCGTTTCGGAGGCCCGGAGGCGTTCCGCGGCTTTTTCCACGTGTGTTTTCCGATTCCCAGCGTGGGTTTCGGCTTTCCCTTCGGAACCTCGTTGCGGGTGAACCGGGCCGTTTGCCTAGGCGAGTGTGGTACCGTTGCGATCGCTGCGTTCCGAGGATCGCGAGGGTGTGATTTTCTATTTTTTGAGATTTTTCTGATTTTCCAGATTTTCCTATATATTAACCCACCCTCTCTCTCCCCTCTCATTTCTCTCTTCTCTCCCTCTCTCTTCTCACGCTCTCTCCTCTCTCCCTCTCGCTCCGGCGGCCGACGGGGCGGAGTACGGGCGAGGCGGGGACGGCGCGGGCGAGGCGCGGGAGAGGATGGATGAGGATCGAGGCGGTGGAGGCGTGGTGAAGCTCGGCCGTGGGTTTGTGGAACGGCGAGGCTTCAACGGCATTTTCTTCGTGGATCGGCGTCCACGGCGCGTCGTTTCTTCGGTGGAGGTAGGGAGATGGACCCTCGACTCGCGTACTTCTTTTCCCGCGAGTTTTGTAGGCCGTGGTGAGCCGAGCGGGCTAAACGGGGTGATTTGGGCAAAATCTATGTTTTAGGGCTTGTGGGCCGATCTCCCGTTTCATTGCGTTTCTGGCCGATCCGAGGCCGTAGATGCATGCTAGGGGTTATTTGGGGGCTTCCCCTATGTTTTTCCCCTCATCCGTGGATGTTTGGGGGCGTGACGTGGATTTTTGGGATTTTCCCGCCGTTCTCGGTTTTCCGAAATGGTCGCGGTCCACCAGAAATCGCGTTCATTGGTCGCGGTCTTGGGAGAACCGCGTTCATCCTTTGTGTTTTGGTCGAGGAGGCCTTCGAGCGTCGCGGTCGTGCGATAGACCGCTTTGGTCTAGTCGCGGTCATGGGATGACCGCTACTATCTGATCGCGGTCCTCGGGCGACCGCTACCATCGGGGTTGCGCGTGGCTAGTTGCGGTCGTGAGGTGACCGTGACAGCATGGTCGCGGTCTCCGGTCGACCGCTACCATCTGGTCGCGGTCCCCGGTCGACCACTATCTGGTCGCGGTCACCAGGTGACCACTACCACGTTCTGGTTCCTGTTTGTGTTGTTTTGGTCTCTGGTCGACCCGGTTGTGACCCAGTGGTCGACCTCCGGCCTTGTGAGTATCCCGGACACCCCATGGGTTCTGTGTCCATGTTTTTGGGGTGTCGGGAGGGACCGTGTTGCCTCGATTAGCATGCCCGTAGGTGTGGTGGGTCCG
Organism: Amorphophallus konjac; assembly: GCA_022559845.1. Taxonomy (NCBI): domain Eukaryota; kingdom Viridiplantae; phylum Streptophyta; class Magnoliopsida; order Alismatales; family Araceae; genus Amorphophallus; species Amorphophallus konjac. The sequence goes on from CM040125.1 coordinate 11,663,448, forward strand.
GGTGACCCCACGTGTTCCGGGCTTTCGTGTTACGCATGATCGAGTCACCGTGCATCGGTGGGTGTGCGGTGGGGTCTCCCCCGCATGTCGTGGGTTTCCTTTTTAAGGCGATTCCCGTGTGGGCCACGTGTTTGGCCTTGGACTGTGAGTCCAGTTATCCGGCCTGGGGGTGGAGGTTTCCCGCTTGCTACAAGATGGGAAATCGTCGTGGTGGCTTGTGTGCTGCCCTCGGAATCGTGCTTCTGTGTTTTTCGTGTGGCCCGTGTGGGTGGCCTTGGTCCCTTGCGTTCCCTTCCCGAGGGAGTGGTCTTGGCGACTCGTGAGTTGTCTCGGTACTTGTGCTACCGTAGTTTTGGACCTAGAGATTGGACTAGATTGACGGCCTTGTGCTGTTGCGTGCAACGGTCTTGACCCCGAGTCTTGTGACTCAAGGACCGTTGGGTGTAGTGCGTCTAGAGGACTGTCCAAAGCCCTGTGGCTTAGTGCCACTTGAGTTTTCTTGACTCTCGCGCACGGTGCGTGCGTGGCCGTGGACTGCGAGTCCTGTTTCTTCTCCGACTGTGGTCACCGTGCGACGGGGCCGGTACGTGGGGTTGTCCCCGTACGTCGTCGGATTCGGACGTTATTTTCCGTTGAGTTGAGAGTCTACTCCTTCAGTGACCCTCCACTAGTCGTAGCCTACCAGTATGCGTGTGCTGGTCGCACCAGGGAGTGGTGTACGGGCACTCACCCTTCGAGATGGTTTTGGACTGGTTTCCGTCGGGCCCCACGTCTTGCAGTCAGAGTCCGGCTGAGGGGAAAACCGGTCAGAGGGCCAGACCAGGGACGTGCGGTCTGTGTGTGCGCACGTGGTTGGGGGCGGTTGGACGCACGTCGACGGGCGTGACCCCAGCTAGTCACTTGTTTGTGGTTACTTGTACGGTGTTCGCGCCTCGGGTAGGACCTACCACGTCAGGCGGTTCACCTGCGGTGCGGTGTAAGACGTCAGGGGACGCTACCGGCTGTGCTTCTAGTGGGAGGTACTCCTGTCGAGTCGGGAGTGACAGACTGTCAGTTTCCGTGACTTTGACCTTCGGGTTTCGGTCGTGTTGACCGTTGAGTTTTGGTTGGTTCGCCGTGACGCGTGTGTTGGTTTTCGTGTCATGAGATTAGTGCTAGTGGCTTTACCGAGGTTGGGTCTTGTTGTGCGGTACCCGCGATCGGATGGTCGGGGTTGCACCTTGGACAGCGTGTCCAGGTCGGCTGTGTCAGGGGGACAGGCCTCTACGGCGTGGTTGCCGTGTGTTCTTACTTCGGTAGGTGGTACTAGCGTGGTTCGGTAGCTTCGACTGCGTGATCGAGGTCTGCCTTCTGGCAGTAGGAGTAGCTGTAGTGCCGAGTTTTTGACCGGCCACCGGTTTGCTGTTCCTGATGTAGTTGTAGCTCTCCTTTTCGCTACCGCCGTTGTTTCCGGTTGGGGTTCCGCGGGATCCCTGCTGAGTCTCTGTTTTGGAGACTCATTCCCTGCTTTTCAGGTGTAGCGGTTCTTCCTCGCGGTTCGAGGGTGCGGGGCGGAGGTTCTCAGTTGCCAGCTTGCCGGGCCGAGTGTTCACTTGGCATGTGGTACGTTTTACTGCTTTAGACTGTAGTTTCTGTTGGACTGGACTCTGTTGTAGTTGTTTATTTATTTTTGTTAATTGTTGAGTTGTCCTGCTTTATTTCCTATTTCTTTGTGCCTCCACACTCCTTTTAGCCCTTCCGAGCCCTCCCGGCTCGTGGGCGGCGGTTCGAGTCTCGGATTATCGGACCTTCCCGGTAATCGGATTCTCGGGTCGCTACAGGAAGTGCTTGTCGCTGAGTTGAAAGTGCAGCAGCAACTACTTGGGGAAATAAGGTGGTTCTTTCCGACTAAGGAGGAACCTCTTACTGTGCCACCTGGGGCAGCCCCTGAAGAGGATGTACAAGAAGACATACATGTTAAGGAACATATGCATCCCACTTTGGACATCATTGTCGTCGATGTCCGCCCTCCAATGCCCATCGAATCGTCAAGCACTCTTGTAGAGGAGGTGGGACCCGAAGACATTGATCTAAGCTCCTTGATCAAAGTGATCAAAGTGATCAAAGAGCGTGACGAGTGTCATCCAGATGTCTTTTCTCAATCCCCTTATCAACGAGTTGAGAAACCCACAGGGAAATCAAGGCTAGGGGTGAGCATGGTTCGGTTTGGGATCATTTTTTTTCAAATCGAACCAAACCGATTTACTTATCAAACCAAACCAAACCAAACCGTAAAAATTCGGTTCGGTTCGGTTCGGTTCGGTTTGGTTTCAAACCGAATTTTTATATTTTATTACAATATATATAAATTTAATGACTTATATGTATATAAAAGAAAAAGAAAAATAAACATAGTTATATTTTGTATGCTTTTATATGTATGTAATTAATTTTTAATTTTTTAATTTTAATTCGGTTTATTCGGTTTATTTGGTTCGGTTCGGTTTCACACATTATGAAACCGAATCAAACCGATTTCGACTCCAAACCGAACCAAACTGAACAGTTCAGTTTGGTTCGATTTGGTTTTTCGGTTTGGTTCGGTTTATGCTCACCCCTAATCAAGGCCTCCTACAAAGAAAACAACTAAAGGGAAGAAGAAGGTGATGGAAATCAAGGGCCCCTGCAAAGAAAACAACTAAAGGGAAGAAGAAGGTGAGTTTACATTGATCCTATCTTTTACAAGATTGAATCTAACATTGGTATATTGGTATTAATAGAGATGGAAGATGAAGCCGACGTGGTCGCAAAACTTTTACAGATTGATTGGATTTGCAAAGGCCGGCTGAACCCGAAGGTAGTGTTTTAAAACCCGGCCCGACCTGACCGGTCTGACCGGTCAACTCGCCACCCAATCTCAAAACTGGGTTAAAGCAATACTTAGACCGCTCAAGACCTAAAACCCGTTCAAACCCAGCTAACCCGGCCCAACTCGGTAAAGCCAGTGTGACCCAAGTGGGTTAGGGACATATTTTCTATTTTTAATTTCTTATCATTAGTTTAAGTTTTAATTTTAATTTAATCTTTTGACCTTATCATTTAATGGTATTAATTAAGGATTAATATAACTTTTAGAAGTTGAAAAGACTTGGGCTCTAACTTTCCAACTTCTAGCCTTTCTAATTCTAGCTTATTCCCAACATGAGGACGTGCGGTCTGCAGAACAACAAAAAGAAGAAGATGAAGACTCGAGAATACTCATAGAGGGGGATGAAGACAAGGAATAAGATGAAGACCCATTGACATATGAAAATTTAGATGAAGAAGAAATTTGGTTTCACACACCATGAAACTTTTGTTTTATGAGATACTAATTGTAGTTGATAAATTGTCATATGTAGTGTTTATTTAATATATTTTTTATTCTTTTTTTAGACTATCTTAGTGGTTGTTTAATGGATTTATTTTTATTTTTACAATATATGTTAAAGTGTATCTTTCATATTTCTAACTTAAGGTATATTAAAATTCTATGGTGATAAATAATATTGATATTTACTATTCTAGTATTACGGGTCATGGGTTAACCCGAACGGTTAAACCATTGACTTGTGACCTACTAACCTAACCGGGTCAAGCTCTGGGTCGGGTTGTAAAACATTTCCCAAAGAATGCCAATACTATAAATGGATTCATTGCTGATTGTACCTCAAGGGATATTGAGTAAGTTATCTTCTTTTAACTTGTGTGATTATCATGATTCGCCTTACTATGACTACCATGAATTTTTTTTCCAATGTAGTACCCCCTTATTTGAATTGACGAATGAGATAGTTTTGAAAAGGCATCATGTCATTCATCTATTATACGGCCAGATGATGGATGATACAATAGTTTCTTGGATTAATTGTGCAATTTCACGTCTCCCCTAATCCCGAACTTGTATTTCTACTACTAAGAGAATCATTATTATTTACTGGTGATCGATATCATGATCCACCTCCTCCACTCAAGATGCAATGAAAGAGACGCATTTCACCGGTGGGTTTGTTTTCTCACCATTGTAGTCAACCACTTCAACAATAAGACAATGACCGACGATGAAAAAGTCATTGAATTATTGCAATGATGCTACGAGAATGGCGAATTAAAAGAACTACATGAGAACAAGTATCTATTCTTTGTGTTACACTCAATGAGTCACTGGCATCTATATGTTGTTGACATAGAGAATTGTCCCTTTATCTCATACAATTCCGTGATGTCACTATAAGAAAATGAGTACTTTTTCTTATTCATGTATCTGTATTGAGAATATTTATAATGTGCCTATTAATTCTAAACTAATGATGTCAAATATTTCAATTGGAGGATGCAGTTGTACGGGGATTACTAAAGGAATATAGGTCATTCGAGGGAGTTGATAAATAGGAACTTATGTTTGACAACGAATGTTTCCAACAGGCATGTAACAACCTCAACTGCGTAATTTATGTAATGCAATCTATTGATGCATGTCAAGGAAGGGGTTCGAATCTGGACATTTGATAAGGATGATTGTAATATGTTTAGAGCCCAATTTGCGGCTAAACTCATTACGTTTGGAAATAGGAAATGATGTGCAATTTCATGTCTCAAAACTCAGTTTATAGCATAACTATCATGACAAATGTGTGATTATTTAACAATACGTATATACAAAGTCTGGGTGTCTTCACTGATCAATCAATATGTGGTAGTAAGAGTCACAAATAGGTGTTTAAGGATGACAAATAGGTATATAAGGGTGACAAATAGGTGTACAAAGGTGACATGTGTTTAGGGGACGACGTCCACAAGGGTGACCAATAGGTGTATAAGGGTGACAAATAAGTATAGAAATGTGACAAATATGTGTACAGGGGTGAGAAATAGGTGTTTAAGGGTAATTGGAGGAGGGTGACAACGGGACATACTGCCAATGGGACAACGATGTCCAATAGATTTTTAAGAGTGACAAATAGGTGGATAAGAGAGATAAATAGGTGGACAAAGGTGACAACCAACTTTTTGAGGGCGACAAATAACGGGACATGGTGACATAATGAGATAAGGGTGACAAATGAATCAACAAGGGTGACAAATAGGTGTTTAAGGGTGACAAATAGGTGGATAAAGATAACAAATAATTGTATAAGGGTGACAAACATCTTTTTGAGAGGGACAATAACGGGACATGGTGACGTAATGAGACAAGGGTGACAAATGAATCAACAAGGGTGACAAAATAAGTGTAACGACCCGAGATCCGAACACCGGGAAGGCCCGATAACTCGAATCTCGAACTGCCACCCACGAGACTGAAGACTCGGAAGGGTTGAAAGGATGGTGTGGAGATACACAAGAATCTAAAATAATTACAGAGCTACGCAGATAAAATGAATTAAGCAGGAAGTAATTAATAACATTAATTAACTTACATAGTCTATAAAATAATAGCAGTCTAAAAAAGACAGTAGTCCACAACTAGTACAGTCCAAAGAAAAGTACAACTACACGGGGTATACCCCGGAATTGGTAACTAGCAACTAACCCTGGGCACCTGAACCACGTGGAGCCTCTAAAGCGCTCCCCTGAAGTCTCGTCTCACCTGAAACACGGTGAAAACATGCAGGGAATGAGCCTCAAAACATAAGGCTCAGTAGGGATCATCCGGTCCCCACCTCGCAAATCGAGAAACTGCGCGAAAAGTAACTACAAGCTACTACGACGGCTAGTACCGAACACACGGTATGAAAATTGAGACAACTCGTCAAAAGCCAAAGAGTCGCTACCACATAAAGACAGGAGTACCAACCCACTAGAAGCAAGGCCGGATGCATCCACTGACGACTTAAACCGCGCCTCGGGTGTCCCCCTCGACCCCTGGTGGAACGGGGACACCGTACTAGTAACCACAGAGCAAGTGACTAGCTGGGGTCATGCTCGTCAGTGCGGGTCCAGCAACCCCCAACCACGTGTGCACACACAGACCGCGCGTCCCTGGTCTGGCCCTCTGACTGGTTTTCCCCTCAGCCCGACTCTGGCGGCAAGACGTGGGGCCCAACGGAAACCAGTCTAAAAACCATCTCTCGGGGTAGCCTCGCCACCACTCCCTGGTGGGACCACTCGCGTGTCGGAAGGCTACGACTAGTGGAGAGTCATTAAAGGAGTAGACTCTCTAGTCAACGAAAAATGATGTCTAAACCGGACAGAGTGCAAGGGCCGCTCCTCGTACCGACACCGACTCACGGCCGACACAAGCCGAGAACACCAACTCCCGGGATCCCACGACACCCTCACGTGTGGCCCCCACATGATGCCCGGCATCAGTCAGACCACGGGTAAGCACGCGGATCGAGATCCACTCACCCGAGACTTGAATCGGCAAAACATAACTCCGGTCGGACATAGACCTCTGGCGGTCCACCTTTGGGCCGCCACAGGGACTGTAGGGGTCCAACAATGGGCCGCCACACCCTGGGTTGCGAAAGAAATGACGATCCTATATAGGGCCGCCACAGGGATGTGGCGAGCGTACCTTCGGCCGCCACACCCAAAAAATCCTCAATGGTCGAAAACCAACGGTCAGAAGTCAACAGTCAACTCACCCCTCTGGCGGTCGAACCCTGGAGCGCTACATGCCCTGGCAGTTTATCGTGCGACTGCCATGCCGACGGACTCCCTGCCGACCAAACAGTAACCCGTGACGCACCCGCCTTGGGCCGTCACAGTGTCTGGCGCACCTACCCTGGGCCGCCAGAGACTCTGGCGGTCTCTGGAAGGACCGCTACACCAGCCCGAGAACGGGCCTGCGGGAAAACCCCAAAAATCCAAACCACGCCCCCAAACATCCATGGATGAGGGGAAAAACAAGGGGGAAGCTCCCCTAGGACCCCTAGCATGCATCTAGACCCTCAAAATGCGAAATTGTGGCTTGAAATTATAGATCGGGTGACCACTCCCCAAAACATGGATTTCCCCTTCCGGCATGAAATCACCCTCTCTCGGCCTCCCCTCGGCCTACAAATCACGGGAATGGAACGCAGGGAGCTAAGGAACGTCACCCTACCTCGATCTCGCCTCGAGGCGCGCCAGATCGTCCCCAATCGATGAAGAACACTTTTAGGGCTCCTCAACCTCCACGAAATACCATGAACCACACGCCACCACGACTGCCTCGTCGCCGCCGTCACCGCCATGCCATCGCCTTGCCGCCGTTGGCAGCCGGAGGAAGGTGCCGCCGCGAGCACGCCGGACGAAGAAGAGGAAGAATGGGGGGCGGTTCTCTCACGGTGGAGGGGGGAGAAGAAGAAGAAAAGAAAAGAAAAACAGAAAAAGAGTTGGGCTATTTATAGAAAATCCAGAAATTTTAAAAAATATCAAAAAATTAAAAATTATATTTTCGCGATCCTCGGAACGCACCGATCGCAACGGTACCTCCCGCGCCTAGGTGAATGGCCCGGTTCACCCGCTACGGGGTTTCGCAGATTTTGCCGAAGCACACACGCGGAAATCGAAAAACACGCAGAAAAAGCTGCAGAACACGTTCCGGGACCTCCGAAACTGATCCGAATCGCACGGATCCAAACACGAAAGATGTCTGAAACATAATTTCAGATACAACGGAGTTGGACTGTGACGACCCCGGGATCTGAGTACCGGAAAGGAACCGACGCATCTCGAATCTCGACCCACCAACCCACGAGCCCGAAGACTCGGAAGGGTAGAAAGGGATGGTGTGGGAGTACAAGAGAAGCTGAAACAACCGCAGAGATAGCACGATAATCTAAAATAAAATGCACAGAATAATATAAATAAATTAAGTTGCTACAAGGTCCAGTGTATCTCATGTCCTAATGAAAGTACAGTTAACAGAAAGAAAAGTACAACTACACGGGGGCATCCCCCGGCGTACAACTACACGGGGCATCCCCCGGCTCTGGCAGACTGGCGGCTAACCCTGGCTAGAAGAACCACGCTGAAACTCAGCCGCACCTCTCGAAGATCCGTCTCACCTGAAAAGCAGGGGTGAGCCTCATTTCATTGGCCCAGTAGGGATCCCGCGAATCCCCGCCTCGCGCGGAAAACAAGGCAGGAAAACAAGAAAGCAGAAAGCAACCCTACCTAACAGGAGTACGGTAGAACCAACAAGCTAAAGTAATTAAATGGAAAAGCCATCTACTCTAACAGCACGTACTACTAAATCTCGATCCAACGAAACTCGAGTCCACACCTGCCAGTGAACAGGAGCACTACCCACTAGAAGAACGATCGGAAGCATCCCCTGACGTCTTACACCGCGTCACAAGTGTCTAGCTACAACACCCCGGGCGTGAGACTCAGACACGCAACAAGTACCACAACAAGGACTAGCTGGGGTCACGCTCGTCAGCGCATGTCCTAAGCCCCCAACTACGTGTGCACACACAGACCATAAGCTCTAGGTCGGGTCCTCTAGCTGGTTTTCCCCCCCACCGGACTCTGGTGGCAAAGGCAAGGGGCCCTACGGTAACCAGCCTAAAAACCGCCTCTCACCGGGTCTCGCTCTCCACCACTCCCAGGTGGGTCCGCACCCGCGTGCACAGGAAGCTACGACTAGTGGACAGGTCACTGAAAGTAAGGACTAACTCACGGAAACCACCGTCAAAGAAACGGGACCGCACATACACGGTGCAGCACAGAGCCTGATGGTCCAACCTCGGGCCGTCACAGGCTGTGACGCACCTACACTGGAGCGTCACAAGGCTCTGACGGTCCAACCCTGGAGCGTCACAAGCCGAGGTAAAAATAGGCTCTAACGCACCCACCTAGGGGCGTCACAGGCTGTGACGCACCTACATTGGAGCGTCACAAGGCTCTGACGGTCCAACCCTGGAGCGTCATAAGCTGAGGTGAAAACGGGCTCTGACGCACCCACCTAGGGGCGTCACAGCACCTGACGGACCACCCTGGTGCGTCAGGGGAGGTGGGTTCGCCTGCTCTGACGCACCCACACAGGGGCGTTATAAGGTTGTGACGCGCCAGGCATGGTGCATCACAGGCCTTGACCCCCAACGGTCAAAAGCCAAGGGTCAGCAGCCAACGGTCGAACGCCCCTGACGGTCCAACCTAGGTGCGTCACAGCACTGTGACGGCTTATCGTGGGACCGTCACATCCCACAGACCCCACTTGGCTGCACTCAGGGCTGTAACGCACCCATCTAGGCGTGTTACATAGTGTGACGGTCACTGGAAGGACCGTCACACCCGCCCGAGGGTGAAAAGGGGGGAAACGCCCAAAAATTCCAACCACGCCCCCATACCTCCACAGGAGAGGGGGAATCAAAGGGGAAGACCCCTGGGGACCCCTAGCATGATTCTAGGCCATCAAAATACCGAATCACGGCTTAAATCCATAGATCGGGGGAACTCTCCCCAAAACATGATTTTGCCCTAAACCGCTCAAACACACCCCTCTCGGCTCCCATTCGGCCTACAAATCGCGGGGGATGACGGGATGAGCATAGGGATTCATCCCCCTACCTCAATGGAGCGAATGCTCCGCCGAATCACCGTCGAAGTCAAGGAAGAAGCTTTTGAATGCCACACGCCCCGCCTCCCGCCGCGAGAAGGCCACCACCGGAACCGCCTCGCCACCGCCGCCGCCGCCACGCCGTTGTCGGAGTGAAGGAGGCCGCGTCTCGGTCGTTCGAGGAAGAAGAACGGTCGCGATGGGGAGGACGCTCTCCAACAGTTGGAAGAAGGAGGAAGAAGAAGAAGAAAAAGGTTTGGTATTTATAGAAAATCCAGAAAATCAGGAAAATCTTGAAAAATAGAAAAATACACCTCCTCGTTCCTCGTGACGTGCTGATCGCAACGGTACCACTCGCGGGTAGATGAACGACCCGGTCACCCACTACAGGGTTCCGTAGGTGTTTCGGAGACACACACGCGGGAATCGGAAAACATGCGGAAAAAGTCGCCGAACACGTTCCGAGCCTCTGAACTAACCCGAAGTGCACTTATCCAAACACGAAAGATGTCCAGAACATAATTCTGGACACAACAGAGCCAAATTCACCGAAAACGTAGATTCGGGACCTAAGAAAAAGGATCCAAAAGGGTCCGGGACATCACAGCCCTCCCCCCTTAAACAAATTTCATCCTCGAAATTTGAGAATAAGGCACAAGAACGGGGGAAAGACTCACATGAACAAATGAGGATATAGCTCCCGCATCTCATCCTCACGCTCCCAAGACGCCTTGCCACCAGAATGACGCTGCTAGACCACCTTAACTAGAGGAATAACCTTGTTCCGCAGGCGCTGCTCTCGCCGATCCTCAATGCGAACATGGAACTCCGGAAGGGACAGATCTGGGGTCACCTCAGGCCAAACGACATCCTCGAGAACATGGGAATCATCGAGCATATACTTCCGAAGCATCGACACGTGGAACACATCATGCACGGCGGAAAGCTCTGGAGGTAGCTGCAACAGATAAGCAACTTCCCCAACACGCTCGACGATGGGAAAGGGACCAATGTAGCGGGGACTCAACTTCTCGTGCCTACCAAAACGCAGCACACCCTTCATGGGAGAAACTCTCAAGAAAACTCGGTCCCCCACAGCAAAGCTGAGAGGTCGCCTCCTCCGATCGACATAACTCTTCTGCCGGCTCTGAGCTGTCAACATCTTCTACCGAACGAGATGCACCACCTCAACACACTGCTGCACCAAATCTGGTCCGGTCAGGACACGCTCGCCCACCTCGAACCAATCAAGCGGAGTCCGACAAGGTCGTCCATACAACGCTTCATAGGGAGCCATACCAATGCTCGAATGATAGCTGTTGTTATAGGCAAACTCCACTAATGGCAGATGGTGGGTCCAACTCCCCTGCCATTCTAAGCAACACGCTCGCAACATGTCCTCCAGAGTCTGGATGGTCCGCTCAGACTGACCGTCCGACTGAGGATGATAGATCGAGCTGAATGCCAACTCGGTGCCTAGAGCCTTCTGGAAGCTCCTCCAGAATCCAGAAGTGAAGCGGCGATCACGATCAGACACAATGGAGATGGGAACTCCATGCAACGGAACAATTCGCTCCACGTACAAACAAGCCAAACGATGCACGCTCCAACTGACCTTGACCGGCAGCAACCGCGCCTTCTTCGTCAGTCTATCCACTACCAACCAGATACTATCCTCCCCGCTGGACGTCCTCGGCAACCCAACCACGAAATCAGTGGTCACGTGGTCCCACTTCCACGCAGGAATAGCTGTGATGACCCCGGGATCCGAGTACCAGAAAGGAACCGGCCCGTCTCAAATCTCGGCTCGCCAACCCACGAGCCCGAAGACTCGGAAGGGTAGAAAGGGATGGTGTGGGAGTACAAGAGAAGCTGAAACAACCGCAGAGATAGCACGATAATCTAAAATAAAATGCACAGAATAATATAAATAAATTAAACTGCTACAAGGTCCAGTGTATCTCATGTCCAAATGAAAGTACAGTCAATAGAAAGAAAAGTACAACTACACGGGGCATCCCCCGGCGTACAACTACACGGGGCATCCCCCGGCTCTGGCAGACTGGCGGCTAACCCTGGCTAGAAGAACCACGCTGAAACTCGGCCGCACCTCTCGAAGACCCCGCCTCACCTGAAAAGCAGGGGTGAGCCTCATTTCATTGGCCCAGTAGGGATCCCGCGAATCCCCACCTCGTGCGAAAAACAAGGTAGGAAAATAAGAAAGTAGAACCTAACAGGAGTACGGTAGAACCAACAAGCTAAAGTAATTAAACGGAAAAGCCATCTACTCTAACAGCACGTACTATTAAACCTCGGTCCAACGAAACTCGAGTCCACACCTGCCAGCGAATAGGAGCACTACCCACTAGAAGAACGATCGGAAGCGTCCCCTGACGTCTTACACCGCATCACAAGTGTCTAGCTACAACGTCCCGAGTGTGAGACTCAGACACGCAACAAGTACCACAACAAGGACTAGCTGGGGTCACGCTCGTCAGCGCGTGTCCTAAGCCCACAACTACGTGTGCACACACAGACCATCTGCTCTAGGTCGGGTCCTCTAGCTGGTTTCCCCCCCCCCCCACCGGACTCTGGTGGCAAAGGCAAGGGGCCCTACGGTAACCAGCCTAAAAACCGCCTCTCACCGGGTCTCGCTCTCCACCACTCCCAGGTGGGTCCGCACCCGCGTGCGCAGGAAGCTACGACTAGTGGACATGTCACTGAAAGTAAGGACTAACTCACGGAAACCACCATCAAAGAAACGGGACCCACTACAAGAAAAAGCAACTTTTGCGACGGCCATATTCCGTCGCAATTCCGTCGCAAAATCCGTCGCTAATAGATTTTGCGACGGATTTACGACGGAATTGCGACGGAATAAGGCCGTCTAAAAAAATTAGTCACAAATAACCGACGGATTTGATTCCGTCCTAAATTACATCCTAAATTTCAGACGGAATAAAAATACGTCGCAAATTTCGTCGGTACTTCGGACGGAATGTTCCGTCTTACAATCCGTCTGAATTTTGCGACGGAATAATTCCGTCTAAATATCCATCTCAAATTTTCCGACGCAAATTAATTTCCGTCGTGATATCCGTCGCAAATTCTAGACGGATCCGTCTCAAAATCCGTCTGATGTTTGCGACGGAAAAATTTCGTCTAAATATCCGTATGTACTTTCGCACTTAGTCGTCTGAAATCCATCTTGCATTTCAGACGGATTTATTTCCGTCCTTATATCCGTCGCAAATTTCAGACGGATCCGTCTCAAAATCCGTCTAAAATATTTTTTCTCTTTTTTTAAAACAAAGAATTTGTATTAAAAACATGTTTACAAAATCACCGAAAATAAAAAATACACACGAACAAAAATAAAAAAATCTGTTTAATTCAAATTACATCAAATATCACAATAAACTCATCAGCGTTACATAGAAAAATATACAACAAAATCAACAAATATCCTCCAGATCGTCCATATCTTCATCCCCCCCGCCCTGCTCATCTCCTGTGCTGCCGCTCGCAGAAGAATCCTCCTATATTAAAAAAAACATACATAGAAGATAAATTAAATATTTTATTAGATTACATGAATTTGAATCAAACATAATATCAAATCGATGACTGTAAAGATATCTAATTGTAGACCCCCGTCAGTTCTGACAAGTCACGTCTACCTCCCAGGTCGTGTTGGAACGATCGAAATGCCGATCGGATCAGTGTTTCACATTCTGTACCCCCGGATCCGACTGCTTTAATTTTAAACCAAGTGCATTTACAAAATACACTTTTTAGCGTCGGGCTCAAACCGGATGTCCGATTTGGAATCCGTCAGCTCTGACAAGTCACGTCTACCTCCCAGGTCGTGTTGGAACGATCGGAATGTCGATCGGATCAGTATTTCACATTCTAGACCCCCAGACCCGACTGCTTTAATTTTAAACCAAGTGCATTTACAAAATGCACTTTTGAGCGTCGGGCTCAAACCGGATGTCCGATTTGGAATTCGTCAGCTCTGACAAGTCACGTCTACCTCCCAGGTCGTGTTGGAACGATCGGAATGCCGATCGGATTAGTATTTCACATTCTGGACCCTCAGACCCGACTGCTTTAATTTTAAACCAAGTGCATTTACAAAATGCACTTTTGAGTGTCGGGCTCAAACCGGATGTCCGATTTGGAATCCGTCAGCTCTGACAAGTCACGTCTACCTCCCAGGTCGTGTTGGAACGATCAGAATGCCGATCGCATCAGTATTTCTCAATCTGGACCCCCGAACCCCTACTTTTTTGAATTATTCTAAACTAAGTTAGTTTTGAAAACTAACTTAGTTTTGAATTGAGTTATTTTAGTGTCGGGCTCAAACCGGATGTCCGATTTAGAATCCGTCAGCTCTGACAAGTCACGTCTACCTCCTAGGTCGTGTTGGAATGATCGGAATGTCGATCGGATCAGTATTTCACATTCTGGACCCCAGAACCCCTACTTTTTTGAATTATTCTAAACTAAGTTAGTTTTGAAAACTAACTTAGTCTTAAATTGAGTTATTTTAGCGTCGGGCTCAAACCGGATGTCCGATTTGGAATCCGTCAGCTCTGACAAGTCACGTTTACCTCCCAGGTCGTGTTGGAATGATCGGAATGCCGATCGGATCAATATTTCACATTCTGGACCCCCGGACCCGACTGCTTTAATTTTAAACCAAGTGCATTTATAAAATGCACTTTTTAGCGTCGGGCTCAAACCGGATGTCCGATTTGGAATCCGGCAGCTCTGACAAGTCATGTCTACCTCCCAGGTCGTGTTGGAACGATCGGAATGCCGATCGGATCAGTATTTCACATTCTAGACCCCCGGACCCGACTGCTTTAATTTTAAACCAAGTGCATTTACAAAATGCACTTTTGAGCGTCGGGCTCAAACCGGATGTCCGATTTGGAATCCGTCAGCTCTGACAAGTCACATCTGCCTCCCAGGTCGTGTTGGAATGATCGGAATGCCGATCGGATCAGTATTTCACATTCTGGACCCCCGGACCCGACTGCTTTAATTTTAAACCAAGTGCATTTACAAAATGCACTTTTGAGCATCGGGCTCAAACCGGATGTCCGATTATGAATCTGTCAGCTCTGACAAGTCACGTCTACCTCCCAGGTCGTGTTGGAATGATCGGAATGCCGATCGGATCAGTATTTCACATACTGGACCCCCGAACCCCTACTTTTTTGAATTATTCTAAACTAAGTTAGTTTTGAAAACTAACTTAGTTTTGAATTGAGTTATTTTAGCGTCGGGCTCAAACCGGATGTCCGATTTGGAATCCGTCAGCTCTCACAAGTCACGTCTACCTCCCAGGTCGTGTTGGAACGATCGGAATACCGATCGGATCAGTATTTCACATTCTGGACCCCGGGACCCGACTGCTTTAATTTTAAACCAAGTGCATTTACAAAATGCACTTTTTAGCGTCGGGCTCAAACCGGATGTCCGATTTGTGTTGAACATATCTGAGTGA
The DNA here is from genome assembly GCA_022559845.1 of Amorphophallus konjac. Lineage (NCBI taxonomy): Eukaryota > Viridiplantae > Streptophyta > Magnoliopsida > Alismatales > Araceae > Amorphophallus > Amorphophallus konjac. Next base: position 11,678,477 of record CM040125.1, read on the forward strand.
TTTTGATGATAACAAAACCTAGGACATTTATCTCCCATGTACTTTGTTTTCAAGCGAAGCTTCATGTTTTAAACCATCATTTTCACCCCATGTCATATTTGTGTTAATGAATCCTTCCATGTGTTTATTCGAGTATAAACCAACTTGTAATTAACTATAACACAAGCCCATTTCAATCATCGAACAAATGGATAGCTTCAAGTGAGCTAACACTTGACTTTTGCAGGATTGGAGATTGGCGGTCGACCTGTGGACCCTTGGAGGTCGACCTAAAATAACATAACTGAAATCTGGGAATCTGTGAACCTGGCGGTCGACCGCCAGGAGCTAGCGGTCGACCTATTTTCCCAGCAGCCAAATGGCTACAGGACGGCCAATGGCGATTGACTGCTGGCCTCTGTAGGTCGACAGCCAGCCCCGAGCTGCCAACAATTGTTGACTTTTTATCATTTCGAGAAAAGCCATTCCTCTTGGATTTGTTTAATCCCAAAGTAACCAAACTCTCCAGAAATTGTGGATCTGGTCTAGGGGAGTCCTTGGACCATTCAAGAACCTATAAAACATATACAAGAGGGATTGGAAAACCCCAATGCTTAGAGTGGATCAAGGAGGCTACCAAAGGTGGGAAGGAGGAAGCTTGCACTGTAGAAGTGAACAGTGCTCCGAGAAGATTTCTTCATCCTTCTTCCTCCTTTCTAGAGTGAAGATCAAGCTATATCTGAAGAAGATCAAGCCTAGATCAAGTCGACCTCAAGCTGCATCCAAAGAATCCTTCATCAACTAAGGGGGAGCATTAATCAATCTCTTGTTCTTGTGTTCTTTCAATTTCACATCCTTCTCAGCTTCAAGTGTGTTTTGATTGTAATCTTAAATCTTTTGTGTATGTGTGAGGATCTTCACAGATCCGTGTGTGTGTGTGTGTGTGCAGTCAAGGTTGATTGCTTTTGTGTGTGTGAGGTTGATCTTGTAACACTCTACAAGATAGTGTGTGGTTCCTCACTGTCGGTGAGGGGTGGACGTAGGTTGCCATTGTGGCATCCGAACCACCTTAAAATTGCTGTCTCCTCGTGGTTTACACCTTATCTCCTTTCCCCCTTATGTGATTACTTGTGAATCTAGTCATTCTGCTTCTTTTAGATCTTGTGTGTTATTCATCTTCACTTAAATCCTTCGGTATATCAAAAGCTGGATTTGGACCGACAAGGTCATTCTTGCCGAAAAGATAACAATTTACGTGAGTAAATCTACGGATCTATTAACTCCGCCGAGTACCAAGGGTTTATGCAGTGGTTGTTTTGAGAGATATAGTGTACTTTGCTTGCGGCCCTCTTGTGTCCTCTCGAAATCGTTATCTTAGTTTTATTTTATAAAAAATTTGTTATCACCCAATTCACCCCCCCTCTTGGGTGTCATTTAACCTCGGGACTTCAATTTGGAATCCGTCAGCTCTGACAAGTCACGTCTACCTCCCAGGTCGTGTTGGATCGATCGGAATGTCTATCGGATCAGTATTTCACATTCTGGACCCCCAGACCCGACTGCTTTAAATTTAAACCAAGTACATTTACAAAATGTACTTTTGAGCGTCGGGCTCAAATCGGATGTCCGATTTAGAATCCGTCAGCTCTGACAAGTCACGTCTGCCTCCCAGGTCGTGTTGGAATGATCGGAATGCCGATCGCATCAGGATTTCACAATCTGGACCCCCAGACCCGACTACTTTAATTTTAAACTAAGTGCATTTACAAAATGCACTTTTGAGCGTCGGGCTCAAATCGGATGTCCGATTTAGAATCCGTCAGCTCTCACAAGTCACGTCTACCTCCCAGGTCGTGTTGGAACGATCGGAATGCGGATCGGATCAGTATTTCACATTCTGGACCCCCGGACCCGACTGCTTTAATTTTAAACCACGTGTATTTACAAAATGCACTTTTGAGTGTCGGGCTCAAACCGGTTCTCCGATTTGGAATTCGTCAGCTCTGACAAGTCACGTCTACCTCCCAGGTCGTGTTGGAACGATCGGAATGCCGATCGGATCAGTATTTCACATTCTGGACCCCCGAACCCCTACTTTTTTGAATTATTCTAAACTAAGTTCGTTTTGAAAACTAACTTAGTTTTAAATTGAGTTATTTTAGCGTCGGGCTCAAACCGGATGTCCGATTTGGAATCCGTCAGCTCTGACAAGTCACGTCTACCTCCCAGGTCGTGTTGGAAGGATCGGAATGCCGATCGGATCAGTATTTCACATTCTGGACCCCTGAACCCCTACTTTTTTGAATTATTCTAAACTAAGTTTTGAAAACTAACTTAGTTTTAAATTGAGTTATTTTAGCGTCGGGCTCAAACCGGATGTCCGATTTAGAATCCGTCAGCTCTGACAAGTCACGTCTACCTCCCAGGTCGTGTTGGAACGATCGGAATGCCGATCGGATCAGTATTTCACATTCTGGACCCCCAGACCCGACTGCTTTAATTTTAAACCAAGTGCATTTACAAAATGCACTTTTTAGCATCGGGCTCAAATCGGATGTCCGATTTGGAATCCGTCAGCTCTGACAAGTCACGTCTACCTCTCAGGTCGTGTTGGAATGATCGAAATGCCGATCGGAACAGTATTTCACATTCTGGACCCCCGGACCCGACTGCTTTAATTTTAAACCAAGTGCATTTACAAAATGTA